>CM076578.1:1782961154-1783298785 GCA_034641835.2 Pinus albicaulis
GCAACTCCTCCTCATTGCTTAGAATCTAGATCTACAAACATAGTAACAATAAAATATCAAAGACATATGATAGATAAATGACTCAATAAAACTCATACTAGTGATCAAGGAAAATAGTACCTAGTATCATTATCAATGGAAAAATGGAAGTAATTAAACAAAATACATCAACTCCATTGAACAATACAATGGGGAAAAACCACTCTTTTGTATTAATCTCAAGAATGAAGGAGTAATACAACCTTAGCCTTGATGATGTATGGCTCCTTCCAATGGTCTCCAATCTTCTCCTTAGATGACAAGACTTCTATCTCTATTTCAATACATAAGTTTACATTTTGGTCTCTGTTTGATTTATAGGCCAAGCTTCTCAAGGGATGAGATAATCAAAAGGAGGGATCATGGTTCCTCAAAGAGAGGTAATTAGCTCCATGAACAGAGGGATTAGGCTTGAGTAAGCATAAGCTCGAAGCTTTCAGTTGGGAAATATTCCCCCAAAAAAGCTTCTAGAATTCACTTTTTATTTTTACTTTTGTTGAGTCATGTGTGTAGTTCATAGTGGAAGAAAGAGTGTAGATTTGCATTGGATTTAATGGTCAAAGATGCATATGCATAGAATCTAGCTAGGAAACGGCGCAAGTGCTCAAAACATATGTTTTTGGACCATGTAACCCAGAATTCTCATTCTCTTTGAGATTGTTAAGCTTTTAACCTTGCAAGGGAATTATTTGGAACACTTGAATGGATAGAAACAAATCTGTATTGGTGGTGATTTTCCTAATGGTGAAAAAATGGCGTGTAACATTGAGAAAGGCTTTAAAAGGGCAAGAGACATTAATTGGCATTTTATTTATGAAAATAATAGAAATTAGGAGGAAAATAAGATGAAAGGTCACAGGTTGCATATGAGGAGTAAAATGAAGGAAAATAATGGAAATTGAAGAAAATAGAGGCATCAATGGTAAAAAGGCTTCTGAGGATCAATTGGTAAGCTTTTGTTAGTTCAATTTTGGAGCTCTCTCTCTCTACTCTCTCTTTATCACACTCTTGGACACTTAGAGCATTCTTGGAGAACCCTAGCATTGGATCAAGAAAAGAAAAGGAAGAGAAAAGAAGAAAAATGGAAGCAAAGATCAAGCAAGGAAGAACATAATCAAGTAACTACAACAGGATTACTTGCAGGTATCGATTTGCTTGTGTGATTTCCTTACTAGATTTGGCATGCATGGTACTTGCATGTCTGTATTTGGTTCTCTTATTGTCATTGACATGGGTTTTTCCAGGTGTGACAATCATTTTCAAACTTCCCTTGCCATTTTCGGATAACCATGGTGTGATGGGGCTCTCTTTTACTTGGTTGAGTTGGATTTCTAAATGGTTTCGAAACTGAGTGGGGTAGTCTCTGGAGAAGAAAACAAGGCCTAGGAATACTTGGACCAATGAAGGTGGGATTTTAGTAAAGTTGGATTGTGTGTACCTCAATGGGCATAGGAATCCTTGACCGGTGAATGGAAAGATATACGATAAATCCTAAAGGTGTATGCTCTCGATTAGGCCTAGGGATCCTAGACCGGTGGAGTCTTGATTAGGCTTAGGAATCCTCGAACGAAGAATAGCAGGGTATACAGTAAATCCTAGAGACTAAAGACAGGAAAATTCCTCACAATTTAGGTAGATATATGCGAAAGCATCCATGCTTGTTTAGGGCCTAGTGATCCGGTGGGATTGCAGTAAAGCCTAGTTGTATTGATGATATTTTCTAGCCTAGGAATACCTTGGTGGGATATACAGTAAATCTCGAGGAAGCCCTGGTTGGTTTTGTTGTGAGTCTCACATTCATGCTTGGAATATGGCACCAAGGTGATTGGATGAAAGAAAGTTTTGGTTCAGCCCAATCTATGGTCGGGTGGTTCATGGAAGTCCCTGACTTGGTTGGCATATGCATTCATTAATAAGAACTACTTCTCCTTTGGTATTTCATGTGTAAATGTATTTTTTCATATGTGATTCTTATGGTTTTCATGTCTTTGTTATTTATGTTGGTTATATGTTGTCTATGAGTATGTTTTATGACAGACTTGATGTATGGCTCTTATCATGTTTTGATTAGAAAATGAATGAACAATGAATATGACCTAATAGATGATAATGTAGCTATTGTGATAAGGCATCAATGCTTCCTTACGAATCTCATATAAGTATGAGACCCTTATGCTCATATCTATTGTTATGACCTAGAGATTACATATTTTTGATATTTTTGACGAAATGTCTATCATGGCTAGTAGGGGTTTGGTCAAGTCATTATTCAAATGATTGTATTAGGCTCAGAATCTAGGGTCGTTGGATTTTAACTTCCTGAAAAGGTCACAGTCACTAGCATGCCTTGTTATGGGAGCAACTGGAAGGCCTCAGTGGCATGCTTGGCTTGTCATGGTAGTGGTTGAGGGTCTAGATCGACAAAATAGCAAATTTTCCTAAGGGTTAAGCATCTAGAAGGTTTGGTTTCCTCCTAAAGGGTTTGTAGCTCATGAGGAAGGTCAGATTGGTTTTGTTTTGTTGGTTCCACTTCTTTAACTCTACATGGGAAGTTGAATCACATCATAGTAGCCTCTTGTCACAAGTTTACACCAATGGACCAGTTAGATTGGGTAAATGTGGGAGGAGAGTGTTACAGAGTGGTATTAGAGCATGGTTCAACCCTTGGACTGGATGAGTGGAATGTGGTTGTCATGCATGCATGTAGATTGTATATGTGTTTGTTATGTATGCATGGTGATGGTCATTGTTACAGTTGCGTTGACATGTAGAATTTGATGATGTTGTTGTTGGGATGCGTTTGTCATGAAAGCATGTCGGTTTTATATGCATTTTAGTGTCAATATGTTGTTGTGCATGCATTTTCATGGTTATAGTTGTTGTAAATGAGGCCCATTGTTGCAATTTATGTCATCATGATGTTGCTAGTATGTTATGATGCTGATGTGTTGGTTGAGATAGAGCTGGAGATGCGGATCATCAGAGCAAGGATATAACACCGAGAAGAGTTGGTTGCCTCCTCAAGGGTCTGTAGCTCCTGAGGAAGGTCATATTGGTTTTGTTTTTTCATTTCTTCTTCCTTCACTATACATGGGGAGTTGAATCACATCATACCTCTCGTCACATGTTTACCCCGGTGGACATGTTAGCTTGGGTAAATGTGGGAGGAGGGTGTTACAGGGTGCTATCAAAGTGAGTTCTGTTCTCTTTGGGCGATATCTAGTTTCTGTTCTCTTTGGGTGTTATCTGATACCACATGCTGGTATTAGAGCATGGTTAAACCCTTAAACTGGATGGGCGAAATGTGGTTGTCATGCATGCATATAGGTTTTTTATGTGCTTGTTATGTATGCATGGTGATGTTCAATGTTACAATTGATTTGTTTATATATAACTAATGTTTGGGTGATGTGATAGCATGTAATAAGACTCAATTGCAGCCAGGTAAAATTTAAAAGAAAGAAAATATTTGGCTATGTTTGGAAACGAAAATTCCAAACGAATGAGTGCTTTGCATACAGGAAGTATTCTTAACCTTGATTTCTTCTGACATTATGTGGATATGTGTTATAGTCATGAACATGTATTTGATAGGTATAATAGCTACTTTCCAGTTATGGTTGGATTTGTCAAGGAATTGGTATCCCTTTAGAGATGATAGGTGTACATGTTCAGTTACAGGTCAACGTGTTGGGCACAACAAGGTAAGGTAACATATATATTGTTATGTTTATTTATGTATTAATAATTATGCATTTATGGTAGTATGATGTAGGGGATTACATGGCAAAGAGACTTCCATGAAATATTGAAGAAGGGTTGGGTTGATATTTCGTTGGGAACCCACGGGGTTGAGTCATGGTGTTGTCGCTAGCCTTATGCTTTTGATGCTTTGTAATTGTTTACGCTTGATTTGCGGTCTTGATTGCGTCTAGTGCATGATCATGACACGTTGTTGTGGTGTCATATTGTTATTGGTTTTCATGGTTTTCTTCTTGTTTGATTTTTTTTTCTTGCCTTGTATGTTTTGAGGGTCTTGGGAATTGGTTGGGAAAGAGAAACGTTAATGAAGCTCGAGAAGAGATGAATGAAACCCAACAGGTAATGTTAGACCTGGATGAAGCTTGGTGCATGTATAAGGGCAACTGAAGGCTAGAGTATGACAACTGATTGAGTTTGTTAGGGTCCATTGGTGTAAATGGACGGTGGCAGGACAATCATGAGAAATGTAACATGAAAGGTAAAGTAAATGGGCTTAAGGTAACAAATGCTTTGGCTAAGTTGGGAACTGTAGTTCTCAATGTTGTGCACAGATAAAAGAAGTTCTCTTAACCTATACCTTATGATATATGGTAATTATGTTGTGATCATGATTATGTTGATGTTTATATATATGTGTAAGTGTGTGTGTGTGTGTGTCATTGTATAACAAGGTCGACAGGGATCATGATTGTTTTATGTTGATGTTTATATGTATGTATGTATGTCGTTGTTTAACAAAGTCATCAAGAATCATTCTGATGGAGGAATGATTACTTATGTAGGTGAATGGAATGAAGAGGTTCCTGGTTTATGAGGAATCAAGAGAGAAGAGTAGCCTTGATAGATCTATGAGGTTAGTATCATGTGGATACAAATTGATATTATATGCTTGTACTATGCATAAGCTTATGTTATGGACAAGTAATGTTGAGGGATACATCACCAGAATGGAAGTAGTGTGATCGACGACATGTTGGAACATGCATGAATAGTGGAAAGATGCTAGAAGCAAGATTGCTTGGTAGATTTAGTGTGTGGTCTATGGATGTGCAATACTACTATTGTGTATATGTCGTACATGTTGTACCTGTGATGTTGTGTGCATGAATTTTTGTGTATATATGGTGTTGCATACATGTTGTTTATGCAGTGCCATGTACAGATGGTGCTGTGTACATGTCGTTTATGCAATGTTATGTATGTATGGTGTAGTGTACATGTTGTTTTTGTAGTGCTATGTATGGATGGTGTTGTGGGCATGCGGGATATGCGATGATGTGTACATATGGTGTTGTGCTCATGTTGGAGATGTGATGATGTGTACATATGGTGTTGTGCGCATGTCTGATATGTGGTCATGTGTACATAAGGTGCTTTGTGCATGTTGCATATGTAGTGCTAATTACATATGGCGTGGCATGCATATTGTGCATATGGTGCTATGTACATATGGTGTTGTGTGTATGATTGTACATGTGGTGTCGTGTACATGTCAAACATGGGGTGTTCTGTGTAGGTGTTGTTGTGTACATGTGGTGTTGTGTACACGTTGTGCAGGTGTTGTTGTGTACATGTGGTGTTGTGTACCCATTGTGCAGGTGGTGTTGTGTACAGGTGGTACTATGTACATGTTGTACATGTGGTATTGTTGCATGTCATACATGTTGTGTTGTGCATATGTGGTAGTGTGTGCATGTTGTACATGTTTTTTTGTGTTCGTGTGGTACTGTGTATGTGCATTGTGTAGTCGTTGTATTGTGACATGTGTATTTGTTGTGTTGTACTCTGTATATGTGTATTATGTTTTTTTGTACACCAGATATAGGTGTATGTATTGTGTTTTTTCATACACTAGGTGTAGATGTATGTGTTGTGTCATACACAGGGTGCAGGTGTATGTGTTGCGTTGTATGTCAGGTGTAGGTGGATGTGTTGTATGACAGCCATAGGTGCATGTATTGTATGGTGTTGTATATTGTGTGTGGTTGTATGTGTGTGATGCACACTATGTGTATGTGTACATGATTGGAGAGAAGTGAAGGCATTAGGTTCTTTCTAGGTGTGGCAACTCATCTGGTGTGTGTACAAAAATAACAAAGGCATTAGCGAAAGACCGCTTGAAGGATAAGTATCAATATTTTATTTCGGTTTTAATTATTCATGTGATCTATGATTATGATTTATGAAGGTTACATGTAATCTATGATTTTGATTATGATGGTTTTGTTTTGAGCTAACCAAATGTGATATGTTTATACATGATAATTTGATAAAACAACTAGTTTAACTTGTTGTGACAAGAAGTGAACAAAATTGAAGGTGTATCTTATTGACGAGCCACCGATGAGGTATGATGTGAATTTACTTCAATTTTATTTGAATCTAATGACAATTATGTGCTTGGTATAGGAGAGCATGAAAATTCTCGGTTGGGTGGTTGGAACTGACTGCGAGGATATTAACAGCAACAATAAAAGGAATTGGAACAAACAACAGTATGTTGATAAAGCACTTTGGGAGAAAGACCATTGTGGGACACTAGTACCCAATAGTGTTGATTGATCGCCATGAGTATGCTATGATTGGTGTGATGGTTTTGACACAGGTATATGCCTTGGTTTTTGGACCTTTCGATGTGAGGAAACCTTTCCAACAAAGGGGTCACTTGAGAGGCTGTGTGACAGACAAGGGGATGCCTACGGAACTTGGAAGTTGTGTGACTATGAAAAAGGGGGTGACCGGATTTCCCAAGGGACTGTGTAGCAAAGAAGGGAAGGATGGGGATGGATTTGTTTTGGTCATTAGCATTGCCAGATAGAATCAGATGCACATTGGGAGTGTGCCCCAGAACAATGAGTCGGTAATTGTTCACTTAGAAGATAAGTGGCACAAGACTGTAGCGTTGGACATTGGATGCATACTTTGACTTTGGTAGTGGATTCTAGAATTCCTGGGAAGGAGGTGAATCCTGGTACTACTTTTGATGGTGGAGGTGTGAACTCTTGGTTCCCTTGTTGCGGATGCAGACATTGCGTTATTTTATTCATTGGCTGAACAAATGTGCATATGTGTATTATTGTAAATATTGTATCAAGATGGATTTATAAATCTTCATAAATAGTATGATTATTTGTTAGATGAAGCAAATGTGCATAAGTATATGTGGTTGCTATTGTAAATACCATAATGAGGTGTGTTATAAAGCTCTAGTAAACAGTATGTTTGTCATGTTTCAACAGGTTGTTCATTTTAAATACCACAACGAGTTTTGTTATAAAGCTCCATAAGCAATATGTTCTTATTTTTCTAAAGTTTTCCTGGTTATGGGTGTTTTTGAACACCGAGGACGGTGTTTCCCAAGGGGGAGGATTCTATAACATCCCTAATAAAAAATCCATGTAATAAAGTTAATAAAGGAAAAATAAGACCAAGGTCATGGGACATGTATTCCAAGCTGAATGTTGGGCAAAACATCCTAGTGGGTATCACTTTCGATTTATTATGACTCAGAGGAAATTGGAAAAGGAAATGACAAAGGCTTTGAAAAGGCAAGTGACATTAATTGGCATTTTATTTATGAAAATAATGGAAATTAAGAGAAAAAAAAGATGAAAGGTCACAGGTTGCATGTGAGGAGATAAATGAAGGAAAATAATGAAAATTGAAGAAAATAGAGGCCTCAATGATAAAAAGGCTTCTAAGGATCGATTGGTAAGGTTTTGGAGAGTTCAATTTTGGAGCTCTCTCTCTCTCTACTCTCACTCTCTCTCACTCTTGGAAAATTAGAGCATTCTTGGAAGCACTCTAGCATTGGATCAAGAAAATCAAAGGAAGATCAAAGAAGGTAAAAAGGAAGATAGATCAAGCTAAGAAGAGCAAAATCAAGCTACTACAACGAGATTACTTGCGGGTATCGGTTACTGTATGGAATTTCCTTGCTAGATTTAGAATGCATGGTACATCGTGCATCCATAATTATCTGCAAAGACATTCACATGGGAGAACGATTCATAAACATTTTACGATAAGCCTCGAATAAACATACATGCGCATATAAAAAACCTAATTCTTAGTAACATTCACATATAAAAAACTTTTGCGATTAGTTTATCGTATGCTAAATCAAGCATAGGCGCCATAAGAAATAACGGGACAGAAGAAGCATTGGGCGTGGTGTATGCCGAGTCAAGCCACAATATATTCAAAACCGGCAATAAATAAAAGTCTTTCTTCTTTTTCCCTTTTTTTCTTAAGTAGCATTTTCAATTGGAACTCTGTAGTAATCTTTATCCATAGAGAATTTGATTTGATAGATCTAAGGAAAATTGAACTGAAATTTTATGATAAGGGGTAAAAAAGTTGACACTTAGAGCGAGCATACACTCACACAAAACAACCTCTCAAACTTGATTGTCCATCCTCCTTTGAATGTTGTCGCTGCTCCTTTACATCATATTTTGAAATTTTCACATCCTGGGCATCTTTTTCTTTGTCAATTAGAACTTGGAACTCCATCCTTAACCTGTCATTTGTTAGAGTAGTCAATTCTAACAAAAATAACTTCATATTGAGGTGACTAATCTCAATATGTATATTAATTTTAGTTCCAAAAATATGTCCATCATGAAATATTTCGTTTGCCCAAACATACACAAACAATCATGCTTTCAAACAAACAATACCAAATGATAATGCAAATTTTCAACACATGGCCACGCCATTCTTTCACTGTGAATGATGCCCAATTTCGGTAGGGATAATTTTAGGGGCGAATTTTAGCCCAAAGGAGAATTTTAAGTCAACTGGAGAAATACAATAGCAGAGTTTCTCATCTGCTCATCTCTTCCACTCACCTCACATTCCTCATCATGCTCATTTTCCTCTACGGGCTTACATTTTATAGCTGGGAGTAGAAACTGAATCATAAATTCACTCACAACAAATATAGGATGCATTAACTCCTCATCAGAATTAAAAGGAGTCAATTTAGCAACAAATCCTATTGTTGTCACATTCATGAGATTTTATCCAAATTTAATTAAAAGAAAATCTCAACAATCTCCACCTTGACAACAATTAGCCTGATACCCTGTTCCATTATTATTTTTATCTTTTCTACAAGCCAAGAGAAGCCAGACACCATCGTAGCTTCTCTAACAAAACTGGTTTCGTGAACATGTCTGCACAATTTTCCTTTGTATGCACTTTTTCAAGAGAGACTCCCCTTTCAGTGATAACCTGTCTTACAAAATGGTACTTGATAGGTATATGCTTTGATTTACTATGATAGGCCAGATTTTTAGCCAAATGAATTGCACTTTGACTATCACAAAATAACTTGATGTTGTCCCGCAACCTACCAAACTCACCAAACAAACCTTTCAACCAAACCGCTTCTTTGCAGGCATGTGAAGCAACTATGTATTCTTCTTCTGTAGTGGATAAAGCAACAATGTTTTGTAGCTTTGACATCCAGCTTATAGCTCCACCTGCAAGAGTAAAGACATATCCTGAAGTTGACCTTCTCTTATCCAAATCACCTGCAAAATTGGAATCAACATATCCGCAAACAAATTCACTACTTATGTTATAAGTGATACAGTAATCACTTGTGCCTCTTAGATACCGAAGCACCCATTTCACTGCTGACCAGTGTTCTTTTCCTGGATTTTCCATATATCTGCTGACAACCCCAACTGCATGTGAAATATCTGGTCGAGTACAAACCATCGCATACATCAAACAACCTACTACATTGGCATATGGAATTCGAGACATATATTCCTTTTCTTCATTAGTGTTAGGACATAAACTTGAAGAAAGCTTAAAATGGGAAGCAAAAGGGACTGAAACAGGCTTCAAATTTTTCATACCAAACCTCAAGAGTATCTTCTCAACATACTTCTATTTTGATAGCCACAACTTACCATTGCTCCTGTCTCTGAAAATCTCCATGCCCAAAATCTGTCTTGCTGCTCCTAGATATTTCATATCAAACGTCCTAGCCATCTGAGCCTTTAACCTGTTGATCTTTGTTATGCTTTTGCTTGCTAAAAGCATATCGTCAACATACAACACTAAGATAATGAACATGCCATTACTCAATTTCTTAAAGTAAACACAATGATCATATTCACTTCTTATATAATTTTGACTCATCATGAAAGAATCAAATTTCTTGTACCATTGTCGAGGCAACTGCTTCAGACCATACAATGATTTCTTGAGCCTGTAGACAAATTTCTTGTTGCGATTTTGAACAAACCCTTCCGGTTGTTCCATGTAAATCTCTTCATCTAAATCTCCATGTAAAAATGCAGTTTTAACATCTAGTTGCTGTAATTCTAAATCAAGTAAAGCAACTAATGCTAACACAATCCGAATTGAAACAATTTTTACAACTGGTGAAAATATCTCATGAAAGTCAATGCCGGCTTTCTGAGAAAAACCTTTCGCGACCAGCCTCGCTTTGTACCTGTCTTCTGTATCATCAACACCCTTCTTCAATTTGTAAACCCACTTACATCCCACAATTTTTCTGTCTTTAGGAAGTTCTACCAGATCCCATGTGGCATTCTTGGCTAATGCCTTCATCTCGTCCTTCATAGCCTCTTTCCACTTACCACTGTTAGAACCTTCTACAGCTTCCTGATAGCACAAAGGTTCATCATCGTTAGCAGTTAAAGCAACTGAAGTAACATAATCATCATACCTTTTAGGAAGACGTCTGATTCTCGTAGACCTCCTTAAAGATGTTTCTGGTACTTCCACAATTTGTTGATTATTATCTGTAGGAACTTCTTCATGATCAGCATCTGAAACACGTTCATGATCTGCATCTGAAACTTGTTCATGATCTGAATCTGAAACTTGTTCATCTGGACTATCATCAGTATTTGAACTGGTTTCAAACTAAATGTGTTGAAGCTTAGGTACATTATCCTGTTTCAATTTATCATCTACATCTGGATTTTCAAGTGAAGATTCATTAAATTTAACATCTCTATTAATGATGATCTTGTGAGTAGTAGGATCCCACAACCTGTATCCCTTAGTCCCATCACCATATCCAACAAAGATATATCTTTTTGATTTAGGATCTAATTTAGAACGATGATGTTTCGAAATTAGAGCATATGCATCACAACCAAAAACTTTCAGTTTAGAATAATCACATGGATAACCTTTCCATACCTCTTGAGGAATTTTGCATCCTATTGCAGTTGATGGTGATCGATTTACCAAGTAACAAGCTGTAGAAACCGCTTCTGTCCACAATTCCTTCTGCAAATTGGCATTACTAAGCATACTTCTTGCTCTCTCTAAAAGAGTCATGTTCATGCGTTCAACAACTCCATTTTGCTGAGGAGTATATACAGTGGTTTTATGTCTTTCGATCCCAGCGTCCTTGCAATAATTATCAAATTCCTTTGAAGTAAACTCCCCACCATTGTCAGTTCTTAAACATTTAATGGTTCTTCCAGTGATGTTTTCAACTAATGCTCTAAACTGTTTGAAAATTGTGAATACATCAGACTTCTTCTTTAACATGTAGACCCACACTTTTCTAGAGAAATCATCAATAAAAGATACAAAATATGACGATCCTCCATATGAGGTTGTAGGAGATGGACCCCAAACATTAGAATGGATATAATCAAGGATTCCCTTACTAGTATGTTTTCCAGTTTTAAACTTCTGCTTGCTTTGTTTCCCATATAGACAATGTTTGCATAAATCTAACTTAGAAGATTTTAAACTAGGAAGTAACTTACGATCAGATAAAATTTTTAATCCTCTTTCGCTCATATGGCCCAACCTTTGATGCCATAAACGAATAGAATTACTGTCATTTTCAGATACTGTAGAAGCATGATCTGACTCTGTTCTTCCTTCTAACTGAAAAATATTTCCAACCTTCTTTGCTTTCATTACTAGTAAAATTCCTTTATAAACTTTCATTACTCCACCTTGAATAAAGGTTTTATATCCATTTGTGTCTAGTACTCCTAGTGAAATGAGGTTTTTTCTTAGTTCAGGTACATGTCTTACATCAGTTAGAATTTTATTTGTCCCATCAAACATTTTAATCTAGATGCTTCCAATTCCCACAATATTACACGAGACATCATTTCCCATGTAAACAACTCCATCATTGATTGATTTATAAGTTTTAAACCACTCTCTATGAATGCACATGTGATTTGACGCACCAGAATCTAACAACCAATGTTGATCATGATTAGACAAACTAACTGATAACACTTCATCACTCATACCTGAAATGGATGCCGAACCTGTATCTGTCGTGTTTGCTTCTTTCTTCTCTGTCAAATAATCTCCTTTGGATGTTTGCTATCTCTTCCAACAATCCTTCTTCAAATGTCCTGATTTGCCACAAAACTAGCACTTTACCTTACTCTTCTTCCCTTTCGATTTTGAACGCGAGTTGTTGTGCTTACTGAAGCGTCTTTCTTTAGAACGACCTCTGACCATCATTGCTTCTGATGTAGAGGTTTCTGAATTTGACCTCTTCCTTGTTTCTTCGGACAAAAAAGCTCCAACAACATCATCAAATTCAAGGGTTTCTGATGAACTAAGACTTATAGAAGTAACAAAATGATCCCATGACTCGGGCAACGAGCATAATAAAGTTACAGCTTTATATTTTGATTCAAATTTTACTTCTATAATTTCTAATTGCACTAGGAGAGTATTAAAGGTATTCAGATGATCAATTATCGTCCTACCTTCCTTCATGCGCAAGCTGTACAACTCTCGCTTTAGAAGAATCCTATTGGTTAAGGATTTTTTCATGTACAGCTTTTCAAGCTTTGTCCACAAATCGACAGCAGTTTTCTCTGACACAATGTTAAACAAAACATCATCCGCCAAACACAGTAGAATGCCGCTCAGTGCTCTTTCATCCAAGTCACTCCATTCATCATCTGTCATGGTGTAACGCTGTTTGGCTTTTCCTAACAACGCCTTTGCCACGCCTTGTTGCATGAGTAGATCATACATCTTCACTTTCAAGATCTCGAAGTTGTTTTTGCCATTGAAATTTTTGATCTCAAACAGGGCACTTTGAGTTTTTGCCATGTTGTGTCACAAAAAATCTCCAATTGCAACTTTTAATAAATGAAGTTTTTATTTTAAAAAAATGCCCTTCACCTATAAAATGCCTTTCCCTTGTTACATATGCCAATATCATTTTAAATGCCTTTCCCTTATTACATATGCCAATAGCATTTTAAATAATTACCAATCGATTTTTAAAACAAACTTTTACAATATGAAGTGCCAACCTTTTTCAAATATAATCGATTGTAATTTTAAAAAACCACTCAAATCGATATATACAAATCGATTTTAAAAACTTCAAATCGATTTATAAAAAAAAACTTCAAAACGATATAATTGTCACCTTTTAAATAAATCGACCGTTACACAAGACTTGTCACCGTCCCTACCATTCCCCGTCCCGCATAATGGAGGACCCATTTTGTGACCTGTGAACATTGTCATGCCTTGAAAACATCATCAATGCATTCCTCTAAACATGAGCTTCATTTGCCCTAAAGACATCTCCTTGCAAAAATCATGAAAAACATCTCCTTTTGCATTGGCGCGGGCAGACAGTTCAGCACTCGCGCCAATGGGGAAAATCCTGCAAAGAGGCCGTGCCAACTGGCGCTCTGTCCCAGAGCAGTAGTCGCGCCAGCCAATTTAAGGAGTGTTTTTTAAATAAAGATGGCGGAAGTTGTGTTTCAACAAACTCAGAAACCATTGCCTATCTTGAGTTGGGAGGTTTGGCTGCGGGAGTTCTATGGAAGGAAGTGGTTTTGCCACCTCCCATGGAACCTTCCTTGTTGATAGGACCAATCCCACAATAATAGGGATCCCAACTCGCTCCTTTCCCATCTATAAAAGCCTGCTCAATTCCATAGCAAGCTAGTCTTGAAGTGCCTAAGCTTTGAATCTCCAAATTCCCAAGAGCCTTTGTGCTGTAAGAGCCCTCTTCCTTCCCTTAAGGCCGACTCAAGTAAGGAGACTATCGTCGAGAGACTCAGGAGAGGTTTGCCCTTTCCCTGGCGAGCTTTGCGAGACGTGAACGACTGGAGACCCATCCGAAGGAGAACACGACGTCAGAACATTGGTTGTAATCTTTCTTCGATTGTTATTCTTGACATGAGGAGCTAGTATATTGGACTTGCAAAAGGAGGAAGTATGAGTAATAATGAGCTCATACAGTCAACAGAATGTCAAGGTGACAGTTTTCAGTGTAACAGTCTTGAAGGGCCTAAGCTTTGAATCTCCAAATTCCCAAGAGCCTTTGTGCTGTAAGAGCCCTCTTTCCTCCCTTAAAGCCGACTCAAGAAAGGAGACTGTTGTCGAGAGACTCAGGAGAGGTTTGCCCTTTCCCTGGTGAGCTTTGTGAGACGTGAACGACTAGAGACCCATCCGAAGGAGACCACGATGTCAGAACTTTGGTTGTAATCTCTTTCGATTGTTATTTAATGAACGATTACGATTATGGTTCCACTCTGTTTTCAATGATGTTAATATGAGTAATATCTTTTTTGACTGATATTGAGTTACGTATGCTGGATTTTATGCTTGTATCTGTTTGTTTCTTGCATGTGCAGGTATCCGTCCGCGGAGATCATGGAGGATTGTGATCTGCCGAGGCTGAGGAACGGGAACGCTCTCTTCTTCAGATCGTAGCATTGGAATCCAGGTAGGCTTCTATCTCTAGTCTTTTCATTCGTAACTAGGAACTTGCGTCGTAACATTTCTGATTGTTGCTAGACCCTTGCTGGGCTAGTAGGGATCGCCTTTGTCCGCAGAGGGGGTTTACCTCCTCAACAATTTGGCGACTCCACTGGGGAGCGTCTACATTTCATTGTCTCGTTTCGATTATTTTATGTTTTTCCTTGCTTGATGAGCCTTCTGGGTTGGGTTCTTTTGTTGTTGTTTACTTCTTGGTTTGCTTAGTATGCATTGATCTGCTTCTGGAGTAGTTATTTTTCTTTTTTGGCTGAGAAACTCAACTGGCGCGCTTTCTAGCTTAACAGTCACGCCACTTGGCGCATGCTGCTTTTGTTTAGCCTTACAGTCTGGTGCCAGTTTCAGCGTTACAGTCGCGCCACTCCTGTAAGGTTTTTGAGTTTCTTCATTTTTGAGCTCTCTGGGTTTGGTCAATGTTTCTCTTCTTGATTTTCTGACTGCCTGAGTGTGTTGGAGTTCTGTTTGACTGGGAATTCACCTCTGCCCTTTGGTTGTTTTCTTTTATCTATCGATTTCACGTTTTGAGCCCTAGGGCATCTAGTGGCCTAGTGTATCGAGCCCTCCTTGGGAGTTTTGGTGTTTTGTTTGTCCGGTCGACTTTCTGATTGATTCTCCGCATCCTCTTAGTAGTTGTTCATTGTTTTGTTGTGATTTTTGGGTGATTTTTCATTCCTTCATTCGAATTTCGTTTGGTCTTGCATTGGGCCTAGATCACACAGCCCATTGGAGCCTTTTGAGTCTTTTCTTGGTTTTGAGAGACTTTGGTCAATTTGGGATATGATTGCTTGCGTTGTTGAGTGAAATTTGTTTGTTTTGCTCTATCGAATATTCTTTCTCAAGTTTTTCCGTTTGTTTTCAGTTTGTTTAGTGCATATTAGCTATCAAACGTTAAAAATTACAAAAAAAATCTCTTGTGCTTTTGGTTGAATTAGTGCAAATTTTAATCTTTTCAATTTTGCTAGTGATTAGTGATCTGAATGAAAATTTTTTAATTTCATTAGCTGCATTAGAGATCTCGTTGTTTGTCTTCTGTTCATTTCGTTTGTGTAAAAGCTCTCAACTCTTCTCTAATTAGTTTTCATCGAACGAAATGTTGGACTGTGGCATGTAGCTCTGCATTTAGGAGTCTTTTAAGACACTACATATGATAGGGCCTGAAAATTGAAACTTAATCGAAGATCAACTTTAAAATCTATTCAATTAACCTAAGGCAGCATTGGAACTTAACGAAACATTTTTATAGGTCTAGGCTAGAGACGTGTTCTGGCGTCTTTAAACCTAGCAGCTATCGTTCGCCTTCTAGATTTAGACAGCGCTAGTACGGACTTGTTCTCCCCATACCGTCGCGTATATAAAGGGAGACCCCTCTAGGTTTTCAATCCTTTATCCATAGGAAGCTGAGTCTGCCGCCCTATACCCGTGATACACCGAACACAACATTCGGGGAGACTACCTACACGTATGAAAAGTCCTTGGTAAATTTCTGTTTCATTACTGAAACCAAGGTGTATATGGCAGTTCACGGACATTTGGTACACCCTTTGTGCCTAGTTTTTCCAGAATAGTCATTTGGTCTTTTCTGACTCCGTAAACTTTAAAAGACCGTCGAGTGCTTGTCCTTTCACGCTTGTATCAAATCTGAAAGAGATAGAGTCATCTTTCTATTGTTTCTTGTCTCTTAAAATATGAAACGATAGATTTTCTTACTTTTAAATGTGGTAAAATTAATCAACCACGATTACACGCCCACTTAGATATTGCTTGTTGACCGTTTGATCGTGTGTCGTTAACTCGTTTTCAGCCCGTGTGTGTGTTTGCTTCTTTTTCTCTCGTCTTTTGCCATAGTGGTGAAACCTTCGGTTTCGTTGACTGATAGTCCTTACACGGACGATTCTTCAGAGGCTTCCCAATCCTCTGTCGAACCACAACAGCCTATTGTTTTCGAGTTTCCTAACGGGGGACCGGTTCTCGCTGAGCAACCCTTTGGAGGACCAGTTGAGTTCAATTGGCCCTTTTCGGACCCTGTGTCTGAATTGAGATTAGGAGCTAATTTCCTTTCTCTTACCTCGGGTTCGCCTTTTGTTGTAGCTGTATTTCCTCCTAGTCCTCGCCGTCGTTTGCATGATTTAATGGAAGGATCAACCATGAGTGATTCTAGTGAGGATATCCCAACGTCCGGTGAAGAATATCAACTCTTCCCGCGTAGATTGTTTGAGGGAGACAACTCTGAGCTGGCTAACATGTCAACAGCCAGTCCTTCTTTACCACAGGGATACAGATCTCTGGGTCAGATCATTTCAGCTGCAGCCTCTATGGGAATTTCATCTCCTGCTTCGAGGCCAACTGCTACTACACCCGGGGTATCTCCTCAGACGCCTGTCACATCTGTTCCTGTCCGGTCCATTGTCTGTGTGGCCGCCTCTTCTCCTGTTGTCTCAGCATCTGCTACCAGGGCTGGGCCAACTCCTCAAGATGTTTATCTAGCTACTGCTATACTGGAGAACATCTCTCCGGAGGAGTATCAGTTGTCTTTGCAACAGCCGAATGCCGAGGCTAGACTGTCCGCCCAGGAACCCTACCGACCTTAATTTTCGCACTATGCACAAGATGGTACTCCCGTGTATGCTTTCCCAGGTCAGTATGACGAGCACGAGGAGATTTTGCATCTACCCGCTCCTGAGGCTTATCTTTATGCTTAAGGTTTACCGTACAACCAGGCTTATAACTCGCAGGGGCAACATTTCCAAGGCCAACCTGCGGGCCAACCTGGCTATCTCAATGATCCACAGGGGCAACCCATTCAGGGCTACCCTGCGAGCCAGCAATGGCTGCCGTACAGTCCGCAAGGACAGTATTACAGCCCTTCCGGTCAACCTATCCAACCTTAGCCGGGGTACCAACCAGGACCGGTCTATGGTCTTGGGGGGCAAATCCAGCCTTCTTTACCGATGCAACCGCAGTATCCTGTTGTTTCTAACGTTGCATATCAGCCAGGACCATCCTATGGTTCTGCCAGTCAAGGCGGTTCCCGACAAATGCACAGTCTGTTTCCACCACGGAGCCAGCGGCTCATCGGTACAATCTGATATTACCTCGATGCATTCGTTATCAGTTCAACACAGGGGAACTCACCTAACAGTCGACTGTGGCCCAGCTCCCTGTCTATACGGGTCCTTTGATTCTTCGAATCAACCCTTGCACCATGTCAACTTTATTCACTCGGGTCAGCCCTCTCATTTGGGTCCAGCTTTGTTCATTCGAAACGACAAGCTCATTCCACTAATACATACGACGAGCGGTTCATTCAATGCGTAGCCAAATCGGCGGTTGCGCCCTACGTATCGAGGCTCAAGTTCCCTTTCGGCGGCCTACTCATCCTCGGGGGTGGTTATTATCCTCATAGTCGATCTCCAGCGAACTATAACCACCAGGCTCTCATTATTATCCTCCTCACCTGGTTCTACCTACACTCGCGTGATCCCCAACGCTGGCATACGGGGCAACGCATAATCGGGGTCGGTACCCTGGTTATCGAGCCCACACTATGGTTACCAACATCCAAATCGGTCTGGTTATATGACCTATGCCGGTTGTCTGAATCTGGGTGAGGCAGGCTTCCTTTAGGATGTCGCAACCATCGTGGAGTATGGGTACCGGACCTCATCCTAGGCCTGGCATGGCAGTTAACCCTCCATTTCCGTTCCTGGCTACCTTGGAACTGCTGGACGTTTCAAAGTTGACCAATGATCCGATTTTACATAATCCGTATTGGCCTCTGGTTCCCACCAAGATACCAGGTGACTGTCCCAAGTTTGAGGGGAAAGCTGGGGAGGAACCCCAGGCGCATGTGATGACGTATCAACTTTTGTGTTCGTCTAACTCTTGGGTAGACGATTCGATTCGCTTGCACCTCTTCCAGCGTACTTTAACTGGAGCTGCTGCTAAGTGGTACATAGAGTTATCCCGTGGCATTTTTCAAGATTTCAACTCTTTAGCCATGGCTTTCCTCACGCATTTCCAGTTACCAGTTCGGTATGAAGCAGGATAAAGCCACTCACATCTCAGATCACATCCATGAGTGGCGGCACCGTCGTTGACTGATCAAGTTTCACATACCTGATCAGATATTGACTCACTGGTTCACCACCTCCTTTGTGAATAAAATCGCTCAGGATATCGTGATGGGAGCGTGCGTGACTGAGGAGCAAGCCATCGCGCTTGCCCAGTACCTGGATCTTGTTTATTCATAGTCTAGCACGCTTTATGACATCTTGACTGATGCTTCACGGCCCGGAACCACTAAGGCCCCGCCCACCCCTGCGGTGGATGGTGTCATTGGTTCTGTCTCTCAAAATTTGAAGAAGTCTTCGAATGGGAAGCAGAAGGCTAATTCTTCCAACAATACCTCTTCCAGTCCCACCTCATCTGATTCTGGTAAAACCACAGAGGTGAATGTCGTTCAGGCCAATCCTGCGGACAAATCCTCCAAGGGGAAGAAGAAGGGAAAAGGAAAATCAAAATCTGATGCCCCGAAACCAGAATCTAAGTCTCGTACTGAGGATGGCTCCCAGCGTAAACCGAAGTACCCTTGCCTCATCTGTGAAGGGGACCATTATACTAAGGATTGTCCATGACGATCCGAGGTTAGTCAACTTCTTAAAGGCCCTAAAGGGACTCCGGTCGTTTTGAAAGAGCCATTTCCATCTTAGTAGACCCAGATGGTCGAACAGGCATCACCATCTGCACCGTTTGGGTCTCCGGTTCTCATGGTGAAGAGTGTTGCACCCATCTCTGTCGCTACGCAGTCGAAGGATTAAAATGAACCGCGGTAGGCACCCGGGAAGGCAGTTGCGGATGGGCCGCCTCCCCCACCTGTCTCCGGTCCATTGGAAATCGAGAAGCCTTCTCTGGAACCCGTTGTGAAGCCACCTCCCAAGGGTGTTCTTCGAAGATCTTCTTATAATCCAAACGCTCGTGCCACTCAACATTACAGTATTGTTGAGGATCTGGCACAGGCGCCATGTGCTATGTCCGCACTTGAGGTTCTTCAAAGTTTTCCTTCACAACGGAAGGAATTACTGTCTGCAATCGGGGGCATTGATCCCGCCGACTCGAGCCTTCTCACCTTCGATCTGGAGAATTTTACTCCCCGGCTTCCACATCAAATCGCTTTGGTCATTCAAGTCGGGATTAACGGTCTGAACATTCATAGGGCCGTCGTAGATGAGGGTGCATCTACCTGTGTTATGTCCTCCACTTGCTGGAAGGCCATCGGCTCTCCAGCCTTGTCGTCATCTCCCAATGCCCTTGAGGCATTTGATGGTCGGGAATCTAAACCCCTGGGCGTTCTCGAGAGTCTCGCGATCACATTACAGGGAAAAACTGTCAACGTAGAAGTAGAAGTGGTTGACGCTAAACTCAACTACAATATACTTCTTGGCCGTAGCTGGACCCATGCCATGCTCTGCGTGCCGTCCACCGTCTTTCGATTCATTAAGTTCACTCACGAGGGCAAGATTGTCACAGTGGATCAGTTGTCATTTTTCACCTCTAACTCTGAGAACAATGTGCCATACATGGATCAAATTCCGAATCCCCCGGATAGTGTAGGACCTGGTCTCTTCAAAGACCCAGTCCTCATGGGTATATTTCCTGCACCGCCACCGCATACCACTCAAGTCAACATGTTGTCCAGGTCCGATGACCCCTGGCTTATTCCTACACCTGAGAAGGTATATGAGTTTGGAGAATCCATGCCTTTAACGCCAGTAGAGATCAGCTACTGTGAGATTGTTGCTGCATCGGATCCTCCACCTCCTCAGCATGCTCCTTTGAGCATGGCTCTCGACGTCTACTCTCAATCCCCCTGGCTTGGTTAGGCTGATTCACCTGATCCTCTCAGAGAGACTTTTCCTTCCGATGAGGCTATCATTGAAACTATGTCTCTTGAGGAGCTGCCTTGGGGCGATGGACATCATCGCTCCTTGTTTATGCCTAGCTTGGGGGCAATGACTGATTGTCTGGAGCGTTATGCTACTCAGGTTCCTTCCCCTCCTCTTCAAACACCGATCTTGACGCACAAGGTCTTTTCGGAGGGTAATCTGAGTAACATTACTCAAACTGTTCCAATCAACATCTCCGTTAAACCGGGGATTGTTGAGAATATTCATGTGGGTGTGACTTGTTCTCCCGATGAGATTCAAGTCTATACTGAGTTTTTCAAAGAATTCAGAGATGTTTTCGCATGGTCTTACGAGGAAATGTCGGGGATTGACCCTAGTATTGTAGTACACAAGATTCCAACCTATCCAGGTGCGAAACCCGTGAGCCAACGCTTACGTCCCATGCATCTTTGGAAAGCCGCCGCTATCAAGGCAGAAGTTGAAAAACTTCTGAACGCGGGTTTTATTTATCCCATCCCCCTTACAGAATGGGTGTCTAACATTGTCCCTGTCGATAAAAAGCAGGGTACAATTCGAGTCTGTGTGGATTATCGCGACATCAATCGCGCCTGTCCAAAGGATAATTATCCCACTCCGTTTATCGACCAGATCATCAACGAATGTGCCGGGAGTGAGATCTATTCCTTAATGGACGGTTTCTCAGGATACAACCAAATCAATATTGCACCTGAGGATCAACATAAGACCACATTCATCTGTCCGTGGGGCACTTTCGCGTACAAAAAACTCCCGTTCGGCTTAAAGAACGCTGGCGCCACGTTTCAGCGTGCGATGTCCTACGCTTTTCATGACATTCGTCATATCGTTCAGCCTTATCTGGACGACTTGCCAGCCCATTCGGGTAAGCGAGAGGACCATCCTGAGCATCTCCGCCAGATCTTTCTTCGTTGCAGACGCTACAATATCAGGCTCAATCCTCATAAATGCATCTTCTGCGTTGATTCTGGCCGTCTTTTAGGATTCATCGTCTCGAAAGACGAAATTTGCCTTGACCCTTTAAAGGTCGAGGCCATCGTAAATCTCCCATCACCCTCCTCCTTGTATCAGTTACAGAGTCTACAAGGGAAAGCGAATTTTCTTCGGTGCTTTATCCCGAATTATGCCGAGGTGGCCAAAGGATTCACTCGTTTGTTAAAGCAGAACGTTCCCTTTCACTGGGACGAAATTGCTCAGGAATCCTTTGAGAAGCTGAAGACGTTGCTAGTCAATGCTCCGTTGCTTCGTCCTCCGGACTACCACCGCGACTTCACTTTATATCTAGCCGCCGCATTTAGCACCATAGCCATGGTCTTGGTGCAGGATGATGATCACGGTGATGAACATGTTGTTTATTACCTGTATCAGAACCTTCTCGACCCGGAAACGCGTTATGCACATGTCGAGAAATTGGCTTTAGCAGCAGTACACGCTGTACAACGCTTTCGCCATTACATCCTTTTGTGCACGATAACAGTGGTTTCAGACTGCAACCCTATGACGTATATTCTTTCTAGACAATTACTGGGGGGCAAGTACTCCAAATGGATTGTGATCCTGCAGGAGTTTGACTTGGAGTTCACCATTGCTAAGTCAACTAAATCACTGGTCTTCACGGATTTGATATGTTCTCTCCCTACAGACTTTGTTCCCTCACACTCTGAAGACCATATACCGGACGAAATCTTTCCCTCATCAGTACTCGTGACCCTTGGTACGATGACATAATAGTGTATCTTCAGACCTCGACATTTCGGTCTGAGTTGGATAAAGCTGCCCGCCGTCGGATTCGGCACCAGTCCCAACCCTACCGTATAGTAGGAGATACCTTATATCGTGTTGGAGTAGATTCGGTGCTCCGACGATGCCTAACCTTGGAAGAGGCTGAGAAGGTCTTAAATGACTGCCACAGTGGTGCCTGTGGCGGACATATGTCCGGGTATGCTACTGCCCAGAATATTCTGCGAGCAGGTTATTTCTGGCCTTCCATATTCAAGGACTGTATCACTGCAGTCTGTAAATGTCATCCATGCCATATTTTTCAGCGCAAGATGCACGCACCGCCGTTTCCATTGCATCCTGTTATTACCGTCGGCCCTTTTGCGAAATGGGGCATGGATTTTATGACGTGCAACCCTCACTCGGCCGGGGGGCATGCGTATATTATTGTCGCCATCGACTACTTCATTAAGTGGGCCGAGGTGATGCCTACACTAGCTGCTGATGGGAAAACGATTGCTCAATTTATATTCAACCACATTATCGCACGGTTCGGGGTTCCTCAAGCCATCGTCACTGATCACGGTACTCATTTCTATGACTACATGATGGCGCAGCTGACTTCAACGTTGGGCTTGCGTCGCGACAGCTCAACACCATACTACCCTCAAGCGAATGGTCAGGTTGAAGCAGTGAACAAGGTTTTGGTCACTATGCTTCAGCGAACAATTGGTATTCATAAATCCAATTGGCATCTCCAACTGTTCTCAGCTCTCTGGGCATACCGAACATCTGCTAAGAGTGCAACTGGATTCACACCATTTCAATTGGTGTACGGTCTGGAAGCCACTCTACCGGTTGAATGTGAAATTCCTTCATTGAAATTAGCTGTGGAGCTTCTACCTGGTACTTCTGCTGAGGAAGAATGTCTTCTGTATCTGGAACGATTAGATGAAACTCGTCGTCTGGCTGCTTTGATTATCGAAGTACAAAAGAAGAGGGTCAAAACTCATTTTGATCAATCTGTTTCTCCCCGTTCCTTTATCGAAGGAGACCTCGTCCTCTTGTATGATCAAGTGCATGATAAGCTTGGAGCCGGTAAGCTCCAGCCTATGTGGCATGGGCCCTATATAGTAAAGCACATCTTGAAAAATGGGGCCTACGAGCTTATAGATTATGAAGGAGTTCCGCTGGTACAGCCCAGAAATGGGCTGTACCTTAAAAAGTACTATGCCTGAAGTGATTTCTTGGTGTGGTGTGTGTACATAGGTGTGTGATTTTCATTTGTGTGCATGTATTGTGTGGTGTGCTTTTTAAACATCTTTCTGTTGATCGGGTCTTCCGGGTTGTGCAGATGTCTTTTCATCCATTTGTTGGTTTCGTGGATGGTGCCTCCCGCAGTACCGGGAATCTGTCTTCAGCAGCCTGGGTAATCTATGATCCTGCTGGTGAGTTGATTGACCTACAAGGAGTATGTCTCGGACGTACCACGAACAACATCATGGAATATAGTGTTGTGTTAGAATTATTAACCGAGGCAGTAAACCTTGGTATCCGTGAATTTCTTGTGTATCTAGATTCGCAACTTGTGGTGTTACAACTAAACGGACACTATTCGGTAAGGAACCCATCCATCTTACGTCTGTATCTGCATATTAGATTACTGGAAAGGAATTTTGACTACATTACATATCATCATATACCCAGGCATTTGAATACACTAAAAAATGCAGTAGCAAATTTGGTATTAGACAGACATTTGCGCAATTTATAAATCATCATCACATGTAAAGAAAGATCCATCCAAAAATAGATATGTATATATATGGATATCGAAATGTTTACATAGAGTGTGTCAAATAAAAGTCAAAAATATACATAGTCATCTTAAATACATCCGGAGACGATACGTCTCTCAAAATATAGGTGTGGTATAAATCCTAAGAGCTAATCCGCATGGTGCTCATGATAGCACGTGACTGCACGCACTAAGCGTCTCACGATTCGGTGGATCCGACTCGGAACTCCCACCGTGTGGTGCTAGTATGGCATCGGTACGTCTGCCAGCCGAGCATAGTCTGGGATCCCATGGGCAATGCCCTCGAGATTCTGGATCAGCTCCTCTCCTCCGGTGGCCTCTCCTTGAGGATCAGGGGCGAGTTTTGTCCTCCGTGAGATAGGAGACATCCCAGCTGGTCTCTCAGGTCCCACATATACATGCATATATAAAATGTGTTAAGAAGAATGTGTATTAACAAAAAAAACATATAAATATAAAATCATAAAACATTAGGTCTTACCCAACTCCTCGTCCCAGTCGTCTCCTTCTGGTATTGGGAGATCTGGGTCCCCGGTAAAGTCAGTTCCTGCATAGGGCCAGTCTTCCACGACAATCAGCTGGCGCCGTAACCACCTAAAGAACTCCGGCCTCCAGGACATCTATTGGCCGCCTCCAAATCTGGGCATCAATGCTGCCCAGCGAGCCATTCTTGGCTCTCGTGGTATCGAGTCTGCTACTGCGGCCCCTTGGCGCTGGAAGATTGGTAAGCGTTCCAGAATGAACGATACAAAGATGGAACCATAACCGAACTATTTCAGTTTACCCTGTTTTCATTTCGTGAGCTGCCTTTTCATATTGATTGTTAGTGCTGTTTCCCAGTCGAACAGCAGGGGACTCATGCATTCTGAAGCTAGCAGGAGTTGGGCCTTTGTGGCCTCGTGCGGTGCCTGCGATCCAGCAGCCCACGTGATGGGATAGTGTGGATATCCAATTTCTTGCTACCTGATCCCGTTTGAGCTCCTTGGCACACTCATGCCATCACTTCTTCCATCTTTTCCCCAGATGGTCTACTTCCAGTCAACACCAGGATCGGACCTCTGCAGGACAATCCAGTGATAAAATAAACATCGGAAACCTCTAGCTCTAATACATGGTCTCATAACCTGAACACCTATTCACGTTCATCCCAGATACTGATTAAATACTGGAGGAGCTCGGGCTGAGCTCGTAGACACGGTGTGAGCAAGAAATTTTTCAGTCCACAGTTTCTAAGTGCATTCATCCAAGCTTGACTTTGCATGGCTTGTTCATCCTCTTCTCCATGTTCTCGTTCTTTCCATTCAATTTCCATTTTGATTGATTACCTGCATTCATATGGTCATAAACCCTTAGTTAGGTCTCTGATGAGTCTCAAATTCCATACAATTTGGTCTAAATGTCGAAATTTTAGGCGTATTTTTAGGTTCGGCCGCTAGCGCGGCTGTTTCGTGAACAGTCGCACCACGTGGCATGGGCCCTTTGTATGAAAGAGCTCATTGGCACGGGTCCATGCCCGATACCCGCGCCAATGAGCCCGGCCCTAAATTTTCAAAAAAGGCTCTAGAAAACTAATTTGCAGGGTAAAACTATTAAAATTTGGATGAAAATGAAGAGCAAGGGAGCGCCTCTTACCTATGACAGACGAGAAGCTGAATGGTCAACTGGATTTGTCGCAATCACCATCAGAAGTTTCTGCTCCAAATGGAACACTGTTGCTTTTTACCAAGGTAAATAGTAAATGTAATTTTATTTTTACCAATTTGACATATTTATAACTTTTCGACATGAAATTAGTTGTAAAAAGTCATTTTTATTGAATATTTTTATATGTTATGTCAAAAATGGATTTTACGCTTGCTTGGTATGTGTAGCAGTAGGTTTTTGCAACTTTAACGATGGAAACGAGTTGTATTTTATACTTTTTCGGACTCGGTAAATACACGAAAAAGTCACTTTGGAGTCATCTTTCAACTCTTTTTTGAATCTCTAAACATGAAAAGATTGTCGAGGCCCTTGTCGTTTCGATCTCGTTAAATTGGACACGAATCGACATCTACCCATTATACGTTTAACCCTTTTTCGGGCTGGGATGGATTGATTACGAAAAAGGAATACCCTAGCCTATCGCGACTATGAGGTTTTCTCAGATATTGTTTTCTACCTTTTCGGATCTGAGGAACTATTCACGAAAAGGGACCTGTGGAGTTTACTTTTTCGCTATCTTTTCAAACTCTCTAAACATGAAAAGATGTCGAGTTCTTCCTTTGTCAGACTCGTTAAACCCTGATGACATCGGACCTAGTCGAAATGACATTCTCCGAGTTCCTCCTTCCTAGGACTCGTTAAATGCACTAGGATGGATTCGCCCGAAGGGCGGACTTATATTGCAAGCATATGCTATCCCCTTCAAGCTTGTTATTAAAAATAATTGGGGTACTCGCCAGAAATGGTGGGGGAAAAAATGGAACCATCGTCGTTGTCGTCGGCAGTATGTCGCTCTTGAACATGGCACTTGTCTGCATTCGTGTCGGGTTGGGGACATCTCATCTCATTTTTTCACTTTGCCTCCGTGGGTTTGGATAATCCCTTTTGACCTCTCCTCTGCTCATTGCCTTGTCACCATGACCTATGATCCGTTGATGTCAAATACTTCCAAGTCCACTGTTGTGTCGTTTATATGTTCAAGAGAAGTTGGCCTCTGCTAGTATCAACCTTCCTCTGATTTTCATACGATCCTGATTCACAACAAAACATCATGTTCCTCTGTCTCGTGTCGATGATGTGGGAATCATTATGGCCCACCTTCAATCAAGGTCACTTCCTGTCGACATCAGCTCATTATCCAGGAAGCTGATCTAGAGACTCCTTTATGGTACCTTGGAGCCTGCATGCCTCAATGGAAGGTTCGTCACATTCGATGTGAGGTTTTCATTATTGGCCTCCGATCAAGTGATTCTGTGGGTGTTCGATTCCAACTCATTGATTCACACGCCGTAGATTGTACCTGTAGTACCTTGAGGGCCATTGTCATTATTGGTGGTTCCTCTCGCGTCTGTTAACAACTTTCATCATTGGCTGGTAATCAGACGATGTTCCTGCATGTTCGACTTCAACTCACATATTCACATGCTCGAACTTGTACTTTGTTTGGGTCGAGATGGAGTGCAAGACCCTGGATTGTGTCTGTTGTAATCCAGGCTGCGATTGTGGATTATTATCATTATGTATATGACTCATTGATTGGATGGCTGCGACCATACCTGAGTCTATTTATTTGATCCTCGTTGGATGGCTGCGCCCATACCCTGGATCCGGATTATAGTGTACTCTGTTTCGGATGGCTGCGCCCATACCACATATACATCATGTACTTGAGATATCAGTTGTATTTTTCTGCGCAGGTTTTCCGACGGCGGGCCTTCAGTTGAACATGTTCTCGTAAAGCATTTCACCCCTCTCTCTCTCGGGCCTCATACTTTAGGGGGCATATGTTACACAGTAATTTGTCACCGTCCCTACCATTCCCCGTCCCGCACAATGGAGGACCCATTTTGTGACCTGTGAACATTTTCATGCCTTGAAAACATCATCAATGCATTCCTCTAAGCATGAGCTTCATTTCCCCTAAAGACATCTCCTTGCAAAAATCATGAAAAACATCCCTTTTTGCATTGGCGCGGGCAGACAGTTCAGCACTTGTGCCAATGGGGAAAATCCTGCAAAGAGGCCACGCCAACTGGCGCTCTGTCCCAGAGCAGTAGTCGCGCCAGCCAATTTAAGGAGTGTTTTTTAAATAAAGATGGCGAAAGTTGAGTTTCAACAAACTCAGAAACCATTGCCTATCTTGAGTTGGGAGGTTTGGCTGCGGGAGTTTTATGGAAGGGAAGTGGTTTTGCCACCTCCCATGGAACCTTCCTTGTTGATAGGGCCAATCCCACAATAATAGGGATCCCAACTCCCTCCTTCCCCATCTTTAAAAGCCTGCTCAATTCCATGGCAAGCTAGTCTTGAAGGGCCTAAGCTTTGAATCTCCAAATTCCCAAGAGCCTTTGTGCTGTAAGAGCCCTCTTTCCTCCCTTAAGGCCGACTCAAGTAAGGAGACTATTGTCAAGAGACTCAGGAGAAGTTTTCCCTTTCCCTGGCGAGCTTTGCGAGACGTGAACGACTGGAGACCCATCCGAAGGAGACCACGACGTCAGAACTTTGGTTGTAATCTCTTTCGATCGTTATTTAATGAATGATTACGATTATGGTTCCACTCTGTTTTCAATGATGTTAATATGAGTAATATCTTTTCTGACTGATATTGAGTTACATATGCCGGATTTGATGCTTGCATCTGTTTGTTTCTTGCATGTGCAGGTATCCGTCTGTGGAGATCGTGGAGGATTGTGATCTGCCGAGGCTGAGGAACGGGAATGCTCTCTTCTTCAGATCGTAGCATTGGAATCCAGGTACGCTTCTATCTCTAGTCTTTTCATTCGTAACTAGGAACTTGCGTCGTAACATTTCTAATTTTTGCTAGACCCCTGCTGGGCTAGTAGGGATCGCCTCTGTCTGCAGAGGGGATTTACCTCCTCAACAAATATTGAAAGGGAGTTTTAGGTAGATTATTTGGTCATGGTTTATATAAGGAAGGAAATGTTTCTAGTCGGGACCTATAACAGACTAAAAATCAAAAATATAGGGCCAGGTAGAATTTTGAGGAATTTTTCCCCAAATGCATATGAGATTGAGTTACCAAAAGAAGTTGGGATATCACCCATCTTTGATGTTGTAGATTTGTACCCATACAAAGGAACATAGCAAGAACTACAAGAAAAAACTACATAAGAGGAGGACAAGACTTTGAATTCAAAGGAACAGATGCCAAAGACAAAAAAGAAAGATTTGAAAGACATTCTAGAGAAAACAACAAAAAAGAAGACTAGGGGACAAAGCTATTATCAGTATCTAGTCAAATGGAAAGGACAACCAGTGGAATATGCCAATTGGATGATAGCAGTATATTTTCAAAAATTCAATGCAGATCCTAAAACATTGATGCATAAAAATTTTCTTCCATGATATTTTGAGGTAGGAACATCCAGAAATGAGTCTGCAATGTGATTATGTGTTCACATGTTGTGGCTAAGAATAGGTGGAAAACTTGATTATTAATATTCTGTTTGGCTTTAATTGTGAGAAGCTAGTTTATTTTAATGTTCTAGATTAAATAGGAATAAAATTTGAAAATTTGGTTCTCCCTACGAGAAGATTTATCCAAATATATTAGATTAAGAGAATAAGATAGAGTTTGTCTGAAAGCTAATAAATGACAAACCACTTTCAGTTAGATAAAAGCGTAAATAGGTGTGAAGTCTGATAGGGTAGATGGATAAAGTGAAGTGTGAAATAAATGTGCAAGCAGTGTGACAAAGGAGTGGATAGAGAGGAGAAGTCATTAACTGTAAATTCTAGCCATCGAAGGGCTCAACTATGCGTATTTACCTTTCTGATAAATTCCAAGTGTTTATATGTTTTAATTCTCCTGTATTTTCATCTTTATTTCATTGTTAGTTGAAAATAACATTAGCACACAGTACATTCAAAGAAATTTGATTGGCGATGCGAACAAGAAAATACACAATAGAGTTCCATTTTAAGAGATTTATGTGGATTCGTTGATTCATTTAAAATTAGAAGGTTCGTACATTGTGTATAAATTTGCTGAATAAATCACTTATTCAATGGATATTAACCTAATCACACATCAATTTCGAATTGCATGCATGACACATAATCTCTTCTACAATTAATTGTCACATGCAGAAAGAATAGAAGCGATAGCAGATCAAATCATCACACACATTAACACAGTATGTATGGGGAAATATTATAGTTGAAAACCCCTCAAATATTCTGTATATTATATGGAGAGAACATGCAGCAAATAAATAGTACAAACTCCTCACAAGTACTCAGTACTATCTCCTAAAGCTACACAAAAACTAGCTTGGTTTTGAACAAGTCACAGGTTCAAAACACACCCACTAATTTCCCTGCCTCTATTGCGCAGTCAAGGCTGGTCTAAATAGAGATCCAAGTTCAAATATCACTGGCTCCAACTGTGCAATTGTCATTCGTAATTTCCTCCGAGTGTAGTGCAAATCTCATGCACAACTAATGTCGCAACTGATAGCTAACTCAACCCTTTCATCTACCTCTTTCACTTGTCGCCACTGAACTGTCCATGCACTGAGTTAAACTGATGTGTTCTTTAGTTGAATAATGAGTTACTAATTTGTCAATTAAATAATATTTAATTCACACAACTCATCTCTAGTGTATTAGCCAGTTAAACTAAATACAACTAGTTCAACTAGTTAACCAGAACACCATCTCCATTAACTGTCGCATAAACTCCACCGAACTCCGCCACTTGAGCTCTAATTGAAGTTAACCATGCATTAGCTCAACTAACACATAAGAAAAGTGTAAATCCTTCTAGCAGCTGCATGCCCCACATCCGGGGGTCAAACTGAAGTGCTCCAAGAGAGTAAACTGAAGTTTAGAGTCCAAATATTATTAAGGGTAAATAATATTTGACTGTTCTATTTTTAGCCCGGCAGTCTAAAAATAGACTTCGACCTAAATGCTAAAAATAGAGGTCCATATATTTTTACCAACGTGACCAATCCTCCAAGAATAGCATACTGCAGGTCTCTGTCCATGATCCATATGTCTAAAAATAGACATAGTCTAAAAATAGACTTTTCGACAAAAATCACATGTGTGGTCCCCACCTAGTTTAGGTGATCACTTTCCAACTAGGATTAGGAAAGATGTTTCAGGAGGCCTCCATCACTGTTTCTTGTTGCCATTTTCAACACTCCCTCTCAACAAGAAAGGACTGTCATTGCATGGGTCATGCAACTCCATGCATTCACCCTGCAACCTTCACAAGCGCCATGCAACTCCATGCATCTGCTCTGCAACTCCTCTGAAAATGAATAGGGTCCAAACAACTCAATCAGTATTGATGCATCTAGCATCTATCATCAAAGTCTTCGACTTCTGCTTGGCCAACTACACATGTCATCAGTAACCACTGCACTGTTGACTCTTGCACCCATGCACTTTGCATTTGCTGTCAACTCTGATCCGCGCTCCAGTATCTGACACTGTCACTTCGATCTGCCTGCATCACTCCAACTGATCTTGCTACTACTATGCTATGGGAACCTTGTAGCCAAGTTCAATCCATGAGATCCACACCATCTCATGAATCTTTCCCAGAAATATCCTCATGGGATTAATCATGCATGTCGCCCCACCTCTCACCTGGTGGTATAGCTGCATGCACTCCCTCTGCCCGTCTGGAACGAAATTTCTCTGCACGAGTGGTTTCTCCCACTCCATGATTCTCTTGTGGCTGCTCCACATCACGAGGTTTACTTTCACCTGCATGCAAAACTTGCTCCCTCTCAAGCTTCAATTGCATGTCTTTCTTGCCTGCATGCAACACTTGCTCCCTCTCAAGCTTGAGTTTCATGTCTTCCTTTCACTTCGCAACAGTAGGAAGCTCCTTAGACATCCCATCTACTTCAAGTCTGTAGAGATTATTTTCCCGAATCCCAACCTTCTTGACTTGTTCCGTTGCCTTGTGCTGAAGGAAAACGTTTCCTTCTTTGAAGACAACTTCATACCCTTTATCCTCTAACATTGTGACTGAGATCAAATTCTTTGTTAGACCTGGTACATGCAATACATATTGTAAAAGAATGAGTTTACCTGACTCCCTCTGAAAGGTTATGGTACCAATTTCGGTCGCATTGTATCGTCCACTATCGCCCAAATCAACATGCATATGGAGACCTCTCTCCACCAAGTCACTGAAAAGATTTTCATCTCCCGTCATGTGAAAGGAAGCACCACTATCAATATACCACCCTGATCCCAATGCATTAGACAACATGCATGCGATCAATGAGAAGTCCAGCTCAAATTGTGAGGCAAGAGCCTCACCAGCTGTAGCTCCAGCAGCCTGCTTGTTCTTCTTCTTCTTTGGGCAATTCGTGGCGTAATGTCCATGATCGTGACAGTGAAAACACTTCACTTTGGACATGTCACGCTCTTTACCATCCGCACCGGATTGAGAAGCCTTCTCCTTGCCCTTCCCCTTCCTTGATTTGGCAGCCAAAGCGGAGTCTTCTTCATCAGATACCTTTGATGAAGATCCGTCCCTAGTATTCCGCTGGATCTCCTCTTGCACTAGATCAGACCACAGTCTTTCCCATCCTGGCAATTTCTCCCGACCATTGACACTATCTTGATATGCATGCCAAATTTTCAGAAGACCTAGGAGAGCCAAGCTTACCAAGTCCTCATCCTCCACCGTCACTCCCACGCTTCCCAGCTCATCCCTGCATTGGGTGAACCTCGTGAGGTATTTGGGGAAGCTCTATCCTTTCTCGATCTTGATGTTTCTGAGTCTATCCTTGAGTGCCAACTTCCTCTGGTCGCTCTTGCTCTGGTACAGATCTATCAAGGCTTTCCACATCAAATATGGAGAAGCCTTTCCATGCAGGCTGGATACAATGTGATCCTTTACGCCCTCCAACAGAATCCTTCAACATTTTGCTTGTTTCTTTCACCAGGCCTCCACAACAACATCATCATTAGAAGTAGGCTTTGGAATCTCTTTCTCCACGAATTCTAATAGCCCATTATCATCTAATAAAGCCTCCATGCGGTCCTTCCATGCAACATAATTCGAACTTCCTTCCAAGGCATATTCGAATTGCAAACCGTTAAAAGACATTTTTGCCGCGGCACCAAGAACACAAATATGCAAATTTGAATTTCACAACCAGCTGATAACTCAATTTCTTCTGATCTACACTTGAGAAAAAATTATTTCCAAATCAGAGATTGACTGCATGGGCTTTTACCAGACCTTTCACTTTCCAAAGAAAGATGAATCCGGAGGCTATCTGGCCCGTATGCAGGCTCTGTCCGAGGAAATAAGTTTGCAATCACCGTAATAGATCTCGACAATTAATATTGCTCCGATACCATGTAGAATTTTTTTGGATAAATCACTTATTCAATGGATATTAACCTGATCACACATCGATTTCGAATTGCATGCATGACACATAATCTCTTCTACAATTAATTGTCACATGCGGAAAGAATAGAAGCGATAGCACATCAAATCATCACACACATTAACACAGTATGTATGGGGAAATATTATAGCTGAAAACCCCTTAGCTATTCTGTATATTATATGGAGAGAACAGGCAAAAAATACATAGTACAAACTCCTCACAAGTACTCAATACTATCTCCCAAAGCTACACAAAAACTAGCTTGGTTTTGAACAAGTCACAGCTTCAAAACACACCCACTAATTTCCCTGTCTCTATTGCGCAGTCAAGGCTGGTCTAAATAGAGATCCAAGTTCGAATCTCACTCGCTCCAATTGTGAAATTGTCATTGGTAATTTCCTCCAAGTGTAGTGCAAATCTCATGCACAACTAATGTCGCAACTGATAGCTAACTCAGCCCTTTCATCTACCTCTTTCACTTGTCACCACTGAACTCTCCATGCACTGAGTTAAACTGATGTGTTATTTAGTTGAATAATGAGTTACTAATTTGTGAATTAAATAATATTTAGTTCACACAACTCATCTCTAGTGTATTAGCCGGTTAAACTAAATACAACTAGTTCAACTAGTTAACCAGAACACCATCTCCATTAACTGTCGCATCAACTCCACCGAACTCTGCCACTTGAGCTCTAACTGAAGTTAACCATGCATTAGCTCAACTAACCCATAGGAAAAGTGTAAATCCTTTTGGCAGCTTCATGCCCACATCTGGGGGTCAAACTGAAGTGCTCCAAGTGAGTAAACTGTAGTTTAGAGTCCAAATATTATTAAGGGTAAATAATATTTGACTGTTCTATTTTTAGCTCGGCAGTCTAAAAATAGACTTCAACCTAAATGCTAAAAATAGAGGTCCATATATTTTTACCAACATGACCAATCCTCCAAGAATAGCACACTGCAGCTCCCGGTCCATGATCCATATGTCTAAAAATAGACATAGTCTAAAAATAGACTTTTCGACAAAAATCACATGTGTGGTCCCCACCTAGTTTAGGTGATCACTTTCCAACTAGGATTAGGAAAGATGTTTCAAGAGGCCTCCTTCACTGTTTCTTGTTGCCATTTTCAACACTCCCTCTCAACAAGAAAGGACTGTCATTGCATGTGACATGCAACTCCATGCATTCACCCTGCAACCTTCACAAGCACCATGCAACTCCATGCATCTGCTCTGCAACTCCTTTGAAAAAGAACAGGGTCCAGACAACTCAATCATTCTTGATGCATCTAGCATCTATCATCAAAGTCTTCAACTTCTACTTGGCTAACTGCACATGTCATCAGGAACCACTGCACTGTTGACTCTTGCACCCATGCACTCTTTCATTTGCTGTCAACTCTGATCCGTGCTTCAGTATCCGACACTGTCACTTCGATCTGCCTGCATCACTCCAACTGATATTTCTACTGCTGCGTTGTGGGCACCTCGTAGCTAGGTTCAATCCATGAGATCCACACCATCTAATGAATCTTGCCCAGAAATATCCTCATGGGATTAATCATGCATGTCGCCTCACCTCTCACCTGGTGGTATAGTTGCATGCACTCGCTCTGCCTATCTGGCATGAAATTTCTCTGCACGAGTGGTTTCTCCCACTCCATGATCCTCTTGTGGCTGATCCACATCCCGAGGTTTACTTTCACCTGCATGCAAAACTTGCTCCCTCTCAAGCTTCAATTGCATGTCTTTCTTGCCTGCATGCAACACTTGCTCCCTCTCAAGCTTGAGTTTCATGTCTTCCTTCCGCTTCCCAATAGTAGGAAGCTCCGTAGACATCCAATCTACTTCAATTCTGTAGAGATTCTTTGCCTGAATCCCAACCTTCTTGACTTGTCCCGTTTCCATGTGGCGAAGGAAAACTTGTCCTTCTCTGAAGACAACTTCATACCATTTATCCTCTAACATTGCGACTGAGATCAAATTCTTTGTTAGACCTGGTACATGCAATACATCTTGTAAAATAATGAGTTTACCTGAATCCCTCTGAAAGGTTATGGTACCAATGTCGGTCGCATTGTATCGTCCACCATCGCCCAACTCAACATGCATCTGGACACCTTTCTCCACCAAGTCACTGAAAAGATTTGCATCTCCCGTCATGTGAAAGGAAGCGCCACTATCAATATACCACCCTGATCCCAATGCACTAGAAAGCATGCATTCGATCAATGAGAAGTCTAGCTCAAATTGCGAGGCAAGAGCCTCACCAGCTGTAGCTCCAGTAGCCTGCTTGTTCTTCTTCTTCTTTGGGCAATTCGTGGCGTAATGTCCATGATCGTGACAGTGAAAACACTTCACTTTGGACATGTCACGCTCTTTACCATCTGCACCGGATTGAGAAGCCTTCTCCTTGCCCTTCCCCTTCCTTGCTTTGGCAGCCAAAGTGGAGTCTTCTTCATCAGATACCTTTGATGAAGATCCGTCCCTGGTATTCCGCCGGATCTCCTCTTGCACCAGATCAGACCACAGTCTTTCCCATCCAGGCAATATCTCCCGACCATTGACACTATCTTGATATGCATGCCAAATTTTCGGAAGACCCAAGAGAGCCAAGCTTACCAATTCCTCATCCTCCACCGTCACTCCCACGCTTCCCAGCTCATCCCTGCATTGGGCGAACCTTGTGAGGTACTTGGGGATGCTCTCTCCTTTCTCCATCTTGATGTTTCTGAGTTTATCCTTGAGCGCCAACTTCCTCTGGTCGCTCTTGCTTTGGTATAGATATGTCAAGGCTTTCCACATCAAATATGGAGAAGCCTTTCCATGCAGGTTGGATACAATGTGATCCTTTATGCCCTCCAACAGAATCCTTTGACATTTTGCTTGTTTCTTTCGCCAGGCCTCCACAACAGCAGCATCATTAGAAGTAGGCTTTGGAATCTCTTTCTCCACGAATTCCAATAGCCCAATATCATATAATAAAGCCTCCATGCGGTCCTTCCATGCAACATAATTCGAACTTCCTTCCAAGGCATATTTGAGTTGCGAACCGTTGAAAGACATTTTCGCCACGGCACCAAGAACACAAATCTGCAAATTCAAATTTCACCACCAGCTGATAACTCAATCGCTTATGATCTACACTTGAGAACAAATTATTTCCAAATCAGAGATTGACTGCATGGGCTTTTACCAGACCTTTCACTTTCCAAAGAAATATGAATCCGGAGGCTATCTGGCCCGTATGCAGGCTCTGTCCGAGGAAATAAGTTTGCAATCACCGTAATAGATCTCGACAATTAATATTGCTCCGATACCATGTAGAAATTTTCTGAATAAATCACTTATTCAATGGATATTAACCTGATCACACATCAATTTCGAATTGCATGCATGACACATAATCTCTTCTACAATTAATTGTCACATGCGGAAAGAATAGAAGCGATAGCACATCAAATCATCACACACATTAACACAGTATGTATGGGGAAATATTATATCTGAAACCCCCTAAGCTATTCTGTATATTATATGGAGATAACATGCAATAAATACATAGTACAAACTCCTCACAAGTACTCAGTACTATCTCCCAAAGCTACACAAAAACTAGCTTGGTTTTGAACAAGTCACAGCTTCAAAACACACCCACTAATTTCCCTGCCTCTATTGCGCAGTCAAGGCTGGTCTAAATAGAGATCCAGGTTCGAATCTCACTGGCTCCAATTGCACAATTGTCATTGGTAATTTCCTCCAAGTGTAGTGCAAATCTCATGCACAACTAATGTCGCAACTGATAGCTAACTCAACCCTTTCATCTACCTCTTTCACTTGTCGCCACTGAACTCTCCATACACTGAGTTAAACTGATGTGTTCTTTAGTTGAATAATGAGTTACTAATTTGTGAATTAAATAATATTTAATTCACACAACTCATCTCTAGTGTATTAGCCAGTTAAACTAAATACAACTAGTTCAACTAGTTAACCAGAACATCATCTCCATTAACTGTCGCATCAACTCCACCGAACTCTGCCACTTGAGATCTCACTGAATTTAACCATGCATTAGCTCAAATAACCCATAGGAAAAGCGTAAAACCTTCTGGCAGCTGCATGCCCCACATCGGGGGGTCAAACTGAAGTGCTCCAAGAGAGTAAACTGAAGTTTAGAGTCCAAATATTATTAAGGGTAAATAATATTTGACTGTTCTATTTTTAGCCCGGCAGTCTAAAAATAGACTTCGACCCAAATGCTAAAAATATAGGTCCATCTATTTTTACCAACATGACCAATCCTATAAGAATATCATACTGCAGCTCTTGGTCCATGATCCATATGTCTAAAAATAGACTTTTCGACAAAAATCACATGTGTGGTCCCCACCTAGTTTAGGTGATCACTTTCCAATTAGGATCAGGAAAGATGTTTCAGGAGGCCTCCTTCACTATTTCTTGTTGCCATTTTCAACACATTGGCATCACGCATCGTAGAATTTTGAGTTATGTGTTAATTATTTACGCAATAAGTTGTTTGAATTGCGATGCAAAGTAGAGTAGTAAAGGAGCAATGAGGGCCATTAGATCTAGGTAATATCAACAGTGGAACTTAAATCGCACCCAGCAATATGTTTCACTTTGGCGATTTTATGGTTTGTGTTTAAGACATCACATGGTAATTTATTTTATTTGCAGTGTGGTAAAGTGTTAAGTTCCAATAAGTTGTGTTAGTTGCAATGCAAAGCGAGAATATCACATACCGCATGGGATAATGGCACGGTTAATGTTAAACTCTAAAAGTTGTGACGATTGGTATGGAATTTGCTGCGAGTTGCGAAATCACAATATTGTAAATTGTTGAAAGTTGTGAAGTTGCAAAAGGTAAGTTTAAAAGGTTGTTTAAGTGTTATTCCTTTGTGATTGGTTGTCGTTTGTGTGAACCATAAAACCACAAGTTCCACACTTTCATTCTGATATTTACAGCCACACTACATCAAGAGATATGAAATAGAATGTTTTATGCCTCAACCAAAAGGATTTTTTTTGAAGGGTGAGGAACATAAAGTATTCAAGCTTGTCTAATCTATATATGGCCTCAAAAAAGCACCACGATCCTGGTACGATAAATTTATTGATCATCTTCTGAAACTCAATTTAAAACACTATGATATTGATGATACAACTTTGATTTTCAAGAAAGTTGGTAAAATGATTGTGTATATTTTAGTGTATGTAGATGATCTTCTGATGGCAGGGAAAAATGAAAACTCCATTGGATCCATAAATAAATAACTGATGAAATGTTTTGAATTGATTAATTTGCGCTATGTTCACTACTATCTTGGTATTGGAGTAACCAAACATCTAAAGTTTATATTCCTCTCATAGAAGAAGAAAATTGGAGATATACTAAATAAGGCTAGCATGGATGAGTGTAATCCTTTGACTACTCCAATGGAAGAGAATTTAAAGCTCAAATCAACTAGAGGAAATAATTTTAGAACGCAGCAAAATACATAAATCTCATACGAAGCATAAACTACTTGACTACTACCAGACCACACATTTCATTTGTTGTTGGAACCCTCTCTAGGTTTATGAAAAATCCCTCTCATGATCATTGGTCTACTGAAAACAAATTTCTAGAGTACTTGAAGGGAACTCAAAACTTTTGAATCAAGTATAAATATGTGGATGAATTTAGCTTGATTGGATACTATTATTCAAATTTTGATGGAGATAAATAAACCAGAGCATCTACTTCATGGTATGTTAAGAGTCTTAGATCATGATCTGTCTCATATAGGTCACACAAATAATTGTTCCAGCAAATTCTACAACTGAAGCAAAATATGTGAAGCAACTGAATAAACGAAGGAAATTTTGTGGCTGAGGAAATTTCTAGAACATTTGTATGAGAAAAAAGTGCATTTCTAGAACATTTGTAGGAAAATACTATTCATCTATGCCATTCTTCCACTAATGAGAAGATTCCATAAATCTTCACCAAAGCACTTACAAGAGAAAAAATTGAAAGGGTCACAAGGATGCTTGGAATCACAAACATCCCTTCGTATTAAGGGGGGGGGGGTGTTGCTACCTAATATTTGGGATTAATAAATTTATGTAAATACTGTAAATTGTAAAATGAGGAAGCATTATAAGATGAATAAAAATTCAAAGATGAATCCCAATAGTCTCCCTCTCCTTTTAGATATTATATATTTCTCTTAATGGAATTAATATTCATGGAGTTACCCAATACCTAATCTGACAATTTACAATTTATGATAGATTTTCATAGTTAAAACTTAGAGCCTTATGTAAGGGATTTTAGGTCCAATAAATCATAAAAAAACATATTTAAACTAATAAAGCAGAATCATATATTATGAACCTTACAAAATTATGCCATTATGGTTCAATAATAAGTACAATTGTGATATTAAAATTTCCATTAACTCAATGTTGGCTTGTATGGAAGGCAGGTAGAGGTAATATATTTAGATTGGGGGAAGACCTTCTAGTTACGAGCCATATGGCAAAGAGGAGGGAACCTTACCAAATGGACATACCCACAATTTGGTATTTTCTCCTCCTCTCTCCCCTTTAACTTAGGTCCACATTTATCTCTTTCTTTGGAGTTCTTCTCCATGCCGCATGAGTTATCCATTTTCATTCCTCCCGTAGTGGATTCCTACACTCCTAATGTCGATTATATAGGTTTTCTCCACCCCCTCCTCCGTGTGTTACCTCTTCCTCTAATTTGTATTCTATATCCCCTCTCGCTCATCCTATGGCCTCCCTAGATATAAGTGGCCTATATGTTGTTCATCCTCAAAAGAATGCCAAAGATACCCCCCTTCTACCATAGGGTTATAACTAAACATGACAAAAGGAAATATAGTTGGGAGGAATTTGAACATTAAAAAAAAAAAAAAAAAATAGCAAGCCAAGGTAAAAAAAAATAGGCCATCAAGCCTCTTTATCTAGCACCCTTAGAGCTTCAAATCCCCTTCCCATTGGATCCTCATGATTTTTATATCCTTCAATAATATGGGCATAGGGGGGACCTCAAAAAGAGAGGACCTAAAAATAAAACTAAATTCAAAAAACTCTAATAATATTATGAATGTAGAAACTATGATTTCTCATCCAAAAGCCATGAATATCCTTGCAAATATGTTAAAATATTGACCATTCAGTCATATTGACTCATCTAAGTTATCTTGGTTGTTGATTACACGGCGGAGTCCTAAATGCAAGATCATGTCCTCTTCCTCCTTTCCATATACCCTATAAGTTAAATTACTTTTAAATGCTTTAATTTTCCTATTTCTCTATTAAATATATATCTGTTATATTTGGTTTTCCAGTTGTATTGAGAGGATTTAACTAATTCACATAATTTCAATTATCCTTGTATTAGTATTGATGGAGATTTTAATTTTTGACTATATATTTGGGAATTATGGTGGCCAATCCCATGTTTGAAAATCCTTCATGAATTCTTCATTTACTTTCTCATCAAATATCATGTTATAGATATGGAGACTTCAAATTTATTCACTACATGAATGAATGGTCTTTCTTCGAGAAACTTTTCAAACTACTTTATATATTCCTAAAATTAGAGTCCCCCTTGAATACATTTATCACCTTCGAATCATTGGTGGAAGTAGGTGGGAACTCTTATCATAGAAAAATCATGATTCAATTCTCTTGTAATGATGTATTGAATTTGATTCCTTTATGATTCAACCCACTTTCGATAATTATGGAGGAATATAATTATCTAGTATGAGGTAATTGGACACACTTAAGTAATAACTCATCCTCTTCTTTTATGGAACAATTTGCAAATAATTTAGCATTAGTTAGAAAAGTTTTGAGATGGTGCGAAAACAATTATTATGAAAAACAATAACAATGATTAAAGGATGTTGAAATGAAACTACAATATGTTTTTTCCTATGTCAATCGAAACATTATCTTAGAAAATCACCTAGAACACATGAATCAGTTGAATCTAAGAGGCATGCATTCTAATGGAGGAGGAGGAATTGTGGTGACTAAAAATTATGGAAATATTAGTTCTCATGGATGATAATAATACAAAGTTATTTCTTCATTATGTAAATGGGAGGAAAAAAAAGAGATAATATATGGAGTATATCAAATCCCAGTGGTCACCCTCTTCATTCACTTAAGAAGAAATTGAAGGAAGGGATTTATTTATTTAAAACTCCTTTTAAATCTCAACAAGGTTGTCCCATCTAAGACATCCTAAAGGTGGTGATAAAAATCCCATAAATTTTCTCAGAAGAAATGTATATATCGTTACTATAACAAGTGCCCAACAAGGAAGTATACATAGTTTTAAAATCCATTAAAAAATAGAAAAGTCCCAAACCCACTGATTTCCCTGTTTAATTTTATTTTGGTATTACAATCTCATCAATTATGATTTTCTAAGGACAGTTAAGGAATCCCAATAAGTGTTTGTTTGTTTTAACTATAATTTTTAATGTCTAATTCCAAAAGCCCAGGAAGGTACTTCATATGTATATTATAAGACAATTTGATGTTGCAACCTAATATACATGATAGTAACAAATGTTGCTTCAATGAGATTAAATCTAATGTTATACTCTTATATAGGAGGAACAATTTAGATTCCCGGATTGCAGAAACATCCATGACGATATGGTAGTTCCTTAAGAGATTTTCACTATTTAAGGAAATAATATCTTAAGGAAAGCAATCACAAACTAAATCTTTTAAAGGCTTATGAAAAAGTGGATTATACTTTATTACAATTGGTGCTTATTCAAATGGGGTTTGTCTTGTAGTTTGTTAAATAGATAATAGGGTATGTTCAATCCACATCTATGCAATTTTAATAAATTGTGTCCCATCTAATTTCTTTCATTCCTCCTATGGGCTACATAAAAAATATCCATTATCTCCTCTTCGTTTCCTAAATGTAGTCAATGTGTTCAGTACACTGATCAAAGATTAATTTCCTAGGGGATGCCTACATGAAGTTCAAGTCTTGGATAATTCCTCAGTAATATAGCTATTGTTCATAGATGATTTATTGGCATGTAGCATCGTGGTTAGAGGAGACCTCTCCTTTATCAGGAAAGCACAAGACCTATTCTGTCGGCTAACTAGTGTGATAATTAATGATAAAAAATCCTATATCATATTACATTTATGTGGAAACGATTTTTCTGGTCATGAAAGGGTCCTCTTTACTTATCCTGTAGGAATCTTGGATGACGGCTTGAAGTATCTCAATTTTATTATAAAATAAAACAATTATAGAAAAATAGATTGGATATAGTTAGTTTAGAAGGTGGAGAAGTGTATATCTCAATGATCTATTGTTGATCAAGTATTTGATTAAGATTTTCCTTATATAATGGATTTATACTACAATAATACCTAGAGAAGTTCTAAATCATATAAGTAAAATCAAGTTCCACTTTGATGCAGGAGCATCAAGGGTGTTTTTTATTTTGTAAATATGTTAAAAGGGGGTGTGATAATTTTTAATATTTTATTAATTAATTTGAATAAAATAGGAGAAGGTGAGGATTTTTGTAAATATCTTTTTATTTAATAAAAGGATATGAGGGAATTTAATTAGTTGAAGGATTTTAGGGATAAAGACCTATCCTTTAGGGATGTTGAGAGATTTAGGGGTTTGTTGAGGAATTGAAGGGATTGAGCATTTAATTAAATGATTTTTAAAGATTGTATAAATAGGAAGGGGTTTTGTGAGAAAAGAACATTGAGATTGTGAGAGAGTGTGTGATTGAGAGTAGGCTTGAACAGCAAGGCTGTAAGCCTTCAGCAAATTGTAAGGGCCACGACTGTTGAATATCTGACCACGAAGAAAGTTTGTAAGTATTTGTTTATTAATATGATAAGTGTGGTTTTTAGAAACTGGATGTTAATTTCTGAAATTGGGTTCAATATCAATCAAGCTTTGAAGGGCACTTATAATACCTTGAATGCGTGATCAAGTTCGATGTATGTTGAGATCGATTGAGTATTTGATGTAGTATTAAATTGGCATTTGCTGTGATATATAGCGCTGAGTTTGTGAAAATGTTCAATGCGTGATGCACAAAACTTAAATTGAATTTAAATTGAGATCACACGTTGTTTGATTGGGTTGTAAGAATTGGATAATACATTAGAAGTGCAGAAGCAGCTACGTTGAAATCGAATCTGGGCCTTGAAGTTTCTGTTTGGGGTCGATTTCATAGCTCTAGCAGAGTTTTAAATTCCGTAGTTGTTACCATGTGTAAAGCACTAAAGCTACATATGAATTCGAACCTTGTTCTTTGTCTTAACACTGGCATTGAGTTATAATGAGTTGAAGACCTGTAGCATTTCTTGGGCGCAGACTTAATGGTCGATGTTAATTAGGCTGAATTGGGTATGAACAAATTGTGAATCGCTATTATTAATGCGTTGGTTGTTGACATGATATATGACCACGTTATTGAAGCTGTTTGAAATGGTATCATTTTTGTATTAAAATACATGGTTGTTGACTGCGTTGGTGTCATCGTTTGTATAAGTTGACATTAAAAACAAGAATATAAAACTGTGTTTCGGTTTGTAAAATCAATGGAACTAATAATCAATTCAGTGGTGATTTGATATATATATTGAAAGCGCAGGTTTTGAAATTACTCCATAGTATTATATTGACGGAAATCAAAGTGAAATTGTGTGGAATTAAATTGAAGAATGAGGAAATCGACTTTTATGAATCTGATGGTACTGTTGAGTGATTGAACGCAGAAAGGGCGCAGAGACCAAAGGGACATTTGCTTAAAGATCAAATGCAGAGAAAACGCTTTGGAAATATGGTAGAAGTGAGAGCGCTGTTGAAATTCTGAGAGGTATGTTAAATTTTGTAATTTCCATAGCAGGAAACTATTTGCAGAAACGTGTGAATGAAGATTGAACACCATTGAAGGAAAGGAAGATCGATTGGACAGCGCTGAAGAATGTATCGATTTGGTAAATGAAATTTTAATGCTCTAAATTCCAATTGATATTAACACCATTCTAAAACAGAATCATTGAATGCTAAAAGTGTTGATAACATTTTCTGATTTGAAGAATTCAATATTGGATCTGGGTTTTACGCGAATTACTGGCGTCTGAAGAATGTAGTAAGTCAATTTCTGGACCTTGTGGATATGTTGATCGATTCCTCTAGTGGCATCAATTGGAGGAATTTTTTCGATTAAATATGCAGTTGATGGATTAATACAAGTCTGGTAGCAGCGCTGGGTAAGTGAAGTTTAAATGTTTTGAATTGCATTACTGTCAATGCAAAATTACTGATCTGTGTTTTCTAGGATTTTGAATCCGTTCAGTTTGTGCTGAGTTTGGGAAATAAAATTTGAATTAAAACCTTCATATGGATGAATAGTATAATAATTATGGGAAATTCATTTTATGAGCTTGATAAGCAGATTTGGAAAAGGCACATTTTGAATATTTGATGTAGAAATAATGAGCCAGAAGGCGCAGTCCAAAGATTGATTCAAATGGGTAAGATATGAAGGAGTTGCATAAAGCTATAATGTATTGCCAGACTCAGTCTTGATGCATAGGGTGTTTGTTTGGTTAAAATTTGATTGTGAAATAAACTTTGATCTTAAAAGGCACATGTACAAGGTTGGACTTTGGATTGAATGATGTTTGTTTAATATGAAAGCATGCAAACTGGAATTGTAAATGCACATTGAAATTTTGGGATGATGTGAATAGTGAATTGATTGCAAATGAGGATTACTGCAGAAGTTTATGGAGATCCTGGGTATTGCAGGCCCTGCCTGCGTCATTTTGGTATCAGAGCTTGGCTCTGTTGAAATGAAAAATGTTTGTTTCTGAATGAAGACATAAAGTTTTGTTGAAGAACTGAAATATATTTTTGAATGTGTGATGAATGATGAAGATCAGATTTGAAATCTGATATGCGGCATACACAATTGCAAGTGAATAGGATGACAGAAGTGAAAGGAGGACAAGATCCTGCAAGATCTTAAGGTGAGATGATTTTTCTAATTTGAAATTTATGAATTGAAGTTTATGGTTGCAGACAAGATGATGGAAGTGAACCTGACATTCAGCTAAAGGCTGGATAAGGAGGACAATTGCAGTGTCCTGAAGTGAAGATGAGTTGAGAAGTAGCCTAGAGAGAGAGCAGAGGTGAATTCTCAAGAGGTTCCAGAGGCAGTGAACCATTACTTACCAAAAGACTGAGTGAGGAGAGCTTGGTGAGGTAAGTGGCAGCAGAAGAGATTGTTGTCGTAGAGGCTAGTGCAACTCGTGATAAGTGAGAAACTCATGAAGGAAATGATCATGGAGGATCAGAGAAGAGGTTCAGAGGAATGCCACAGAGGTAAGATGACTGATGAAGTCAGAGGAAGAGAGATTGCAGTAATAAAGGTACAATTGCAGGTACTAGAGGAATGGCTGCAAGAGCAGGAAAATCAGAATAGAGGTTGGATCTTTACACTAAAGGGAAAGAGAGTGATTTGGCGACAATTGCAGAGGATATTGAGGCAGATTGTGATTGCCTTATTGAAAAAGGAACTTAGAGTTCTTGAGCCAGAGATGGAATTTGAAGATTCCACACGCAGATTTGTTCAGAAGGATGTGTTGGAGGAAGCAGTCAAGACTAAAAAGTCTTGTGTTTTTAAAACTGACAAGTTGTGTATGTTTGCAGGTACAGTACAGGGAGATGAACAAGCTTTAGAGTTTTTTCAAGAAGAGGTGAATCTGAAGGCTGTTCAGATAGATGATGAGATGGCAAGATCTCAGAAGGAGATGAAGACGAAGGAGTCTAATCAGGATGTTGGTGCAGAAAGAGAAGGACCAGCTGATGATTGGTCAAGCACTGGTGAAGGTATGGAAAGTTATGTGAAGTTTCCAAGTTCTACTCCTAATGAAGTTATTGAATTGTACAGGAAACTAGATCTTCAGAGAAGAGAATTGGAGAGACAGAGGATTTATGTGCAGGATAATTTGCTGAGGAAGCAAGACAGGAAAGTTTTCATGAAGGACAGTCATGAAGAAGATGATGGTAAGAAGACGAGACTAGCTGACAGTCTCATGATGAATGCAAATCAGCATACTGATGTGCTGACAGAAGAGTTGGAGCAGCTTACTGGAGTGTTGCTAGAGAAAGCTGAGGCGAAAGCCAGTAAAGATTTTCTGAGTCCTGGAGAAGACTTAGAACTGCGGATGACTGAATCTACAAGTGAGACCGTTGGGTCTTATGATTTTGATGCTGACAATTTGATTGTGTTTACAGGTGATGTAGAAGACAATCCATCATTTGGAATTGTCTTGGAAGGAGGTGAACAGTTGCAGAAAGAAGATGAGACAATTAGGTCTCATAAGCAGAGGCTTGTTACCATGGGTGACAAGGAAAAGTTGGCTTGTCTGTATAGTCAAGAGAAGACTGGTGTATGAAATTTTGGAGCTGCTACAGTGACAGAGGGTGAAGCTACAGTGTTTGCAAAACTTGATGATGATGGAAAATTTCTGAAGATTGTCGAAGGGGAAGATGGAGATTATGCTGGAGTTAATTTGCAGCATGTTGATGAAACACTGAAATGTTTGCTGGAACCAGAGAAAGAAATTGCAGATGAAATTGTAGATGATGAGCAAAGGAATGTTGCAGAGGGGCAGGAAGTTTGGGAGGCCGCAACATTCATAGTGACAGCTAGAGCAACATGTGAGGTGACATTTATAGTAGTGGCAGTAGAAAGGTGCAAAACAACAGTAAGGGTGAAAAGGAATCGATCAAAACAAGTGAAGAACAAGCAAGAATGAGAGTTCAGCAATCAAGAGATGGAAACAATCAGCAGACAGAGGACATATTGGACAGAGAAATTGAGTTGATAAGGAGGTTAATGATAAAAACATCCTAGAGAAAGACAGCCGAAAGAAAGAAAAGGAGAGACAACAAGAGAAAGACTGTAGCAGACTTGGAAGGCAGAGCAAGTGGAGCACTACAACACAAAATATGGAAACCTGGAAGACAACAGCAGATAAAAACAGTAGTAAAGCAATTGACAAGCATGGAAAGATTACAAAATAAAATTTGGGATCCAGGAGGAAATATCCAGACTTATGACCAGGTGGTCATGAATTTTCTTACATGGGGAGTCTAATGCAGGAGCATCAAGGGCGTTTTTTATTTTTTAAATATGTTATAAGGGGGTGTGATAATTTTTAATATTTTATTAATTAATTTGAATAAAATAGGAGAAGGTGAGGATTTTTGTAAATATCTTTTTATTTAATAAAAGGATATGAGGGAATTTAATTAGTTGAAGGATTTTAGGGATAAAGATCTATCCTTTAGGGAAGTTGAGAGATTTAGGGGTTTGTTGAGGAATTGAAGGGATTGAGAATTTAATTAAATGATTTTTTAAAATTGTATAAATAGGAGGGGGTTTTGAGAGAAAAACACATTAGAGATTGTGAGAGAGTGTGTGATTTAGAGTAGGCTTGAACAGCAAGGCTGTAAGCCTTCAGCAAATTGTAAGGGCCACGACTGTTGAATATCTGGCCACGAAGAAAGTTTGTAAGTATTTGTTTATTAATATGATAAGTGTGGTTTTTAGAAATTGGATGTTAATTTCTGAAATTGGGTTCAATATCAATCAAACTGTGAAGGGCGCTTATAATACCTTGAATGCGTGATCAAGTTCGATGTATGTTGAGATCGATTGAGTATTTGATGTAGTATTAAATTGGCATTTGCTGTGATATATAGCGCTGAGTTTGTGAAAATGTTCAATGCGTGATGCATAAAACTTAAATTGAATTTAAATTGAGATTACACGCTGTTTGATTGGGTTGTAAGAATTGGATAATACATTAGAAGTGCAAAAGCAACTACGTTGAAATAGAATCTGGGCCTTGAAGTTTCTGTTTGGGGTCGATTTCATAGCTCTAGCAGAGTTTTAAATTCCGTAGTTGTTACCATGTGTAAAGCGCTGAATCTACATATGAATTCGAACCTTGTTCTTTGTGTTAACACTGGCATTGACTTATAATGAGTTGAAGACCTATAGCATTGCTTGGGCGCAGACTTAATGGTCGATGTTAATTAGGCTGAATTGGGTATGAACAAATTGTGAATCACTATTATTAATGCGTTGGTTGTTGACATGATATATGACCACGTTATTGAAGCTGTTTGAAATGGTATCAGTTTTGTATTAAAATACATGGTTGTTGACTGCGCTGGTGTCATCGTTTGTATAAGTTGACATTAAAAACAGGAATATAAAATTGTGTTTCGGTTTGTAAGATCAATGGAACTAATAATCAATTCAGTGGTGATTTGATATATATATTGAAAGCGCAGGTTTTGAAATTACTCCATAGTATTAGATTGACGTAAATCGAAGTGAAATTGTGTGGAATTAAATTGAAGAATGAGGAAATCGACTTTTATGAATCTGATGGTATTGTTGAGTGATGGAACGCAGAAAGGGCGCAGAGACCAAAGGGACATTTGCTTAAACATCAAATGCGTAGAAAACGCTTTGGAAATATGGTAGAAGTGAGAGCATTGTTGAAATTCTAAGAGGTATGTTAAATTTTGTAATTGCCATAGTAGGAAACTATTTGCAGAAATGTGTGAATGAAGATTGAACACCATTGAAGGAAAGGAAGATTGATTGGACAACGCTGAAGAATGTATCGATTTGGTAAATGAAATTTTAATGCTCTAAATTCCAATTGCTATTAACACCATTCTAAAATAGAATCATGGAATGCTAAAAGCGTTGATAACATTTTCTGATTTGAAGAAGTCAATATTGGATCTGGGTTTTACGCGAATTACTAGCGTCTGAAGAATGAGTAAGTCAATTTCTGTACCTTGTGGATATGTTGATCGATTCCTCTAGTGGCATCGATTGGAGGAATTTTTTCGATTAAATATACAGTTGATGGATTAATACAAGTTTGGTAGCAGCGCTGGGTAAGTGAAGTTTAAATGTTTTGAATTGCATTGCTGTTAATGCAAAATTACTGATCTGCGTTTTCTAGGATTTTGAATCCGTTCAGTTTGTGCTGAGTTTGGGAAATAAAATTTGAATTAAAACCTTCATATGGATGAATAGTATAATAATTATGGGAAATTCATTTTATGAGCTTGATAAGCAGATTTGGAAAAGGCACATTTTGAATATTTGATGCAGAAATAATGAGCCAGAAGGCGCAGTCCAGAGATTGATTCAAATGGGTAAGATATGATGGAGTTGCATAAAGCTATAATGCATTTCCAGACTCAGTCTTGATGCATAGGGTGTTTTTTTGGTTAAAATTTGATTGTGAAATAAACTCTGATCTTAAAAGGCACATGTACAAGGTTGGCCTTTGGATTGAATGATGTTTGTTTAATATGAAAGCATGTAAACTAGAATTGTAAATGCACATTGAAATTTTGGGATGATATGAATAGTGAATTGATTGCAAATGAGGATTACTGCAGAAGTTTATGGAGATCCTGGGTATTGCAGGCCCTGCCTGCGTCACACTTTCTATGAGATGGATTCAGTAAGCAGAAAGGAACTCCAATGGTTAGTTGTTTCTGCCTCACAACACCAAAGATATTAGGAGGGTGGATATTAAAATAAAATCACATATTTTCTAAAGTACTAGAAATAAAAAAATATTCGAGACTCACTCAAGAATCCTTTCTATGGTTCATATTTTTATAATCCTAAAATTTTATTGGGTAATCAATTGTGGAATGGTTCAAAGACAAAAAAAATAGAGAAAATGTATGATTATCTAGAAAGTGTTGGTTAGAGATTTCCCGATGGTTGGAAGACGGACTCGATGGTGTCTTTGGGACTATAGCAAGGTTTGAATAGGATGTGATCCTATTCTTTGGATATATTTTTAGGGTTATTTGCAAATTGAAAATTTATTTATTGGCATATGCAAGGGCCTAATATCCTGAAATGATAGGGAACTCACAATGGATGTGAGGTAGGGATTTTGGCTTATACAGTGAAAATTTTGTGGAAAAGAAAAAATATATTGACCCATTAACATAAAATCATGTTTTTTTTAATGAAAATACCATTTATTTACTTATTTGGTAAAAAATCCTCACTTTGGCTCCTTTACATCTAGGCTTTGGCATAGTTCCTTCTTTTGAGCACATTTTTATCAATAGAATTTCTTGTGGTGGAAATTTATATATGAGGTACATGGCCCTCTCAAATATAATCTAATTTTGTGGTTGTATCATAAAAATAACTTGATAACCTAGGATAAAATCCAACTACGCGATTGGAATTGTCCAAATAGATGATTGTTATGCAACTCTTAGGAAGAGGCACATATGGACACCACTCGAATTAGCCCAATGTAGACAAGTTTCAAGTATCCAGGTGAGCAAAGACTCCGAACGATTCATAGACTAGGAAATCAAAATTCGGACGTAAACATTATTCATTTAGACACATTCTTATCAAATATAAGGAACTTCGATGCTCTTTTGAGCACATTACATTCTACCTTATTTTACGTGAGATAAATTATAAATTTGGTTGATTTTGAATATGAATTTTATGATTCCCCGATGAGGGTTCCAAGTGGGAGATTGGAGATGAGAGGTGGGACGTGACTGTGTGTACCACACGACTGCTTAATGTGGGCATGCAGATAAATGGGTAGGTACTACCACCCGCGCTACATAATGACCAATGTGATAGATGCTGGTTTCCAACTCATGAGGTCAAAGTGCTATTAGAAGCAACATCGATGTGTTAAGGGATTTATGAAGGGTGGTGAGGAGAAAGGTGGTAATTCATCTCGACAATTTATGGAGTATAGAGCAGACAGAGCTGCCACATGAGAGCAGGTCAAAACGACGGGTTCACATTCTTTCACCTAGTATGTTCTCAACCTAATTACCATATTTGTTGCTGCCAAGAAATAAGGATATAAAGTCTTCAACTTTGTTAACATTCCTATTTTTGGTAACTCAATTATATTATGGAACTTTTACTTATCATCTAGGTCCTAGAATGGTAATTGGGTATATTATGATAATTTTATTGTGGTTACATTTTGGGATATTCGGCTCTTTTCTGTAATCCTAGTCTACATGGGTACTGTGGGCTTGAAAGTCTCGTGGGGTGGTATGATAGTAGTACTTCAGAGGCTTTGTTGGTTCTCCAATTCTACTAGTCTTAATTTTTTCAGCTTGGTCCAATATGGTCTCTGCATGTATTTTTTTCTCTAACCCCTGTACCATGCACTCGACCATTTGATCTGTACGCAACCCTAAAATTTTGCTTAACCATGTTTATGAAATATATTTCACGACCTTGAATGACCATTCTATTTGAACATCTCAGTTGAATTCATTATCAAGAATTTCAACCAGTCAGTATTTTTATAATATGGGGGGTTTCGACTGCATTTATTGCGATTTTTATCCTACTCTCTGGGGTCATGAGGGTTTTACAACCTTCTCCTTGTCAGGTTTTCTGGGTTACATTTCTACTACTAGGGATTAATTCCTATTCATAAGGGGTTCATCCCTTTCCCTGCTTCAAGGGGGCTCATTCCTGTTTCAAGAGGTTTTTCCTTCATTATGGAAGTCCTGGTTTCTTCGTGGGGTTTTTAATCTTATGTCATGGTGAAAGGTTTGGGTTCTGGGGGAATTCAGATCTCATCATGATATTCTAAGCCCTTGGCCTTTTAATATACCACAAGAGAATGGAAAAATTCTTGGCATGAAATTTCTGTCATGGAAGGAAAATAAATTTTGTATTGCCACACTTATTAATGGTTGGTCGATGGGAAGAGGGAATGATGAAATGCATGGGCTTGCTAATTACGAGGCTGTTACTCCTGATAGTTTGGATCTCCCTTACTATTGTTTCACTAAACTAATTACTGAAATTCTGTTGCAATATACAGGTATTGTTAATTTCTATATAGGTGATTCTTTTTCACTGGTCATGGATTTTCCGCAACACTGTCAATCAATCCAACATTCTATACTAAAATACATCATTGTTAAAGGCTAGAAAAAAAAAAAGGATGCGAAGGATAAAGGAGAACATAAACAAATAAATTCCAAAATGGGCCCCAGAAATATGGGAAGGAGGTCAGGTAAAGAGATAATGGAAAACATTTCTAATGCCTATTCCATAGGCATTCCACCTCAAGTCAAAGAACTTATCTCAGGTTGGGAGTGGGACTGCAACACCAGGGAAGAAGGAGAAATTTAAGAGGAAGCAATTGAATTTCTAAAGGACCCTTGAAACATGAGGAGTAGGCTGTCATTATTCCAGCAGTCTATTCATACATATTGGATAATAAAATGTGTTTTCACTAAGGAAATTATAAACATTCAAGAAATTGGAGAGGACCCAGAAGATTCTTCCATCCTAACTAAGATAAGGAGAGACATCTAATAAATCCGCCTTATGTAGCACCAAATCAATGTTTTCCTAGGTCGCATAGATCATCAATTGCAAAGCATGCATCAAGTAGATATTACTGGTTCCAACGTTAAGGATCCGGCACCGATTGAGTCTTTAGACGATTGAGTTCCTTTCTTTTATGTTTTTTGGACATGCATATTTCAAATAACATTTACTTTTTAAAGTTATTGTATGTAAGAGACAGTAAACTGAACATATCAGACAATATCTGGTTTAAAATTTCTCAGTATTGGTTGGCCTATAACTATTTAAGATTCTTCCAGGTAGATTGAGGCTATCTAGTATTACTATATGTAATATTTTTTTCTCTTTTTTGATATCTGGAAAATAAGAAAGATTTGCTAAAATTACAAAAATAAATTATGAATTTTATGATAACAGAGAATTTGACTCCATAAAGACAAATCTAAACTTCGGTTCTGGTTAATAAGTGGAGGCAAAGCCATATCAAAATATAAAAGAGTCATTTCTATGATATATTCTCTTTCTTGATTTTTAATAATTTTTTGAGAATATTTAATACCTTTTGGAATATTTGGAAATGTATAACCATATCTTGGAGAAATCATGTATATATTTTACTCACAATATATACAATTTTTTATTTGGAAAAAAAACTGTATTTATTATAATAGTGTTATTTATGGAAATTTAGTGTCCAGCATTTCCACTTGGGACTCTAGTTAAATCATTAGAAAATAGAGAAATTATGCTTCAATAAGTACAAGAATTAGAAAAAGAATTAATTTTATAATTCAATAAAATTAAAGTAAATATAAAAGATTTCAATAATTATTCATTATAATATTATAGAATGAAGGGTCAATTTTATTGAAATATAAAAAATAAAAAAAACTAAAAAGGGTTGATTAATAAATAATTATTAATAAAATAAGAGGGAAAAGCGGGGGTTTAGGGGTTTATTTGAATTTATAATGCTAAATCAATTGAGACAATAAATAAGAACAATTAGGAAGAATTTAGAGGAATTAAAAAAATTAATAAAAATTAATAATATTTATAAAGAATCTAAGGGATTTAATGGTTAAGAATTTAAGTGAGAAGTTTTCAAGAATAGCTTAATTTATAGACATTTTCATGAGTGAAGTTCTTCAAATTATTTTATATTTTGAAGGCCTCATGGATGATATGAGTAGAGTGGAAATAGTTGTTAGTTAAAATTTTCATTTATCAAATCAAATAAGGTGACTAGATTTAAAGGAATGCTCTGCAATGTCTATTTTGTTAACCTATTATGACATGTATGTGTAATGAGTTCTTCAAATCGCCTTGTATAGACCTTCTAGTTAGACTAATATATGAATTTCTACACCAACAGTGAATGTGACCATGGTTTTTGGCTGATTTGAATAATTGTTTTAACAATTCCAAGGTTTGAAGAAAGTTTAGATATTCTTTTGTATAATACTTTAGAAATATGATGCTCAGTCTTTTAACGTACGGGAGGGAATCCATAACTATAGAGAGGAAGGAAGAAGGTCATTTAGGGCTAATTTGATTAGAATTATAGTCATTATTTGCAAGGCTTTACTAAAGTGACAATTTTTTTTTAATTCCAACTTTTTAATTCTGTAAAATATTTTATTTGTTAAATATTAAGTTCTAATTATTTATTTATATATAGAAATATAACATATTATAACTATTTCTGAAAATTCCCAAACATAAAACTAAAAAAAAAATATAAAATATTATAACTATTTCTTAGATTCACAAACATAAAAGCGTTTTAGCACTTGGTGTTCCCAACATAAAAGAAAATTATAATCTACGATACCATTCTAACATGTATTGGTGTTTTATAACGAAAAAAATGTTTGACAAGTACCTCATTCCAATGAAGATGAAAAAGGAAAGAAGCACTAGAAATGTTTTATAATAGTATTCGCATGCATAAAAGAAAGTAATAATCTACCATAGCATTTATACGTAATATTCATGGATAACTTTAAGTATAAATTAAAATAAGAAACAACTACATTTTCGCATACCATTTTAAGTTGCGTACCAGATAAGGAGGTCCAATTTGCAGCATGTCTTGCATCTTGCATTATATGCTAAAAACTGCTTGGCATATGGTGATGATTCCCTTCGAAGTTTATGACACAAATAACCATTGCAGTTTTCCGATAATTCATTGTCTTATAAACCTTGAATATGAATATTTTTTTGTGCTAATCTACTATGATTCCTAACATGTTGCGCTGTCTATGGAGGTAACATGTTTTATGATTGGGGTTGTTTACGGAGGCAACATTTCTTTAGCAAAATTATTTTTAGCCTAAATTTGGTTATGTTTTTCAAAAAAACATCTGATTATAAAAGTATATGGTGGAAAAAAACTAAGTATCATTAAAAACCTTGGCTTACTCAAAATCGTGAGTATAACTCAGATTTTTTAAAATTTCTACCAATTTTTTTTCACTATTTTAAAGTAAAATTGTGGCCTCGTTTAACTACTTTAGACGTTGAAGTCCTTCTAACTTGGACAAGAGATCTTCTGCGTAAGACATTTCTGAAGCCCATATATAAACCTTCTAACTGTACGCATAAATAAGTAATGGAGAAAACCTTCCAACTGTACGCATAAATGAGTAATGGAGAAATCTCAAGTAGTTATAATATGCTCTGGAAGGATTATATTAAAAATTACGTATGTGAATAACGGTAATTTATACGAAACATACGGCCGCGCGACTTCACATTCTCATGTTAAAGCCCTATGAATATGGATTCTCAGTCTTCACACTAAAATGCATAGATTTTCATGGACAGGCTGTGAACAAAATTTCACAGAAGAAGAAGATGGGGACAGAAATTATTATTTGCACAATTTGAGAGCGTGGAGTTAAAGTTTGCTTTCAGTTTTCCCAGAAGTAGGGATCCTGGTTAAAACCTCCGCTTGCGGTTCATTGCCATTCACAGAAACTTCCGTTTCGTTCCCTTTCTCAGCGTGTGAATGAAGTCCAACGATAGCAGAATACCATGGTGGAACGTTGAAACAACTAGGTTTCATGACGGCACACTCAAACAGCAAGTTGGGCTTTTTGAGAGATGGAGAATTAGAAAATACCGGCCTGCGTCTTTTGCGATGGTAGTCGGAGACATGGTATAAACCTTTCCTTGAAAATATATAACCATGAAATAGCATCAACCGTATGCAGGATAATAAAATGAGCGAGTTAAAATAGTTATTATAAGTTTCTCGGAAAACTTATAATAGTTATAATGGTTAAATCAACCTTTTAGTTTTTGTTTTATCTTTTACCATGATTGAAACGACCGAGGATGACAGGAACGATTGAATGAGTTAAACTCGTTTTATATATTATGGATGTCAATGATAGTTTTGAAATTCAATAATTAATAAATTATTTTGGACATTAATATTTGATATTTAATTAACTTATGAAATTGAATTATTATTATTAAAAAATGGTTATTTTAAATAATAATAAAAAACAACACTTATAAAAGATATTTGAATGCATTTAAATTTAATTATATTTTTATTAATTTTTATATAAATATATTATATAGCTAACTATATTTATTATAAAAAATAATTTATATAATAATAGCAATATATAAAAAAATATAAAAATTCAATAAAATTGATGAAATAAAATAAATAAATTGATATAAAATTTCTACCAAAAACTAATGAATGTTTTTCTTGTTTATAATTACAATACTACTATAAATATTAATGAGATTGGTTATCAATCTGAATTGATGACATCCTTATAAAGTATATAGTGTTTCCATTTACTCATAGTGTTTAACCAGTCAGATATAAGTTTAATGTATAACTTGGAATTATAATAAAATGACTTACATCAGTAGAAGAGAACTATTCCATAACACATCACTTGCAGCTACCTCTATTTAAAAGGATTTTTCCATGTATCGAAATAATTATATTTTTTATTTATTAATATTACGCTATTTTTCTTTCCATATATATCCTCAATGTTTTAATATCCTTAATGTCTTAATGTATTATAGTAACTAGTCATTTAGTAAATGGTTTACATATTCACTATATCACTTTTCACCTCTACTACACGAATTAGCTATTACATTTGTACTAGTGATTATTGCAAAGAATTCATAATTATTAAGACTTTATGAAAGTAGGCCTCATCCAAATCTGTAAAACCTAAATTAAATGTGAGAAGTTATCCTCTCACGTAAAATTTATTATATTTTTGAAGTACACTATTATAGATAAACCTAGATATACATGTAATACATCATTTTTCAAAGCATAAATGTCGCTAAAACATTCCATAAAAGAAAATGAATTACCACCCGCTCATGTAACGTTTATTGCCCTTCGGGTAATACGGGTTTCTTTTTATCGTATTTGCTCCTAATGGTTACTTATGTGAGTTATTATACATTATATAATTCACCCAAGAATTAATTAATTTTATTCAATGAATAGTGGTTCTTGAGGATAATCTTGTTTAGCTTAGTATAGTAAGACCACATTACTAGATTTTCACTCTTCCTTCATATTATAATGATGGGAACTTTAATTTTAGGTTTTTATTTTTATAACTTCTAGTTCTAAATTCACATGAAAGGTATGTAAAGCTTTCAAATGATAAGACATATATAAACTAGAAATATATATATCTCACACACACATTGAATGGAAATATATTATGGAATGAAGTCTTTAAAATTAACAACTTTTTATCAATTTTGAAATTTTTTATTTAGCCATAATTTCCAATAGTTATATCCATTCATATCTTTCATGAAAGGTGATGAACATGGTGCATGTATGTGTCTCATTGAGTTATATAAATTAAGAACACAGGTGTGCAGAGATGCACAGGAATAACATAAAATGATGATAATTGAATTACTGTCCACACCATCAATAGAGATTACATACATACATACAATTGAACTAATTCTAGTCTTAGAGAGAAGTTGAGAGAATCTCTTAACTTCCTCAATAAACCCAATCCAAACTAAGTAAACATAATCCTAACAAATCCTAATACCCTCCCTTAATGCTTACTTTACAAAACATATAATACTTAATCACAATTACAACACTTTGAACTTTCGTCTCTTTGTGTGATCTGGTCTTCATAAGCAAATCTACCCACTCTGCAGTTTTCTAGACTTCGCTCTTTCTTTCTCCACATCTTCGAGCTTACCTTTCAACCCATTTAAAGTACACCTGCTTGTGACCATCAATGCTGAATTTGTAAGATTAAAGATTATTGACACCCCCGAAGAAGAGTCTCGACACTGAACTACCCTATGGAAATATTTCCATATGTGAAGTAACCCTGAAGAATAAATTTCAATAGTCTATAGGAAAATATTCTCAGTACAGAATATGATCAACGATCAATCTTACAAAGTGACCTTTACACAAATGGATCCCACACTGTAACCTGTAGTTGACGCTCTTGAAGCCCGAAGCACAACAAGAACCATCAACATATAACAAATTCAAACAATTAAATTAGTCAATTGTTCTCTCGGCACCAAAGAACGTCAAGAACGACTAATTTAAATAATGCTAATTTCTTCAATAATTTGTTCTGCACTACAAAAATATCACAACAAAAAATATAATCTTAAACCCCACACTATATTCCACACCACACCACACACTTGCAAATCACATTACAAAACATGCTTTAAATTTTTTTAAGAGATGGATCAAGAGGTTCATCCTCACTTGAAGAATCTTCAAATATTGCATCAGGTGAATCTTCTGAAAATGTTGCATAGGCTAAGTTTTTCAATTATCCATTCAAAAGATCTTGAGCCTGAATTTTGCAATTGAATGTTGTATGTCCATATTTATGACGATAGAAACATTCAGTCTTATTTTTATTCACCCTTCCCTTGGAGTATAGTGCATGTTCATTATGTGAACTAGCCTTTGTGCCACCTATCCTCTTTTCTTCTGCCATAAGAGCTGCTATCATTTCATCAAGTGATTGATGTGGCATTTGACTTACAGTAAATATGGCATTATCATATTTTGAAGACAAGCTATTTAATAAAATTTCCTTTGCATCATCATCATCTAATTTAGAATTAATTTCTAACAATTGTCTCATCAAAGCTCTTAACTCATTTATGTGTGTTGATAATGATGTCTCATTATCCATTTGGATTTTAAACAATTGTAACTTTAAGAAAAAATTTGCATTAACATCTTTTGCCCCAAATACCTTATTCATTTCTTCCCAAATTGCTACAGAAGATTTCTTTAAGTCAATAAGATGTAGCTGGGAATCTGCAGGTGATAGTCCAAGGATAGAATTGGCTCTTTCCTCTCTTTCTTCCCATTCAATTAACTGTTTAGCATGTGGAGGTGCTTTGTTTGAGCCTTCTACAATATTCCATAGATTTCTACTCATCATTTGCAGCTGAAATTTTACCTTCCAAGTGTATAAATTAAAGCAATTAAACTTTTCCAATAAAATAGGCTCCATGATGAAAAGAAAAGCTAAATCTTAAACTCTGCAGATCTAAAACAAATTGCAATTTAAACTTAATAAAAAATGTGCTCACGCTGCTTCACGCTGGCGGATTGTCTTCCAGAGTATTTCAATGTTTGACTTTAGCCTTTAACCAGTTTAAAATGAATCTCTCTTAAAAAAAAATCGTCCACTATGAACTTAATCAATAATTCAACAAAATAAAGGAATATGACACATGTTTCAGATGCCAGATTCTCCAGAAACCGAGAAAATTGAAATTCACTCGGGAGTTCTGTTTGCTCTCTAATCACAAATTCCAATTCATTTTTTTTTCTAACCAGGGAGTTCTATTTGCTCTCTTCGCAGTTAAATTCAAAAAACTGAAGATAATCCCTTTGTGAATGAGGCTACCTCCAGAAGATTTATCAATTTTATTTTCAAATTCACAAAACTCTAATATTGATATCCACTCAAATCAGAGAAATCGAAATAGAGAACCATTTCTTTTTCTCGACCATGCAGTAGCAGAAAAGTTCACACCTCAACACTTTTGAGACCACAACTCGAACGCTTTACCAACAAAATAAACTCGAATGCACAAAATAATTCCTGAAGTGTGCTTCCCTTCCATGATTCTGTACGTGGGCTCTTCGTATTGATGATCGGCTTTGAGAATTTCACTCTGATACCAAATTAAGAACACAGGTGTGCAAAGATGCATAGGAATAACATAAAATGATGATAATTGAATTATTGTCCACACCATCAATAGAGATTACATACGTACATATAATGGAACTAATTCTAATCTTAGAGAGAGAATTCGAGAGAATCTCTCAACTTCCTCAACAAACCCAATCCAAACTAAGTAAGCATAATCCTAACAAATCCTAATATCCAATTCCTAATTTTTTTTCATTTTGAACTTCATACAAGATTAATTTTATTTCTAAAAGTATTACAAGCATTTTACACATTAATGAAGACCCCATGTAATAATATGTATCATAAAAGTTTCACAACCAAAGAATATGTGTGTCTATGGTCATTCCATTGATTTCTCCTCTTCCAAAGTCTCTCTAATTTATTCATTTTACAAAAAATGTGAAAAAAATACTTGGTAACAATATGACATGATCTAAATTAGGATCTTAAAGAAAAAATAAAAATAAAAAGACATGTGCTACTACATTCTAATAAAATTATTCCTTTGTACTTTTACACTATACATTATTTTATATGTTCGGAGAAAAAGCCACTTGTTATATTTTAATTAAATTCATAAAGAGAAGTTTTTATTTAAATGTCAATTTGACACATCATTTGTCATTACTATTTTTTGGAAGAAAGTATGGCTAAAAATACTATGCAATTCACTTCAAATTGTTTCTGTACTAGATGTGAAAATTCATGATGAGTATATGAGTTTTTGGTTCTTCTTAAAATATATGTACATACTCAAATTTTTATCACTACATTTCAATAGAAATTGGCGCACATATATATGGATTCATCCATGTGAGAACCTTGATTGGTTTGGTAATACACACTCTTAAAGAAATCTCTAAGACATAGAACAAAATTACTCCTAACTCATCCATACTCCTTTAACCCACTCTTTATACTTCAAATTTACTATTTAATCTATGATATAACGGACAATTTTTTTTTCCATTTTCACATGTATAGAAATTAGATATAATCTCAAATATAATGGAAATATTTAGTCATGTTTTGTTAGCTTCATAAATTTACCAAGGATGTATTCCACTCTATACCAACAATTGACATTAAGAAATCAAGTATGCCTGAAGATGTTGCTATTAGCCTATCAAGATGTTTTCATTCTCTCATTCCAATACAAATTCAAAAATAGCACACATCCCATAAATTTTATTTTATAAGTTAAAACCAAAACTATTTTAAACGAATTTGAAATATCCTTTTTCCACTAAATTTTTTGATGAGATAAATATTATATCTTTGGTTCCTAAGATGATCAAAAGAAAACATAGAAAAGACAATAATTAAATATTTTCATCATATACCTCATTTAAAAGAAAATTCCAACCAAATCTATCCAAGATTTCGATGTACAAATAAAATTTTATGCCACTATAATAACGTTACACATTTCCATGTTTATGAGGAGAATAAATGAAGACTACTTGGAGGACATCCTTGAGAAGTCCAGAAAGTGTAAAAGAATACTGTGAGCTTGAAATGGGAATACAATACTACTCTTTAATATGGAAATAATACATATGTCACAAGGAAATATTCAACACTATTCATGGTGGATTCCAAATATGAAGATAAATATGATATTACCATGAATATCTAGAAAGGCTTGTAAAAAAAAAATGAATTATATTATGGATAAAATAATAATATAAAATATAAGAAAAAAATTAAGAATATCAGAACTTGATATATATTATAGATTTGAAAAACAACTATGAAGAGATAATATTGACTCGAAAATATTTGAGATCTTTCCTTAATCCACTATAATGGATAAAATAAAAAAAATAAAAAAATAACAAAAACATTTTAGAAATATAAAATGTTGATATGTATCATTTTCTCTAAATACATTAGCCTAATAATTTATATTAATACATGTCTTAATGTGGCCAACATGATTGATGTTTAATGCACGTGTATGCTCAAAAATTAGTGCTCAAAAGAGTGATAAAAGGAAGTGGTATAAGAAACTAGAGAAGATGAGTCTACTATGGTTTTTGGGATTTGGTGTTTGGTTTTAATTATGAAAAGTAAAGAAAAATTGGAAAACGAACATATTACTAGAAAACAAAAAGGAAAACAAGAGAAAAAAGAGCAAAAGAGTTTCTTTGATTTCAAAAGTAAAAAATATTCATTCCACTATGTTCATAAATAAGTTTCTTTGATTTCAAAAATAAACAAACATTCTTTTCACTATAATCATATAAATCAATTTGGATGGTCATATTACAAAATATTAAGTCAATCTAAATCGCAATTATACCTTTATTTTTTATCATACTAAAATACTCTACTGTAATAGACCAACTACCAATAAATTTATTTATCGTTCAATTATTAGAATCTAAATAGTGACCTGCAATTAAAAATATAAATAAAATAAAATTTTAAACCTAAATATCTAAATATAACTTTAAGAGAAAAAAGTAAAATATTAAACATTTAGTGAACTTTTAACACATAATACAATCTCCTACACATTAATAATATAAATAGCTAAATAACTAACAATATAGTAAGATTATCTTATATTTCAATTACAAATAATGCAGTAAGGTTATCTATATTTTAATTAAAAAGAAAAATCAGATTCACTAGCTAATAACTTACTAAGAAACCACCAAAAAAATTGCATGATAAAATTTTAGAACGGAGGAAAACATGTTCGCAGACATTACAACATTAACGAGAAAATGAGGAATCTCGTAAAACGGAAAATGAAAAATACAAAAGTAGGTTTAAAAAAAAAGTCGCTATATTTCGATTCTCAATATTAACCATTGAAATATTTTTTAATACTAGGAAAAATGACCATTATTTCTCGCATCCATCTTTTTTCTATGAAAGGGTATGCGAGGTATACCACTCCAACTTTATTGATTACTAACATTCTCGTCATCGGTAGTGGATGCTTATATATATATTAAATGCTTCAATAGTTTGAAGTGATATTGTTTAAAAATAATTAATAATAATAATAATTATTATTATTAAATTTAATATAAATTTTCCACCCATCAAATTTTTTATTAATAAAACGACTTTAAAATGAGTGATTGTGCTTAAAAAGAGATTTATAATAATATAAAATTTCAATCAATATTTTCATGAACTTGTATTTCGGAAATAGTACCATAATAATATAAAATTTCAATCAATATTCTCATGAACTTGTATAGCTTCGGGAATAGTGCCCTAATTAAAGTGACTTCATATCCTGGTCCTTCAACGGATTTCTTCTTCAATTAGTTTTTATCAATGCGAACGACCAAAATTTTTTCCCTAGATTCCGAAAAAAAAATCTTAATAACCATAACTACATGTAGTTATGTAGTGAAGAAATCATACTTTAGCTGAAAGTTTCGGAGATACATTGTTCAACCATTTTCATTCATTTTTTTATAATGCATATTAAAATTAATACTACCTAAAACCATATTTAATATTTAATCTATTATTTTAGGTTGGACTCATTTTAAAGAATTTTTAGTTAAATCCCTCTGCAAACTAAAATAATATTTAAAGACCATATTTATTATATTTTGGAGGAAATTTCACAAGGTATGCTCTCCATATTAGTATCAAACTACAATTCAGCCTAGTCATATAAAATATTTCACGATTGAATATGAGTCTACATTTAAAATTTCTTGCCATTGTAATAGTAATGGATGAAATATTTCAATTCAAAAAAAAAATATCATTGAGCACCTTTTAATTCATTCAAAATATTAAAGGAATATACCATGAGTTTTTAAACATAATACTGACTGGATTTGTAATAATCTATGGATTTGTAATAATCTATTTGATTTTGTAGAAATCGATTTTTTTTTTCTCATATTTAATGTTTTTCTTTTGCACATCAATTTCTTCATGTACATTGGCATGTGTTAGTACAATTTCGACTAAACAATTTTATCTATAGTTGACTTTGTTGGTATTTATTACAAAAAGTATATGATAAGACATACTTTTTATTAACAATAATATTTTTTTTTTTTGTCTTTAAATCTTTTTCCTCTTTCTTGTAAAGGTGAAAATTTTTAGGTTGGACAACTCATTAAGGTATAGGAAAAAGTTGTTATCATACAATAATCGTTGTTAGAGGAATTTTAGTAGAAAAACTTGAAGGGTTGTATACTTTTTCCATTGACTACTAATCTATTTTATGACTGACAATCTTTATCATTTCGATTTCTTCCTTTTAATTCTATTGTTGTCATGTCATTTTTTATCAACCTTAGCATCAGTCTCAATTTGTCTTCTAAACTCTTCTCCCCTTATTATGTTTTATACCTTTTCTATTGTTAGTTATTTTACTTGTTTCATCATATGTTTCTTGGCTTTCCATATCGTTATTAGGAACAATTGATTCATATATAGCCTCCAATATAGTATTTATCTCTCTAAAAATATTTATGCATTGTCATTGTCATTCTTGATTCTTCCATTCTCCTTCATTATTTCCAATTTATGTATATTTGTTGCATTTCCCCTCGTACTCCATAAAAAGTAAGTGATACTAATTTTTTTTTCTCAATTTTATTCTCACAATTCTAATAAGGGAAGAATTATCCAGTTAAATCTTATGTTTTTAAAAATTATCTAGATGATTATGAGCTTGATATCTCCTCAGTGGAAAGTGATAAGTTTCATTTTCTCTCATTCTATTCTATCCTATCACTAGTAGAAAAAGATAAAATTAATGACTAGGTGACTCAAAAAGTTAGTCATCGCAATTATTTCAAGTGAATTACTATTAAATTTGAGCAATTTTATGTGACTAAAATAATAATGACTAACTTAAACAACTAATTTAGTCTAGGGATAAAATATACGACTAGATAATAAGTGACTAAACTAAAAATGATTAACTCAAATGACTAATTTAGTATCGTATTAAAATATATGCCTAGATAATAAGTATAAAAATTAATATGATTAACGTAAATGACTATTATAATCCAAGAATAAAAATATGACCAACTAAGAAGTACAAAAAGTATATCAATTAGTCATTTATGTTAGTAATTTTTAATTGTGTCACTCGAGAAATGGAAAATTGCAATTTTGATACTGAAGTGTTACATTTCACTACACGGGTCTCTGAATCCATATACATTTTTAAAATTTAGAGAAAAGGGGGTCTCTGAATCCATATATAGTGTTAAAATTTTGAATACCCTCATAACAACTTGGTGAAATACATTATGCAGAATACCTACAAGAAGAAGTGTTGGATAATTAAGAGAGCATAGATTTCCTTTAGTTGAGCACTTAAATTTTCATGCATATCTACATTTTTTATTATCAGGGTCATATCCATTGAACTTAGGATACCTTTTTTTTATCTTGGATGTAAATTTTTTTATCTAGTAATTTGAACATACATTATGAGCATAGTAGTACTATACTTTTATAAATCTATTTTGAATCCGATATATGAAGATTTTGATATTTCTCGAACATTAGATGTTACACATATTATAATATCACGTTATACATGGGAAGCGGATTTAGTATATTTCGATGATGTAAATTACACCTTTTCATTAATATTAATACAAAAATCATGCTTTTTCCTTACAGGAAAAAAAAATTATGGAAGAGGTTTGATGACACCTTGCCTTGGACATCTAGGACACTAGGTGCAGGAAAATGTTGCTTTAGCTACTACATTTAGCTTGGTATGTATGATCCATGTGTATATGATATCTCCAATGTGTGATATTTTTATTATGATCACTTAAGCACTCAAGTCTAACTCTTGATGCTTTGGTTATAATTTCTAAGTTGATTTGTTCCATAACTTTTAATAAATTTACTTAAAAAAGTGTGTCATTTTAATGATTTGATTATATATTTGGTTATTTGAGTAAATTATACACATAAATGTTGTTATACCATTTGTTTCCCACCAAAACATTTCTACTCTACCTTGTGTTTTTATTATACCTTCTATTTCCCACAGAAAAAATTCTACTATACTTTATATTTTTGGCGGGAATGAAATTTACTTACTGAACTTGATGGAGTTAAAAAAATCATAGTAATGAAATCTATATTTATGATGATTTATTTTAATTTCTGGCTTGGGACCAAGATACTAGTGAATTTAAAACCTTCAAATTATTTTTTAGGGAGATACATAAAATCGGAAGTGTGCGTAAATATAAATGGGTTTTTTTGTTTTTATTTGGCATCTTCACAGCATGACAAAATGGTGGTGTCATCCTTCCAGCACCTGGCCTGACAAAATCCTCTACAACCTTTTTTTTTCAAGTAATGCAACCTAGTTATCAATGGTGTTCTTGAAAACATATTTGTTCCCTTGCACATCTCCACACGAAACTAGGGTGTTTGGTTGACTTGTAGTTAAATTAAAAATCTAGAATGAAGATAGAGTCCATCATATCCTCTGGAGTTCACTCATATGCAGTTCTTGCAGGCATCCACTAGTACTTGGCCACGAAAGTACAAATAAAATAACTAACCATGTATGTAGAAAATATCGAATATTGTAAATCTATTTTGATAAATCTTGTTGTTATATTGAATTGTTGATCATAATTATACCCTAAAGCAGGTAGGATATGTGCTTAATATATGTGACACATCTGGTTTTCTCTTTCGTTTGAGGTGGGGTTTGGCTAATTTACAAACATGATATGATGAGTAATAGAGACCATTATGAAACGTCTCTGCCCCATGCACTTGTTGAAGATTTGGTTTGAAAATAATAACTTTGTAGTAAAAGTAATCCTCGTTTTGTGCAATAGAAGTGACATGGAGGGAGGAATCATATCACTCGACGTTGCTCCTTCAAAAATCTCATTTGTTGGTGTTAAAAAATTAGAAGTCAAAGAACATATGTTAGGGTTGAAGGTTCTATAAAGGTCTCATGGTTGTATGATCAAAACCTCAAAGACATTTATCATCTTCATGCTTGGCCATATCTGTCTTCTTGAAGCAGCTGCCTTCCTTTCGATATATTCAAAACCTGTTGAGTCCATTCCCAACTTTTAGTTCACCTTTAAAAGCACAAGACTACCATTCTCTACATATTAAGGTTTTCTTTATCCTGCAAAACCTTTCCCATTCTCGCTTCCAGACATGAAGCCATAGATTTATACCAGATATCATTTCTGTAAATTCTATTTGGAGCTCAAACTGGCACTCCACACTACTTTTCTATGGAAACCAAAACCCAAAATCTGAAATTTCCATCTCACTCTTATCCATACGGCGTGAGATTACCAAAGGTTATAGCTAATTGGTGGTCCAGTTTTGAGGGCCTAGGTTGATGTTGAGGAAGGGATTCCAACATCATATCATTAAGTGATAATGGATCCCATCCTCTCTTGGCTTCCTTGTTATCCTTAAACAACAATTTTTTGAGAACCACTGATAAGACACATTATCCAATTGGGATCTCAATATCATTTAACACATGATATTCAGTTCTAGAGTCCTAAAACATTTGAATTAGATTGGGCCAGGGAAAATATTTTACAAATCCTTATGCTCCATTATATCATTGGAGCATGAGTGTATCTTTCCATTCTATTTTTTTAGACATAGTTACTTGTTTGTATTTGAGTCAGTTCTGGAGTCCTGATACTTTTTAATCATATTAGGCTAAAGAAAATATTTTACAAATACTTATGCTCCATTATATCATTGGAGCATGAGTGTAGTTCTACATGCTATTTTTTAGACATAGATTGTGGCCCACATTTTTGGACATGAGAATGTTCTAATATTGGTATTGTTTCTACATCATATATGGAATTGTGGACTTGAAATTTGAGAGGGAATTTCATCTTTCTTATGACCTCCTTTGAGGCTAAGGTGCTAAATTTTGATTAACATGTTATTTCCAAGGAAAATTACTTAAAATTTTCATATATCCTAGTAATCAATCCAATTCTATTAGAAATACTCACAACGATTATCGTCATAATGAGGCAAGAACATAAATAAATAATACAGAGGATATGGAATTGTGGACTTGACATTTGAGAGGGAATTTCATCTTTCTTATGACCTTCTTTGAGGCTAAGGTGCTAAATTTTGATTAACATGTTATTTCCAAGGAAAATTACTTCAATTTTTCATATATGCCAGTAATCAATCGAGTTCTATTAGACTTAATCACAACGATTATCGTCACAATGAGGAAAGAAAATAAATAAATAATATTGAGGATAAGTCCAGACAAGATGACACATGAATATGGCACAAGTCAGGGAAAAACCCCGAGATGGGGAAAACCCTTAATCAAATATTCTTCTCATTAATACCAAATGCTTAGCAGAGAGAGAGAGTACAATATGTGAAGTTCAAAATGGACATGCTAATTTGAAGAATCAATGTCACTATCTTTAGGTAAATAGTTGGTCCAAAATAATGAGGTTCTGGAATAGGAAAATTGAGCCCTCATAGTCTTGAGGATTTCTATTGTAGAGGCTTGGAATTCTTGTGAGTTGGTTAGGGTTTGATGACATGTTTCAAAAAACCTCTTCCACTACTCCTAGAACCCTTCCTTAATTGTGGTTTCTGTTAAAGATAATTATCCCAAATTCTTCTGCTAACTAGGGCCTTTTCCAGCCCTCTAATATGCCTCACAAAATTCAGCATTCAAGAGAATTTGGCTCATGGCCCATCCTAAAATCATATAAGCATATGACCTCCTAATCTAAGGGAGATAATGCCTTCGGTTCACCTGAAATATATTTTTTGGAATGCGGCCAACTTGAAGGAGAAGAACTCTACTTCAAACGACCCAGAACATAACCAAAATTACGCTCTACTAATGTGGTTTCCATTCAGAGAGATCTCAATCTACAAACAGAATAAAATTGGCCAAAAATAGATCTATGATAGCCCAAACTACCTTGGCCTCCTTCCAGGGGAACATAGGCCACAAAATATGACATCTAAACCATTTTTGTGATATTCCAAAATTTTCCTAAAACAAATTGGAATATTAAATTTTGCTATTTACACTAAGCAGTTGAATAATTCGGTGAGAAGGCCCATTCATAATAAAAACATGGATAAAATCGCTCTTGATATGAAAGGGGATCATCAGTAGAAATAGATTTAACACCCTCATGTGTGAAAGGAGACATTTGCAAGAAGGCTAGGTCAAGTTTAACCAAGTCAAATAGCGTAGAAGTATGAGGTGGAGAGCATCTTGTGGGACAACGCAAAGAAAGATGAGGGAAGTTTCCTTAATGGAGGAAACCCTAAAGAGTGGTACCCATGAAGAGGGAGCTCTCATGTGTTTAAAAGGAGGGCAAGGAAACCATTGTTACTCATGCATATGATTATTGATTTCTTATCTGCTTAGACTATTTGTAGTCTCCAGCCATTTAGCTGAGTTGTTGTGCTGCTAGCACAAGGATTTCCTTTTTAAGAATCCTTATCCTTTCTTGAGAAGCCTCTTGGAGGAGTTGTACTGATTGTCCTTACATCCAGGCTTGAGGCCAAGCATCCTCCTCCAGTAGGGCGGTTATTCCTGTAGTAGAATAATGTTGTGTTGCAGGGTGTTGCATTGAGGGATCACAACACCACTTCCATCACTTGTTTTTCAGAGGAGGAGTCCCTCTTTCCTTTTTAGATCATTTTGGAAGCCATTAGATCTTATTGTAGATCCTCGCATTGGGCCAAATCATTCCCTTTTCCCTACAACATAGTTTGCTTTAGTAACTGCGTTATTTTCATTGAGCATTTACTGTGGTGTTTTGCATTGTTGATTGGAGGGTGAGATTTCCGGTGAAAGGATTAGCCTTCACTTGGAGAATCCCTTGGAGGAGGTATACTTCAGATTCTTCATCATACTCAGCCTTCTTTATTGAATTTCCAATTTTGAGCTGCAGCTGCTGCCTAGCAACTCCAACATTTTGCCACTTTTTGTACATTTCAGCCAATCCTTCTCAGGATTGTTGTATTATTGTTTCCAGGGGTTGAGAGCTTTGTCGCCCTCATTTCTTGAGCCATATATTATCATATATTTTTGTTATTATTTATTATGATGCAGTTCCTATTATAAATTGCATCCTCTTAGCCTGTAGAATTCTTAGTGTAGCAGTGAACATCTATTTTTATCTACATGTCCCTTTGAGGTTGCATTGGTTTACTTGAGTGAATCTTTCCTCAAGGATTTGTATACCATCGCTGCTATAATATGAATTTGTTGGCTATATGTATTTTCATGTGCCCAGACTTATTAAAATAATGTTGTTGCTCCATTACATGTGCTTGTATTTGTTGCAGTCCCTTCATCAGGCATTTTTTCAAGACAACTAGGTGTGGGAGACCTGTTTAACCCACCTAGAGGGATTTTATTTGAGCCACCTCTTGGATTTTACTCTTAGATGCATTGATATAAGGGATCCGAGTCCTGGTTTCAAACCCTGTAGCATCCATTCCTGGAAAATGCGTTTTCCAGTCATGCCTTACTAGATTTTCGAGATTTGGAATATTACAGTGGTATCAAAGCATCTTTCTTGGCTCAGCCTATAAGTCTTAGCCCAAGAGTACAAAAGAAGATTAGAATAATGAAGAATATGAGATTACTCTCATCAGTGTTCAAAAATAAGAAGAGCAACTCGAAAGAGGAGGGGTAAGAAGAAGAGGAAGGACCATGCACTTCCTATTCTCATCAAGAAGAAGAAAAGCATGAAGGACACTTGGATCATCAGATTCTAAGTGATTAACTTGTTGAGTACAAATATCAACCTAGAGCCTTTAAGGAGACTCTATATTTTCCACATTTCATCCAGTTGAAGCAAGAGAAGAGACCCTACAACAGAAGAGAAATCAAAGGCAATAGATTTTTGTTGTCTACCTTTGATGGGTCATCTACAACAAGAGCTTGGGTAAGGAAGTTGGAATCTTTTTTCCTGCTACAATCTGTATTGGAGGAAGAGGCTGTTGAGATCTTAGCACTGCACTTGGAGGGTGGAGCCTATGTTTGGTGGTTCAGCCACTTGAGCCATGCAAGGGTGAAAAATTTTGTAGAGTTCATTCAAAGGTTGATCAAAACCTTTGATGAAGAAAGAAAAAAGGAGGAAGAACACCACCACTTGAGGAGTCTTGTAATAACATTGTCACACTCATGGAGGAGCAGCCACATGCATCAACAATTGGGGCATCCATAGATTGGAGGAAGGAAATCATACAGACCTACAAGAGATTCCCAAATCTCATCAAGGTATGAAGGAATTTCCACTATCTATTGTGGTAGCAAATTCTTTTGATAGTTGTGGAAATTTACTTTTATATGACCAAGGGTCAAATTCCATTACTGTTCTAGAGTAACATGATTGCACTACATTGTGCAAATGGTTCAAGGAGGAGATGAACCATCATCCTCATGCACCTTTGTTGAGTTGCACACAATCCTTGAGGTTGGGGTTTGAACTTTGGGAGGATGAAACAAACCGTGACACTCCTATGGAAAACAATGAAACCATATTTGAGTTGGAATATGAGACAACCATTGCATCCTTGGAAAGATTAATAGCATTGTCAAACAATGGTGAAGAGGAGATATTACCTTCATCATATTTGGGTCCTTGTGGATTCAACATAGTCATGGGTGACAAATCTTCTCTAGGAGGTCTCCAAGGAGCTGCATTCCAAACTTTCATGGGATGAAAAGAGAGAGAATTGATTTGGAAGGATGGTAGCCCTCATGAGAGGAGTACCAAGGGGAAGCGAAGAAAAAGACATCAACAAGTGATTGAGTGGATGTGGCTGATAAGCAAGGATACGGGAGGTTACTTGCAAATATATGACATCGGGCAGTAGGAGGCTTGGCTGCGCTGGCTACTCTTGAAGGAGTTTGGACATCACTTGGCATGTCCTCTTCCTGGGAGGATGGGGATGGAGAAGAGGTGGCACGATGCTTGCATAATTGAGCAGCATGCAATATGGATTCATTGTGTTGATGTGAAATACATATCATTCATTATGTCTTCATCATAGGGGTTTTACAATGGGATCATAAGGAGGCAGCAAGCACTTTGGTTGCTTGAGCTGTATTTGAGAGACCAAGGGTACATTTTCTCTCACTAGTTGAGTGATGTTGCAGGAGTAGATGAGGGCACTCTCATGGTGAAAAGGGGCTACTCCTTGGCCTTGGATGATCAAGTAACACTTCCATATGGGGAGATATTCCATGTTTGTAGTAGCATTACTAGAGAATTCTTTGACAAGGAGCATGTCAAAGAACAGAGTTTGGTATTGACGGGAGCTTATTTGCATGAAATCATAGCACTGTCACTTTGGAGCAGGGACTCATGGATGGAGTATCCCCAAGATCGCTTCACATTGGATGCACTTGGTGAACAAGGAGGAGGTGAGGATGATAGAGTAGTGGATGGATACATCTATCACTATGGCATATTCTTCTTGACTTGGACTTCCAAGCATGAGAAGGATGATCTTCTTGTAGCACATGGTTCAATCCTCTTCATAGTATGCTAAAACACTATGGAGGACTCACTCATGGATACATGTACCATCTTACTTCCGGCATATGGTAAGAAGTGTGTTTTTACATTTATTGATTTGCATACTCTTACCATTACTATGTAGTGCATTTCTTCACAGGAGGGCAAGATTTTCACATTGCTCCATGATCAATGTTGGGCCAAACTATCTGATGGAGGCAGCCATCTTTTATATGGCCTTGGGAAAAGAATTTCTCATTACATGTATGTTAATTTTTTATATCCAACTATTTTCCATATGATGACATACATGATTAACTATGTATCAGGAAAAAATTTTCCATGTAATTTTCTTAAGTAGCAGTTTGAAAAATTGTGTTGTCATTATTGGGAAAACTATTGGTACCTTCTTGCACCACATGAAACCTTAAGCATTTTCCTCATTTTGTTGCTGATCATGAATTCATTTGCTGATATGGATCAGATTTTTATTGGGAGCATGATTAGGAGAGAGGCACATGATTTGGTTGTGTCCTTGAGGGGAGAGAATTCCCACATTTTCTGCACTACATGTTATAATGGGAGCACGGGAGAAGATATGGCCACCATAACCACACATTTGTTCTCTTTTTGGGTGGGCCATGAGTTTGATAGCCATCCATTGTATAATCATGGGCAAGTATTTGATCATGTATTGTTGACACATTCAGCCATTTACTATCCATTAGTAGATGTGATGATTCCTGTATGTTACTTTCCATGCTATTTTCTGAAGTTGTAGTGGATGAAACTGCATTGTGTCCTCTTGAGCTACTGTTTGTATCATGCATAATCATGTAAAAATTGCGAAAAAATTATCATTGGGATACTCTATGATGACAATGTCCTATTCATCATGGGCGGATTGTTTTGGGCCAACTTGTTCTTCAATGTTGGAGGAGAAATCCTTGGAGGATTGTTCTTCATTTTTCCACTTGAGCGATATAATTTTTCATCCCAAGATCAACACATACTCTACACTCATCATGAATGGAGGGAAGGACAGCATGGGGTAGGCTATGATGCTTACCATATTCAGATTTTCAGCCCACCTTCATTTCCCGAGCTTGAGGTGGAAGGAGATTTCCATGAGTTTCCATGTTGGGAGGTCACTCATTTTGTTTGGATGATTGCTTAGGGATGGAGGATCCATTTGGGGAAGATGTTTTCCCAAAAAAATTTAGTCTCCATGCCCTGGGAGAAACTTCTCAGTTCTATCCTTACAGTTACTTGAGGACAACAACATTTGGGAGGGGAGGACTGTAACATTCCAAAATTTTCCTACAATAAATTGGAATATTAATTTTTTCTATTTTCACTTAGGAGTTGAATAATTGTGTGAGAAGGCCCATTCATAATAAAAACATGGATAAAATACCTCTTGATATGAAACAGGATCATCAGTGGAACTAGATTTCACACCCTCATGTGTGAAAGAAGACATTTGCAAGAAGGCTAGGTCAAGTTTGACCAAGTCAAACAATGCAGAAGTATGAGGTGGAGAGCATCTTGTGGGACAGCACAAAGAAAGAGGCGGGAAGTTTCCTTGATGGAGGAAACCCTAAAGAGTGGGACCCTTGGAGAGGGAGCTCTCATGTGTTTAAAAGGAGGGCAAGACAACCATTGTTACTTATGCATATGATTATTGATTTCTTTTTTGCTTAGACTATTTGCAGTCTCCAGTTGTTTAGCTGAGTTGCTGTGCTACTAGCACAAGGATTTCCTATTTAGGAATAATTATCCTTTCTTAAGAAGCCTCTTGGAGGAGTTGTACTGATTTTCCTCACATACAGGCTTGAGGCCAAGCATCCTCCTCCAGTACATCATTGTTTCTATAGCAGAATAATGTTGTGTTGTAGGGTGTTGCAATGAGGGATCACAACGCCACTTCCATCACTTGTTTTTCAGAGGAGGAGTCCCTCTTTCCTTTGTGACATCAGTTTGGAGGCCATTGGAGCTTATTGCAGATCTTGGCATTGGGCCAACTCATTCCCTTGCCCCTACAACATACTTTACTTTAGTAACTACGTTATTTTCATTGAGCATTTGCTGTGGGGTTTTGTATTGTTGAATGGAGGGTGAGATTTCTGGTGATAGGATCAACCTTCACTTGGAGAATCCCTTGGAGGAGGTATACTTCAGATTATTCATCATACTCAACCTTCTCTATTTCATTTCCGGTTTTGAGTTGCAGCTGCTGCCCAACAACTTCGACATTTTTTCCACTTTTTGTATATTTCAGCCAATCATTCTAAGGATTGTTGTATTATTGTTTCCAGGGGTTTAGATCTTGCTCCCCCTCATCTCTTGAGCCATATGTTGTCATATATTTATGTTATTATGTATTATTATGCAGTGCCTCTTATACACTGCGTGCTCTTAGCATGCAGAATCTTAGTGTAGCAGTGAGCATCTATTTTTATGTACATGTCCCTTTGAGGCTGCATTTCTTTGCTTGAGTGACTCTTTCCTCAAGGATTTGTATGTCATTGCTGCTATAATATACATTTTTTGGCTATCTATATCTTCATGTGCTTAGGCTTATTAAAATAACGCGGTTGCTCCATTACATGTGCCTGTTTTTGCTGTAGTCCCTTCATCAGGCATTTGCTCAAGATAACTAGGTGTTGGAGACCCGTTTAACCCACCTAGAGGGATTTATTTTGAGCCACCTCTTGGATTTTAGTCTTATATGCATTGATATAAGGGATACAGGTCCTAGTTTCAAATCCTGTAGCAGCCATTTCCGGAAAATGTGTTTTCCATCCATGCCTTACTAGTTGTTCCAGATTTGGAATATTAAAATTTTTCCTTCGGTGAGGATAATTTGTGGCTATTTAAGAGACAATAGTTGTGATATATATGATTTAAATGAGGTTGAGGGTACCTAAATACATAATAATAGGTGGGGTTGAATATATGTTACTTTTGGGCTTATTGAGCTGACATATAGGTGAGGTCGACCTTGTTAATTTTACATGGGAGGAACATAAATTCAAAATCATACTTCTCTTTAACCAAATTCGATAATCTTTGGGTTTATTCTTGTCCTCTCCAAAATAAAAATTCAAGGTTCCAATTATCTTCCCCAAAGGAGTTATACAAAGTGGAATTTGGCCATAGTTTCCATTTTAAACACTCCCTCTCAAATAGGGATAATTCCACCTGCCAATCAATCCATTATCAATCATCATGCCATCCTATCATCTTGAACCATATAATTATCTCATCTCTACTCTTTTCTGTTGAACACTAATATGAAAAATAAACAAGAATATATCAAGAGTGAGTTAAAAGTCGTGGCCACTCTCCAATGACAACTCAGTCCACATAAACATAGCGTGAACTCCATTCGGAATTCATCCCAAATGATCAAGTTGAAGAAACATCATTCATCATAGACATAGGGAGTACAACAATATATGATTCCATTGGTAGTTTTATGGTCCCAAACCACTTTTCCCAACTCATTGGGCAGATGAGAGGTACTTCCCATGTCTCATGGATTACATGGGTAGGATGATGCAAAAACCTCAGTAGGGAAAGAATATATCACATTCTTCTAACAACCACTCGTATTGAAAGAGGAAGCCACGTCCTACAAATACATGTCATAATCACACGTAGGGAAGGGATGAACCATATCCTAAAAATACATTTGATAACCACACATAGGGAAAAAACAAACTGCCTCCTACATTCATATATCACAATCATCGTAGGGAAAGGGTAAACCAGATCCTACACGCATGCAAAACACTGAGACTAGTGAAAAGATGAACCACATCCCATAGACATGTCAACCACAGGTCGTAGGGAATAAACATCCTACATGTGGGAAAAGGATGAACCACGTCCCACTGACATGTCAACATATGCCTATATGCATCTCTCACTGGGGTATCTGCAGGATAAGGTGAACCACTCATCCTGCTCATATGCCATTAGAGAAGGTGAAGCACACATCTTATGCATATTTAATTAGTAGGGGAAGGTGAACCACTCACCCTATACATGTGTCCACAATCATAGGGGCAGGTGAGCCACTCACCCTACACACGTGCCAACCACCATGGTATATCACAAGTGAATATGAGCCACGAGTCACCCTGTAGTACACAACGCACCAATAGGGGAAGGTGAACCACTCATATTATTGTCACTCTTAGCTTCATTCAAAAACACATAGATGTGTATATAGAAAACATAATGATTTAAAATAGAGATCTTCACAACGCTCAATAATCCTTTTTTTTTTCATATCTTGATCAAGAAAATATTTTATTGATCTTACTCCCTCTTACTGAGGGAGACCGCAACCTAAAATTTCCTTTTGAGGGTGCACACTGGTCATTAGACAACCTGTTGATCATGATATTTTTCTACTTAAAAATTTCATAATATAAGTAATTCCTTTGTTATACTATACAAAGTCGCATGGGAAATATTGGATTCTCATAATCTTCTTCTGCAATATACAGTGAATGTGTGCTCAAATTTCTCACTGAAGAGATAATTAAAATGACTTCATAGTAAGCAAAACTTACTAATATATATATCCAACCTAAATAGTGCTTCTAGGGCAATCAAATCAACACATGAAGCGCTAGATGTTCTCTTTCCTTCATCACAATGTAAATCGATCCAACATCAAAAAATGGAATCTTAGATTCTAGCAATGTACTTCAAAATATAGATAATAGAATCACATAGATATCTCAATAATAATTTGTCCAATATGAGAGGATCATCTATAACAAATCATAGTTTTAATATCTATACATATGATTTATAAGGTGTTTGATTAAGAACACTAGGGATCCTACAAGATATACATATGCAGACCATCATCTTTTCCATCAAACCTTTAAGTCTAGGGAATATTCCATTAATTATAGCTCTTCCATTTTGAATTCAAAGTTCAGCTCCCTCTTACATTGATAAATGAAAGGGTCATTAATCAGATACCATCAATAGTTGCATCCTTACAATCAAATTAACATGGCTAGCCATAAATCTATCTAAATATAGGGAAATTTACCTTCCAAAATCATAATCATCGAGTTGTCTGCAACCTGCTACTTTTCCTATCATTGTACCTTTGATCTAGCTACCAAAGTCATCCATATAGCTCCTTATGAATTCTTGCTTAAGGTGGACATCGAAGCTTTCATCAATTTTCTCCTCATCTTTGAGATGACATGTTATCAAACCAAACCTTATCAATACATGGGTGAGCTCTCTCGCATGCTCTGACAGATTTCAATAGAAGTGTAGAACCACTTTCACCTCAGTAAGTCAAGATCCTTTTCCGATTTCAAAATTTAATAATGATGGTACATGACAATTTTTTTTTTGATTGGATATATTATATACTACTTCAAAAATATGCTACTCCCTCTGCCTGTAGATGACTTTCTTGATATGCATATGCCCCAATATCACTTGATACAATATCTCTGTAGATCACTTTATTCCCTGAGAATATATGCTACTACTTTGTGCCTCTATCTCTAGTAATATTTCAACTTACAAGGATAATGCTATAAAGTGAGATTCTTAAATGGAATTTTCAAGTTTTACAGAACCATATATTCAAGTTCTTCAATTTCTATAATAAACAAGATCAAATAATACTTCAATATTCTATAAATGCCAAAATATGTGTTTCAGAAACCTGTTTATTGTTGCTTCAATATAACTTTAAAAAAAAACTTATTTGATGGAGGTTTATAGTATATACTTAGGACTTCCACTTTAGTGTGATCCAAATTATAGATAAACCCTATATGATTTATGGCTACACAAATATAAAAAGAATAAAGCATACATGTGTAGGTTTGAATGAGAAAATGCACTCTGTGTTGTAGATTTTAGATGCTTCAAAATAACCCTTGTATGTCAACTCAGATAGAGGTCTCAAACATCTATTTGAACATGGTCCAGACATATTGTCGATTTTTCTTTAGGCATGTAACTTTGCATATGAATTACTCAGGATTTAGGCCAAATATTTTTAATTGATCATCAACCTTTTAATTTTTACAATTATCATAGGTCTGTAGTTATTCTCAGGAAATCCATATTCTAATTGACTTCATATATGCCTCATGAAGTTAAAGAAAAGATATTTAGAAATAAGGTCATAGTCTTCAAATTTTCTTCTTCATGGCAGCAAGTCGCAGAGATAACAATACACCTTCCAGAAAGGGAGCATAAGACTTTAGAGGACAAGGCTTAGGGCTTAAAAAGGAAGATCAAACTGTTGAAATATTATTTTTTTGTATTGAAAAATCATATGACGGACCCCTTCTAATATAACTCACAAAATAGGAGCTCCCTTTAAGAATTTTTTTCCTTCATTTCTTAGATGTAAGCATTGGTTTCAAAGACTAGGCATGAAAGCAAGATCAAGTGACCATACCAAATATTTAGTCTTATTTCAGATTATAGTTTTCAGACCATATCATATGTTAAACACCATCATGGATCTACAAGAGGTTTATCGCTATAATGGCATAGAATTGATGCCTAATGAGGGCCAAATAAACTTGTAGGAAGCAATTGAAAAGTCATCTACTGACCTTGAGTCTCTTGTAGTCTTGCAATAAGTAAAATATATTCTCTGGCTAAAATAATAGGATTTTTCTTTAGACATTGATGCCCTAGAGGGAGGATACTTCCTTCATGTAATAAACCAATGAGCCACGATAAAAGAACATAAAAAGTGTAATTAAAATTCCCCAAAACCCTTTTTTATGACGTAGCTTGATCTCCACAGAGGTTGATGATATTTTAGAGAGGTATCACAAATTTTTTTCATTCATGTTCATAACACAGATGTCTTAGAAATATCTTGTGCCATGTGTTTTAATGATCCATGCCATGAAAAATTAATAATCTCTACTATGTGAGGATAGACCCCTATGGCAAGCCATGTAGATATGGTCTCTGAGCTAACCAAGTGAAGATGCAAGAGATCATAACCGAAATTTGACCTCGAATTGAACCTTACGTGCCGCACAATCTGGACAAGAAAAGAGCTCACACAAAATTAGTGATTGATCTTACTCTTGCTTGGGCTTGACCTCACCTCACTCTGATACCATGTTAAATTTTGATTAACATCTTCTTTCTAAGCATAATTACATTAAATTTTCATAAAGCGTAGTCATCAATCTAGTTCTATTATAAGTAATCGCAAAAATTATTATCACATTGAGGCATGAACATAAATGAATACTAAAAAGGACAATACAAGACAATAGGACACATGAATATGGCACAAGATAGGGAAAAACCCCGTGATGCGGAAAACCCTTGATAAAATATTCTTATTATTCATATAAAATTTTCAGCAGAGAGAGAGAGAGTACAATACATCAAGGTCAAAATCAACTTGCAAATTTGAATATTCAATGTCACTATCTTTAGGAAAATAACTGGTCCAAGAGAATGATGTTATTGAATAGGAAAATTGAGCCCTCATAGGCTTAAGGCTTATTGTTGTAGAGGCTCAACATTATGATGAGATAGTTAGGGTTTGATGACAGGCTTTAACAAACCTCTTCCACTCCTCCTATAACCCTTCCTTGAATGTGGTTTCCGTTAAAGATAATTATCCACATTCTTCTATTGACTAGGGCTATTTCTAGCCCTATAATATGCCTCACAACGTTCAGAATTCAAGATAATTCAGTTGATGGGCCATCCTAAAATCATACATGCATAAAACCTCTTAACCTAGGGGATATAACACCTATATTTCACCTAGAAGAGCTTCTATGGAATGTGACCAAATTCAAGGAGAAGAACCATACTTGAAACGGTCTAGAACATAGCCAAAATTTACCTCAAATAATGAAACTTCTTCTATGAGAGGTCTCAGTTTCCAAAAAATAATAAACTTGGACAAGAACTGATCTATGATAGCCCAAAATCCCTAGACCTCCTTCGAGAGGAACATAGCCCCCAAAAGATACGTTCAAACCATTTTGTGTTTGTTGAGGATATTGTGCTACTATTTTAGAGAGAAGAGCCATGAGATAGATGTTTGAAATGAGTTCTAGGGCACCTCAATATATACTAGCTAGTGGGATTGAATAGATGTGACTTTTGGGATTATTGATCCGTCATATACGTGAGGTAAACCTTGTTAATTTTACATGAGAGAATCATAAATGAGAAATCATACTTCACCTTAACCAAATTCAATGATATTTAGGTCAATTTTGGTCCTCTCAAAAAGAGGAATTCCATGTTGCAATTATCTTCCCCAAAGGAGCTATAAAAAGTGGAATTTGTCCCTAGTTGCCAATTTTAACATATGGCCTTGACTACACCTATTGGGCAGGATCACAATTTTGGTTTTGAAAGGTCTCATGTCTTTCTATGCTCATTTGGATGATGGATTTCTTCCGTCTTTTCAAGTATACTTTGGATATTCTTGGAAATATTTTGTTTAATAAACATGTTATGAACACTTTCATCATAGATGACATATATAAGTAACATATCTACATATTTTGGCTTGACCCACTAGGTTAATTGAAGCCTAATATGATCTTCTTTGCATTTCTTAGAGACATGTCCTCTCTGTTTTATCCCCTTTTCGTGACACTAGATGGATGTAATAAAATATATCTCTCGAATAGTCTTGTGTGGGGTTACATAGGCTTTGGTGGAGGCTAAAAAATGGATTCTTCAAGAGAAGAGGTTTTTATAATTATAACATCGAAGAGATTGATAAGGAACATTTTTTTTGTTTTCTTATATATTATGACGTATAGGGATGGTTATATCCTTGTTTTAGTTGATATCAAAACCCTCTCTCCATATTTTTATGTTACCTAGTTCAACAACACTTAGAATTTTTCATTAGGAAGGCATTGTTCCTCTCATCTACTACATGCCACTGATTTATCATACATTACTTGGAAAATCACATCCTTTATTCGGTGTTCTTAGTAGACAAATGCTTCAAGCAACAGATCCACAATACCCACTAGTGAGTGTAAGAAATTCTTCTGTGTCCTGTATCCCCACCCAGTTTTACCTTGTTTTACACACCATGTTTAATTTCCTCATTCCATGGTTAATTGAAGATATAAAATGAATATAAAATTCAAAAGAAAAACTGCTAGGATACCACTACTCTTTTACTTATACTCTATTTTTTCGATTCTAGCTTTTGGTCAATCTCAGACTATGGAAAAACCCTAAAGGGGAAACCTAGTTTGAAGGAGGATTTTATTTTTCTTTTCTGAGAGCATAAATTAAAACATTAATTACATCATAGAGGGTACTTATCTCTCCCTCTTTCTATCTAGGAAATCATGCCATTTCCCTTGAAACATGTTCACATTCCAACAATCACTACTTTGGAATGTGTGCCACTCACAGACTTTATCTACTCAAAAAATTGTCATTGTCCTTAAAACCAACACCACAAATTTAATTCCATTGACAAACCACTTTCCCTTGAAATTCATGCCACTACTCGAAATTTACTTCCTTGAAATCTATGCCACTAACCTCCCAATTTCTCCTTGAAATTCATGCCGAAAAAATTGATTTTCTTCCTTAAAAAATGGGCTATCAAACCAAGATAAAATGTATGGAAATGCTGCAACCAGACCAGCTTTTCAACCTAGAAATCTGCGGTGGAAACCCCTTACTGCTTCTTCTCAGAATTCGTGATTCTCTTCCAGCACAAAAGGTTTTCGGTTTTCTAATGTATCATGTCTTGTTATGGTCATTTGGCTGATGGATTGCCTCCCTATTTTTATGTAAACTTTGGATATTTATGGACATTTTTTTTTGTATAAACATGTTATGAGCATGTTCATCATAGATGACATATACAAGTAATATATCTAGGTCTTTTGGCTTGACCCACTAGGATGATTTAAGCCTAAGATGACCTTCTATGAATTTATTATAGACGTGTCCTCTTTGTTTGATCCCCTTGTTGTGACACTAGATGCATGTACTTTAAGATATATCTGGGCTACTTTTGAGTGGGGTTACATCAGCTTTGGTGGAGGCTAAACAATAGATTCCTCAAAAGAAGACGATTTTCTCTTTTTCATATAGAAGAGATTGAGATGGACATTTTATTTTTGTTGTATTATATACTATGACACATAGGGATGGTTATGTCACCTTTTTAGTGAATATAAAAACCATCTCTCCATATTTTTATGGTAACTAGCTCAACAATGCTTAGCATTGTTCATGAGGAATAGAGCCACAATAGCCCCTAGTGAGTGCAGAAAATTCTTGTGTGTCTTATAGCCCCACCCGATTTTTACTTATTTTACACATCATGTTTAATTCCCACATCGCATGGTTAATTTCTAATATAACATGAATATAAAATTCAAAATAAACATTGCTAGGCTACCACTACTCTTTTACTTCTACACTAATTTTTCAACTCTAGGTTTTGGTCAATCTCAGACGTTGAAAAAACCCCAAAGTGGAATTCCAGTTTGAAGGAGGATTTTATTTTTCTTTTCTTAGAGAATTAATTATAGAATTATTTACATCACACAGGGTACTTATATTTCCCAGTTGTTGTCTAGGAAATTGTGCCATTGCCCTTGAAACTCGTTCACTGTACAACAATCACTACTTTGGAGTCTATACCACTGCGAGACTTTCTCTACTGAGAAAATTGTCATTTTCCTTGAAAATAACACCACAAATTTCATGATACTGAGAGACCATTGTCCCTTGAAATTCATGGCACTGCTGGGAATTTCCTTCCTCGAAATATGTGCCACTAACTTGCAAATTTCTCCTTGAAATTCATGCTCACAGAACTGTTTTTGTTCCTAAAAAATTGGCTATTAGACCAAGATTAATTGTCTAGAAATGCATGCAACGAGACCACATTTTCAGCCTAGAAATTTGCGCTGGAAACCTCTATATGTTCCTTCTCATAATTTTTTCTTCTCTTCCAGTATGAAAGGTTTTGGGTTTTGAAAGGTCTCATGTCTTGCTATGGTCATTTGGCTGATGGATTGCCTCCATCTTTTCGAGTATACTTTGAATATTCATGGACATATTTTTTTGAATAAATATGTTATGAACATGTTCATCACAAATGACATATACAAGTAATATATCTAGGTCTCTTGGCTTGACCTAGTAGGACGATTAAAGCCTAAGATGGCCTTCTATGAATTTCTTAGAGACATGTAAACTTTTTTTGATCTCCTTATGTTGATCTGAAATTGATTGTTAGTTAATGTTGTGTTAATATCAATTTCATATTTAACATGCAAGTTCTTTGGTTTTCTTCTTGTACAAGGGTTTATACATGTGATTATGACTGAAAATTCAATAAACTTAATGAGATGAAGTGTAATTCATGAACGTAAAAGCATGGAAACTAAATGATGAACAATCGCATATAAAAACACAATGAACAAAACTAACTAAGTCAAATAAACATGTTTTTGATGAAGGCTTTCACGCCTTCTGGGATACATCTCCTTGGTCCAACTTCATGGCTTGGGCTTTTGTATTAGATTCAATTGTGAAAAAGTGCTACTTACAGTATCATGTTGCCTCTATAACCTACTGCAATAGCTACAAAACATAAAAATATACCAAGAATGACTCTTCCTAAGCCAAAATTAGTCAGTAATTTGATCAGTTATGGCAAAACAAAATTTTCCTAGTTTTTCTTCACTAAATCTGGAAGTTTGCAAGTTAAATCCACCTGAAGTGGAATTTCCCCTCATTTTGGGGGTGTGCCAAAAGATCCACTAATATAATCCACACTTAATTTAAGATGAGAGTATAGTTAATTTAAATAAGTGGATATTAAGTGTGGTTAGTGGCGCGTTTAGCGCTAACCATGTTTTACCTTTGATTGCAGATTATCGTGGCTAATATTAGATTAGGAGACACTAAATATGGTTTAATCAATGTTTAAAACTCCACCAAATATGTCTTGGCCTTCATTTCTAAGCGCTCTGACACGTGGGAGGGGGTTGGCTGACGGGGCTAGCCCCCTCTGGAACCCCAACCATAGAGTGAATAAACTTGAAATATAATTGGAGTCCCATACGGTTAAGGAACTTGGTCGATGGTATAATGGCAGGGTGTTAGAGCTATACGCGGGTGGTCATGGGTTTGACCCTGATCCCCACAATAAAATTTTGTTTAGATATATATCAACTCATAATGAAAGTTAAAAAATTTGGGTTATAACTGTATGCCTCCTCCGCTAGTTTAGCCGCTATCCACTAATTTGACCCTATCCACCGGTTTAGAAGTCCCTCCTCCAAATGTAGTTATGGTCACAAATTTGTAATTCAAAATATATGAACCATAACATGCCATTTGGGCAGGGGGGGGGGGGGCACGTGGCACCCTCCTACAATTCCATGTGGTCCTTCTTCATTTTCCTAATTCCAACCATATAAAAATAATAATCCACCATGTATAAAAATTTCAATCTTAGGATTTGGAGGAAAAAATTCAACTTCCCCAAGCAACATTGGCAAATCTGATCGTGACACTTTTCACAGTGTCACTGGCTGAAATATAGAGAATATTCCCTAAATATTCATGATATGTTGACTAGACTGCCAAGCCATCAGTCCCTCACTGTTCTCCACATTTTTTACTTGTTTGAGAAAAAAAACAATAGACCATAACTTACTCATAAGAACTCAGATTTTGATGAGACGATGTGTGTTGGAATCCTAGTGATGAGCTCTGTCTGGTCATTTTGGTTTGGATTATTTCTGAGAACTTTCATTTTTTAGCTAAATACCAAGCCTCTGATCATTCCTCCCCACTAGAAGCCTTTTGGACACCAAGCGATACTATCAATTGTTTAGCAGGTGAGGTTACAACTCCCTCACCCTTTCACTCTCCATCCATTTGGCCTTGGAAGGATTTTGTCCCTTAAGTCCCACTCTAAGGTATTTGACATTCCATCTCCTTGAAGTTTGGATTCTTCTGTCAAGTATGATATTTTGTTGAAGTTCATCAAGATATTCTAGCGAGAAATCATCTAGTGATGGCAGCTAAACATCTTATCCTTAATCATCAATCAAAGGAGGCTCAAACAATATCAAATTCCCAACATTAACGGATTAATATATTTCCATATAAGGAGGAAATCTATCTTAAATGCATTAGTACCAATATTTTAAAGAATTTTAAATGGAGCATAACAGATTTGCATGAGATTTTTACCTCCCCCTTGGAATATTTTTTTTCTAATATACAACCAAACTTCATCTCCAACCTAGAATTTGTGATAAACACAATGTTTATCATGCCTTGCCTTGTAGCTGCTTTGACTCTTTTCAAGTTGTTCTTGTACTGTGTGATGTACCAACTGAATGTTCTCAATGAAATTCCTTACCTTATCTATGTCTCTATGACCATATACAGCGACATGTTTCTCAAAGATAAAATATAAAGGCGATCTTGGCAAGTACCCAAAACATGCCTGAAATGGCGATTTATTTGTGGAAAAATTATTTTCCCTATTGTATGCATGCTAAATGTAATGCAGCTATTCATCCCACAACTTGGGATGTTTTCTACAATAACCTCTAATAAGATGAATAAATTTCTTGTTTACCACCTCGGTCTGACCATCTATTTGCGAATGAAATGTTGTACTCTTCTTCAACTTTGTGTCGATCATGTCCCATAATTTTGACCAAAAATTTCCAACGAACTCGTAATCTCGATCACCTAAAATAGAAGTAGGAAGACCAAAATGAACCCAAACATTTTGAAAGAAAAGATTAGCAGATTGTTCAGTTGTAATTGTTTTCTTACATGGCATCAAAAGACGCATTTTTCTGAACCTATCTACAACAACATACAAGTAATCATGACCTTTCCTTGACATTGGAAGACCACCTACAAATTCCATTGAGATACTCTCCTAAGGATGTGAAGGAACCGGAAGTGGAGTGCACAATACAAGTTTCCTATTACTAGGCTTACTTATTGCACATAAAGAAAATCCTCTAATAAAACGAGATACACTATCAATCATGTGTGGCCAATAAAAATACATTTGGAGATTCATATTGTCTTTCCTACATCGAAATGTCCAACAATCAATGATGTGTGTGCCTCCCTTATGATATTGTTTCTTTCTCCCTGTGGTATACATTACTTGCCCAAGTGAAACAAAAAATGTTATGCACATGATAATCTAACTCTTAATTTTTTTTTCCTTGACTCAAGCTTTCATACACATCTTCAAAATCACTATCATATGAATATTTCTCAATGTAAATTTCATGCATAACTGAATTTTACTTGAGTATAATAGATGAATATACAATAGTCTTAGAGAGAATATCAACTACCTTATTGTGGATTCCATTTTTATACGTGATAACCAAATGAAATTTTTGTAGAAATCCCATCCATATAAAATGTATTTATTGTTGTAACTTTGACTATGATTGTAAGTACTGCAATGGATGATGGTCGGTATGTATAATGGCCTCTTCCCCCATCAAATAATGCTTCCATTTATTTATGCTTTGTACCAATGCATGTAATTCTTTTTCATAGGTGGGATAGTTAGTCACAACTCCACTAAAAGTTTTAGAATGAAACGAAATACGATTACCATGTTGCATGAGAACTGCTCCCATGGCATAATCACTTGCATATGTTTGGATCTCAAATGGCTGTCTAAGATCTAGAAGAGCCAATACCGGTGTTGAACTTATATTTTGCTTTAAAGCATAAAATTTGTTTTTCTACATATCTCCCCAATGGAAGACTTTCTTGACACTTGTCAATGCATGTAAAGGACATGCAATGAAAGAAAAATTAGCAATGAATTTCCTCCAATGTTGTGCTGCCCCAAGAAAGCTTCTTACCTCTGTAACTGTATTGGGCTTTGGAAAATTTGGAATGACCTAAAATTTTGAAGGGTATATCTTCAACTCGCCTCCTCCAGCAACGTGTCCCAAATACACTAAAGAAGTCTTTCCAAACTCACACTTCGACATCTTTCAAAATAATTGTTCCTTTTTCAAGACATCAAGTACCCTTTTCACATGCATGACATGTTCATCTCTTGATTTGCTAAATATAAGTATGTCATATAAGTAAACAATGACAATGTCATCTAGAAATTATCTTAGGACACCATTCATGACTCTCATGAAAGTAGTTGGAGCATTTGTTAGAACGAATGGAATAACTAGCCACTCAAACAACCCTTGTCTAGTTTTAAAAGAAATTTTCCAAATGTCTTCCTTAGCTATTATCACTTGATGATAAACAATTTTCAAGTCTAACTTAGTGAAATATCTTGCATACTTTAATTGATCTATGAAATCATCAATGTGTGGGAGTGCATATCGATTTTTTACTGTGATTTTATTCAGTGCATAGAAATCTATGCACATGCGCCAAGTCCCATCCTTCTTTGGTACCAAAACAATTGGTGAACCACATGGCAAAGTAGATGGGCGTATGATACCTTTGTTCAGAAATTCTTGGATTTTCTTCTTGATTTCCAATATCTCCATAATTGACACGCGATACCAATTTTTGGAAGTGGAACATCTTGTTGCAATTCAATCTCATGTTGAATTCCCCTCTTGGGAGGTAACCCACTTTGTTCTTCAAACACCTTGCCATGTTGACTTACCACATCAAACAAATCAGATTTTAATTTTTCATGACATCATCCAAAATATTCATAGTCAACACCATCCTTTCTCTTGATCATGAGAAGCACAAAATTTTTACTTGCACTAACTAGCCTCTATATTTTCCCTGCATTATCTAAATAAAAATTCAGTTTTTTTGTGATGAGCTCTCACAATATACTCCACCCCATCCTTAATAAAATGATATTTGTTCTCATTGTGATAAAACACCGCTTTCATTTCATGCAAATATGAACTTCCCAAGGTAATCCTGGAAATGTCAAGTGGAACTACATTTAACTCGACTTCATCAACAAAGTTTCCAGTAACAGAAAATAGAAATATGCATTCCCTTGAAACCTGTAAATTTTCATTCTTAACTATCCAACCCAAAGGGTATGTTTTATGATATGGTAAGATTTCAAGGTTAAGATTTTTGACCAAGTATTTTGAAATCGAGTTTTCTTGTGACCACTCTCAAAGAATGCATCAATCTTTGTATGATTTGAAATCACTCTAAAATAGAATAATTCTATCATTGTGTCTTCATTTGGAGTGTTGTTGTGACTATTTGAGGTAATAGTACCTGTTATGGCTTCTTTTCCTTTGTTAACAATGGATACAATCTTAGTCTCATCTCTGGAATTAGATCCAAGATCTTGTTGTGTGGTGGAAGTCATCTTTTCTTTCCCTTTTTTATTTGGTTTCTTTTTCCTTAGTTCAAGATGTATTTTCCAACAGTGGGCTTCATCGTGCCCCTCTTTGGAACAATTTTTGCATGTAGTTTTCTCCCCTTCCTTCTTGATTCTTGAATTCTTATTTCCCTTCCATTTTCCTCCCTTCTCTTTTCCCTTACCCTTGAATGGATTCTTCTTACTACCCTCTTCCTTAATGTTTTTTCCCCTTACTTCAAGATGCATGGCTTGTACACATACTTCATCTAATTTGTTTGGGTTAAACATAAGGATAGTATGTTCCAAATAGGAATGTAAAGCCCCAATGTATTTCAAGAGTGTATCTTGTGAATTCAAGTTTACTCCTAACAGCAAAGTCCTCTTTCCAAACTCTTGGGTGTACTTTTAAACAATTTTTCCTATGAGCTGACAAGACATAATTGATTTTTGCATAAATGAATTCAACCGAAGAAATGGATATCTTACCATGAATTCACATTTCCTCTTGAGTCGTTGCCTCCCACAAAACTAGTGTTGCTCCTTCTAGCCTTAATGAATCCAACTCGATCTTTATGTCATCCTCTTGTAGATTTTGAATTCTGAAGTATAATTCCAATTGAAGGATACAATTTTCTAGCTTCTCTTCATTTACCTTACCATTGTACATGGGAATTTCAAACTTGATTTCCAACTTGAGTAATGGACTTTTTCCTTTCGGGATTTTTGAGTCAGTGTGGGTGGTTTTTGTGGTGGAAGTGTAAGATGAAGATGATGATGAAGATGATGAGGATGAGGATGGTGGAGATGAAGGTGGCTTTCCTCCACTTCCTTTGAAAATCTTCTCTTCATCCTTCTTACCATCTCAAGATCCTTCTCCATGTGGAGGCTTAGAACCTTCTCCCGCTCCTTCTACATTGAATGCATCAAACATGATTTTAAACATTATTTGAATGTCTTTGAAGTCTCTCTTGACATATTCTTCTTCTAAATTTCCATGATCTCCTCCAACACCTGACATAAGGGCTAAGGATTCAAGCTCAACCTCTAATGCTTGTACCTCTTCAATCACTTCAGCTTCTTGTGCAATTTGTACCTCTTCAATCTCAACTGCTAGAGATAGAACTTGAGGTGATTCAAGTGAAAATTTGAGTGGAAATTTGGGTGAATATGATTCTCTCTCAGCTCTCTTTCTTCTTGTCGTAATCTTAGGAATAACAACAAATAGCTTCCCTTCTCCTCTATGCAACTTCAACCTTGTAAGAATCACAAAATTGGAACTATTAGAACCCTTCTTGAACAATCTCAAGCAAAGAAAGAAAATAAAATTTAGCAACCTTATGCTCTAAAACCAACTTGATCTGAAATTGATTGTTAGTTAATGTTTTTCTAATATCAGTTTCATATTTAACATGGAATTTCTTTGGTTTTCTTCTTATAGAAGGATTTATACATGTGCTTATGATTAGCAATTCAACAAACTTGATGAGATTAAGTGTAATTCATGAACATAAAACCATGGAAACTAAATTTTGAACAATGAAATATAAAAAAATAGCAAACAAAGCCAACTAAGTAAAATAAAAATGTTTTTGTTGAAGGATTTCACCCCTCCTAGGCTACATCTCCTTGGTCCAACTTCATAGCTTGGGCCTTTGTATTAGATTCAATTGTGAAAAAGTGTTGTTTACAGTCTCCTATTGCCTCTGAAACCTACTCCAATGGCTGAAAAACATCAATATATACCAATAATAACTCTCCCTGAACCAAAAATGGTTGAAAATTGCCTCATTTTTGGAAAAACCAAATTTTCCTACTTTCCCCCCACTAAATCTGGAAGTCTTCCAGTTAAATCCACTAAAATTGGAGCTGCCCAAGATTTGGCGGGTCTGCTAAAAAATCCAGTAAGATAATCCACACTTAATTTAAGATAAATTTGTAGTTAATTAAATATAATCAGAGATTAAGTGTGGTTAGTGGAACTTTTAGCGCTAACCACGTTTTACCGTTGATTGCAGATTATCGTGGCTAATCTCAGATTAGTGGATAATAAATATGGTTTAATCCATGTTTAAAACTCCACCAGATCTATCTTGGCTTTCAATTCTTAGCGCTCAGACACATGTAGGAGGGGGTTTGCCCACGGGGTTGGACACCTCTAGACCGCCAACCATAGAGCGAATAAAATTGAAATATAAGTGGAGTCACATATGGTTAACGAACTCGGTGGATGGTAGAATGGTGGGGTGCCAGAGCTATGCAGGTGGTAATGGGTTCAGCAACGAACCCACGACCCCCACCATAGAATTTTATTGTGATATATATCAACTCATAACCAAAGTTAAAATCTTTGGGTTATAACTATATGCCTCCATTGTCCACTGATTTAGAAACCCCTCCTCCAAATGTAGTTAGGGTAAAAAAATTTCAATTCAAAATATATGAACCATAACATGCCATGAGGGAGGGCGTGTGGCAGCCTCCGGCTGTGCCGCATGGCCCTTCTCCATTGGCCTAATTCCAACCATATAAAAATATTAATCCACCATGTATAAAAATTTCAAACTTAGGATTAGGATGAAAAAATTCAACTTCCCAAAGAAACATTGGTGAATCTAATTGTGACACTTGTCAAAGTGCCACTGGCTAAAATTTGGAGAGTACTCTTTGAATATTCTTGAGTTGCTGACTAGACTGCCAAGTCATTAGTCTATCATTGTTCTACACATTTTTTACCTATTTAAGAAAACGAACAACAGACTATAACTTACTCATAGAAACTTAGGTTTTGATGAAACGAGTTCCGTTGGAATCTTGGTGATGAGCTCTACCTTGTCGTTCTAGTATGGAGCATTTTTTAGCACTTTAATATTTTATTTTAATACTGAGCCTATGATATTTTGGTGACACTAGATTCATGCACTCTAGTATATCTCTAGGTTAGTTTTGAGTGGGGTTACATGGGCTTTGGTGGAGCCTAAAGAATAGATTCCTCAAGAGAATATGATTTTCTAAATTTCATATAGAAGATATTGAGATGGAACATTTTTTTTTTCATTGTATTATATACTATGAGATATAAGGATGGTTATGTTCCCTTTTTAGTGAATATCAAAACCATCTCTCTATATTTTTTGGTACCTGGATCAACAATGCTTATCATTGTTCATCAGGTTGGCATTGGTCCTCCAATATTCCACATGACAATTCTTTACCAAACATTACTTGGACAAACACATCCTTTTATTCATTTTTCTTAGTAGGCAAAGGCTCCGAGTAGTAGAGCCATAGTACCCAATAGCGAGTGTAGAAAATTATTGTATGTTTTGTAGCCCCACCCGGTTTTATATTGTTTTACACATCATGTTTAATGCCCACATCCCATGGTTAATTGATGATAGAATATGAATATAAAATTCAAGAGAAACAATACTAGGCTACCAATACTCTTTTACTTATACACACAAATTTTTAGACTCTAGTTTTTGGTCAATCTCAAACCTTGGAAAAACCCCAAAGAAGAAAACCGGTTTGAAGGCAGATTTTATTTTGTTTCTCTTAGAGAATTAATTATAGAATTAATTACATCACACGGGGTACTTATCTCTCACATTTTATTTCTTGGAAATTGTTTCATTGTCCAACAATCACTACTTTAGAATATGTGCCACTAAGAGACTTTCTCCCCTCAGAAAATTGAACTGTTGTTGAAACTAGCACCACAAATTTCATGCCAATAACAGACCAATGTCCCTTCAAATTCATGCCACTGCTAAGAATTTTCTTCCTCGAAATCTATGCCATTGACCTACAAATTACTCCTTTAAATTCCTACTGACAGAACTGCTTTTGTTTCTTGAAAAATGGGCTATCAGACTTGGATTAAATGTCTAGAAATGCATGCAACGAGATCACATTTTCAACCTATAAATATGTGCTAGAAACCTCTACTTGTGCCTTCTCAGAATTCATGCTTCTCTTCCAGCATGAAATTTTTTTGGTTTTCAAAGGTATCATGTCTTGCTATGGTCATTTTGCTAATGAATCTCCTCCCTCTTTTCACGTATACTTTGGATACTATTGAGCACCTTTTGTTGAATAAACATGTTATGAAGACGTTCATCATAGATGATATATACAAGTAGTATATCTAGGTCTCTTGGCTAGACGCACTAGGATTATTGAATCCTAATATGACCCCCTATGCATTTCTTAGATACATGTCCTTTTGGTTTGATCCCCTTGTTGTGACACTAGATGCATGCACTCTAAGATATCTATAGGCTAGTTTTGAGTGGGGTTACATAGGTTTTGGTGGAGGATAAACAATATATTCCACAAGAGAATATGATTTTAGAATTTTCACATACACGATATTCAAATGGAAAATTTTGTTTTTTGTTGTCTTATATGCTACAAGATATAGAGATGGTTATGTCCCTTTTTTAGTGAATATCAAAACCGTCTCTCCATATTTTTTTGGTCCTTGAATCAACAGTTATTAGCATTGTTGATGAGATTGGAATTAGTCCTCCAATATTCGACAAGCCATTGCTTTATCGGACATGAATTCGACAACCACATCCTTTTATTCAGTGTTCTTAGTAGATAAAGGCTCTAAGTAGCAGAGCCATAGTACCCATTAGTGAGTGTATAAAAACCTTGTGTGTCTTGTAGCCCCACCAAGTTTTAGTTTTTTTTTACACATCATGTTTAATTCCTACATCCAATTTTTAATTTCTAATATAACATGAATATAAAATTCAAAAGAAGCATTGCTAGGCTACCACTACTCTTTAATTATACACACAATTTTTTGGATTGTATTTTTTGGTCAATCTCAAACCTTGGAAAAACCCCAAAGGGGAGATCCAAATTGAAGGAGGTTTTTATTTTACTTTTCTCAGAGAATTAATTACAAAATTACCTACATCAGACAGAAAACTTATCTCTCCCTGTTTTTTTCTAGGAAATCATGTGATTTACTTGAAGCTCGCTCATTGTCCAACAATCACTAGTTTGGAATGTGTTCCACTTAAAGACTTTCTCTGCTCATAAAAATTTCATTGTCCTTGAAACCAACACCATGAATTTCATGCCATTGACATACCACTATGCTTTGAAATTCATGCCACTACTCAAAATTTCCTTCCTCAGAATCTGTGCCACTAAATAGAAAATTTCTCCTTGAAATTCGACAGAACTGCATTTGTTCCTTGAAAAATGGGCTAATAGACTAGGATTAAATTTATGGAAATAGTTGCAACCACGCCACCTTTTCAGCCTAGAAATATGCATTGGAAACCTATACATGTTCATTCTCAGATTTCGTGCTTCTCTTCCATCACGAAAGGTAACTTAAAATATCACTTCCAAATCCTTCTTCCATGGACAAAAGGAGAACCTCCACATAACAAGGGTACACTAGAAAATTACAATGGAAATCCTTGCACGTCAATCCAACCTACGGAAAGGAAGACAATTGTGGGCCTTTTCTCCTTTTCTTGCAAAGAACTTTCTAATTGGCCTATGGGGGTTTCCTCCACATTAATTCAATTTGCAGATCAATAATGCTCATCCTTTTTTAGTCTTTCTTACTGATAACTATCTAATACAATGTTATAGAGAATAATTTAGAAAGATATGTATTCATCTTTTCCTAAAAGAAATAAGAATAAAATTGTCAATTCCCTATATGACTAGTGTAGTCACTTATTATGTTAGTGTATCCCCCCTTATTGTCATTATTGTACCCCTGTAACCCCCATATTGTTATTTTTATGCTGTTACATTATTATTGTTAGGTCGACTAGGATTATATTGCGACCCCATGGACTCCTATATATAGAAAGGAGGTTTTTTTAATTTGTATCACCCAAGAATTATTCATTTGTGTAATTTAAAGGAGGATTCCCCCTCGAAGTGCCTTATTTCTAAGGCATTGATCTCTCTTTGCTTCTATTTTTGGAGCTGGTTTCATAAAATTTGGTACGAGAGCTTCATATTATAGGGTTTCTCTACTCCAAATAGGTCATCATGAAATTTTCACTACAAATTTCTTTCTACCAAGGCTCAGAATATAAAATTTTTACAACATGAAGCCGAAATCCTAAGGAATGACATGGAAAAATTTTAGATCCTGGTTCGCAATACTTTCAAAGATATGATCTATGGAAGTTAGGGTTTTTTTCAGGCTCCCGAATTTAACCTAAACAGGTCATCATGGAATTTTCGTTATAAATTTTATTCTATGAAGTTTCAGAAGCTAAAATGTTTACAGAGTGAAGATGCAATCTAGAGGAACATTGTGTAACAATTTTATATCTTGGTTCACAACATTTTTATAGATATGATCTGTGGAAGTTAGGGTTTTTTCACGCTCCTGAATTTCATCTCAAATAGGTGACTATGGGAAAATCATTATAACTCTCTCTCTGAGCATCAGATTGGAATTCTTTATAAAGTGGCCTCAAGTAAACGGGTTGTAATTTTCTTATTATCAATTTCAGAGCTAAAGGATGAAACTGTGACATGTGCCACGTCGTATAAGTTTGCTCTATTGAACCAATTGGGAGATTGGACATAACTTTGTCTTGAAGAATCCAAATTAGGTCAGACATGTGGAATTTGAAAGAGGCTTCAAAGGGCTACTACAAGGCCGAATGTCAGATATTGTAGATTCTAAATCATAGAGATAATTCAGTTTCAATATCAAGCTTCTAAAAAGAAACAAAAAAGTGTGTATTTTGTTTTAAAAATTGCATAATGTTTGTTTGAAAAAATAGTTTGAAGTGATTCCAAGGGCACATTGAAGAATTTTTATCAGTATTGGGCTCTATAATGTCTTAAAAAAGTAATTCCATACCCATTAATCCATCAGAAAGATATACTATGACGCTTGAAGAGGATGAATTGCAGTATGAGATATCAAAATTATGGTACCAAGTGCAAAAAATTTCGATCTTACGAAGAGAAACCAAAGATGAAATAGATGGTTTTAAAGTAGAAATGGAGGCTAAGTTGGATGGTTTTAAGGATAAAATAAAATCTAATATGGTTGATAAAGTAGTGGAAGATCACATCGAGCATGAACAACAAGTTCTCCAACTCTCAAAGCATAACCAAAATTTGGTGCAGAATCAAATGAAACAACACAAAGATCAACATCACATCGAAAGAAGTTCTGAAATAGTCATGGAAACAACACCTCAACAAGTATGATCAATTTTAGAGTATCTCAGCAAGTGGAAGAACTTTCTTATAGAAGATTCCACATGGAAGGATGATAATTGTATACAGAAACATCAAGAAATAATCAAGCATTGAGGACAACACTTGTTTGAAGGATAGGGGAATGTTAATTCCCTATATTACTAGTGTATTCCCTTATTATGTCAGTGTAGCCACCCTTATTGTTATTATTTTACCCCTGTAACCCCCATATTGTTATTATTGTTCCCTTACATTATTATTGTTAGGTCGGATAGGATTTTATTGTGAACCCATGGACTCATATATATAGAAAGGAGTTTTTTTCATTTGTATCATCCAAGAATTTTTCTTTTATGTAATGTAAAGGAGGTTTCCCCCACAAAGTGGCTTATTTATAAGGCATTTATATCTCTTTTATTCTATTTTTGGAGCTGGTTTCGTAACAAAAACATCAATAAAAGTCTATGTATCTGAGGTTGGAGTGCTCTTCTATATTACCCCTTTTGGAAATCCTTAATCTTGGCAAGTTTCATCATACTATAGGGTGTATCTAATTTATTAGTTGAGTTATGGAGATATGGCTTCCATATCCCTTGTAAAGTGGTGGAGTGCCCTATTATTAGCTTCTTGTGCCATTATGTAGTCTCCTATTCCAAATATCATCCTTACAACATCCATTCCCACCCTTGAAATGTTTTTTCCTTCATAAAATATGCTCTGATAACTTCATTTGATCCTTGGTTGGATGCTCTTTAAATTGGATTAATTTCTAATAGTCAAATATCTAAAGCATCCAAATAACCCTTGGAAGGAAACACTCCTCTACTAATTTACAATAACTTATTAGTAAAGCTTTGAAATTCCATGTGCTAACTTCTTGTATAGGGTTCTGCTAAAATAAAATCGAGATGTAAAGGTGTAGTCAATCGGCTAGTAAAAGAGAAAACCAAACCTAGAGTCATTATGCAAAAATTTTGGATGTACAGGAGTACTCAATCAGCGCATAAAAGACTATAGTCCCTGACAACCTCATTTGACAAACTCTATGAGGCATCTTCAAATACCAGACTACACTAGCTTATAAATTTTCCCTATTAAGTAGCACTATATACTTAATTCATATACCACACACTTCACAATCTCTCCTAGAATTTTGCAAAGTTTTTTTTTTTGAAAAAAATTAACCAAACTAAATGTGAATCTACATTTCCTTAAAAATTCTCCCATCTACAATGTGAATGAAATCCATTCTAACAAGTAATAAAAATAGCAACTTTAGAGTACAAGACTTATTGAAAAGTACTAAGGTCGTGATTGCAACAATTTATTGATCTATTGGAGAAAATGAAGAGACATCTAATGCATTTCATCCACTACCGTATAATACATCAAAAAAATTTAAGCCATATTGTATAGGAAGCTTTGTATTTTCACCTATTCAATGTTTCAGAAATGATCTTCAATCTTTGCATATCCTTCTTACCTTTTCGAATGGCTAGTGTTATTCCCAACCTTTGAAATTTTGTTGCTACCACTTACTTTTAGCATCCATAGCATCGTTCATTGTAACTGAGGCACTATAAGCATGTTCACAGCTATTAGTGCAACCTTTTTCTAGTTTCAATATTCTCTGCAAGGAATGCAATAACATATTACCATTCAAACATCCTCAACAACTCTAAAGGCTAAAGATAGCAATACGATGTTGAGATACCCTTTCTACTCCGATAAAAATCATGAAACTATTTTATAAAAAGACTATGATAATTCTCTCAAGAAACCAACTCCTTGATACAAGTCAACAAAAACATGATAATGGAGTTGGTTTTGCAACAATCCTCCAAAAATGGAATCATGAAGTACGGTTCCTCCTCCAAGTGGTTAAAATGTATCTACCTTCATGAAAAATGAATTAATCCTCCTTAGAATAATGTGTGGCCTCTTCCAAAGTGGATTCATTCATCAAATATTTAATGAATGCACAAACACCATGAAAAAATCCAATAAAGTGGCACGTGTGGAATCATGAGAAGAAATTTCCATCAAAATTTCCTGTTACCATATTTTTTTCTAAGTGTTGAGTATATTTTGATGGAAATTATCATCTATTCACTAGTGGCTTGACCTCTTCAAGTGTGTAAAAACACATCAAACTATCCTCAAATATGTTCTACAATTTGTACAAATTTGTTGATTTGTAACTACTGATGTGTTGTGCTAGAAACAAGCACCCTACACTATTTCAATTTCCACATCTGATGAATTCCAACTAGTATGGGGCTTCATCATTTTGTTTTGGAATTCTTAGCCTACATGAAATTTTTCTTTATTTTAATTTTTTTACTTTGAAAATTTTCATGAATTTTTCCTAGAGTTTTTAGTGTTGCATCTGATATGATTGTGTAAGATTCAACTGCTTTGGAAATTCATGAGATTTTGAAACTTGTTATTTGTCTAGTAAATTTACATGGTATTCTAAGGAGAGCCTCGAGAGACATAATGGAATGCAGGCAGTATGGTGCTCATCTTCCTCATGCTATTGTATTTTTGGGCAGCCTGATTATGGCACTTAGACTCTAACACTTTATGGTGGTTACGAGGATGATGCGGACCATGGTGAGTGGTTTCTTTATATTGCAAGGTATGTGACTTCTTATTTTTCTTAAAAATATGCATCTAGGAAGCATTAGTACTTTACGATGAAAGAACAATTTGCATGCTTTTGTGACATATAAATGATTTTCATTATTGTTATTGATTTTTTATTAATAAAAATGCCAATGATACTAAATTTCTCCCACTTTTTGGTTTAACACTTTCTCTGATAAAAATTTATCACTTTCCTGTGTTCTCAATAGTGGTGGAAGAGATCTTAGTGTGAACAAGAGAAAAAATAAGGAGCAGTATTTTGATCATAAGTTCGATAAATCTAATGAGGCAATGTGAGTTAGCTGCAAGATTTGTTATCCAATCCGTATTGTCTTGAAACTATGATAAAGCATGATATCTACGTGAGTGCTCTGTAACTTTTCAGCTAGCCTTAGGCTGTAGACTACAGTTCATTCATTATGTGGCTGACATAAGTTTAATTTTCATCGTTGTAAGAAACTTCCAAGTCTCATAAGGAGAAGAATTCATATTATGCACCATAAATTGTGGTGTTAAATATGATGGCATATATGGAATTGAAAAATTTTGGCATAAGAAAGGAATTCTGGTTAAGGATTATTAGCTAAATGGGATCCTTTGATCGATAGTTGTTTTTCCAACTTGTATTTTTGGAGCTCTTATCCTATTTTCATAGGTTTTATGTTTGAAATAATATATATTAATTTTTCACTCTATATATAGTTACACATGGAATTTGTAATTTTGGTTTGTATAGGATTTGGTATCAAGTACTTAGTTGTGGTTCTAAATTTTATATTCAATGTTAAAAGATTGTGTATAGAACTGTGCTTTTCATTAATTCACCATATTATGTAAAGTCTTTCTTGATTTGATCTTAGGTTTTGTCAGATGCTCTGGAAGTGTTCCATTATGTGGAAAATATCATGTTACATACAGATCCATTCCAAAGTTATTGTGTGGCTCTTGTTGTTGCATCCCATGAAGACCTTGAAATTTGGGGTCATAAATAAGTAATTTCTTACAAGGATTTTGATGATCTGTGTCATAAGAGTGATTAGCCTTCACCCACATAAAATGGCAACAAAAAATGGGTTTTACTATTGAAATTAAATATTTTCTATTATTGTATATATAGGTGAGATAAAAATGTAAACATTGACAATTTTTTCTTTAGAAATAACATTTCTATGTGCTATGGTTTTTCCATTTGAGGGGAAGGACATGTATTTGTTGAAAGGTATAAGCACAAATGGATGTTGGGGATTAGTATTAAGTTTTGACCTATTGAAGAAAAAATGGATGTTGTGATCATAGTTATATAGTTGTTTGTTTGAATTGAATGAAATATCATTTATTGAAATTCACCTTAATTTGTCATTGTCTAGTAGCGAGCTCTACAAAAATCATATTCAAGGAAGCATTCCAAAGAAATTTGACAATTTGAAGAGATTTACAATAATGCACTTGTATAACAACAACATGATTGGAGAAATTCCTTAATCATTGGGGAATTTGAAGGCACTTGTATTTTTGTAAGTTTTATTTCTGTTATGTATAAGTGGTCATGATGGAAACATCCAAACTAACATTATAATTTAGAGAAATTATATCATATAACAAACTGATGTGATATAGCTCTCTTTCACTATTCATATCATATGATTTCTTGTTGATGGTCGTATGATAATTACTTAATGAAAATCCACCTTAACAATAATTCACTAACTCGACAAATTCCTAGGAAACTTAGTAAAATTTCAAACCTTACAGTCAATTTATTGTACATAATCTATTTTTTTTCTTTTCTATTTACATGGAAGAATTGAATACAAAATTTAAATTACTTCAAGTCTTAGTGTTCATTTTTGAGTAGCTTGGGAGGTACTGTAAGCCCTAGTGTTTGGGTTTGAAGGGACAAGCACCAAGAGTAGGGTTATGGGCTTGGAACCCGAGCATGAGGTTTTGCACCCATCGATGTTTGGGAAAAAACCATGATGAATTTTCAAAATGAGATGGATAAGGATGATAGTGCTCATCAGGAAGAATCTAATGTGTTGAATATCATATGATTCTGATTTTTCGTTGAAGAGTTATTAATTTTTGAAGGTTATGTGTGGCCTTGTGGCTTATGTTTAAGGCTAGCTCAAGGTGTTATAAGCCTCAAGAAAATTGTAAAATCCCTAAAAAAGACATTGGAGGATCTAATAGCTATGGTATATAAAGGAGGTGGATTGAGGAATTAAACAACATCCAAGAAGGCAACACAAGGGCCACGTAGGAGTGGGACAAGAGAGCTCGATGGAGGAGAAATAATTATATTTTGGGTCATAGGAAAGTGAGGGAAAATCAGTAAAGGAGAAACATGCATGGGAAAGAATTGTCATAAATATTGGTAGGCCGAGATTGTCTAGCAGTAATTCTGAATGAAAGGAAAAAGGATTGGGCCTGTTTGAAGGTGCAGTTGAGGGTGGACAATCGCAAAAATAGGCTACCCAAATTCTGTAGGTGGAGATCTAGGGAAACCACAATACTTGAAGGAATACCAAGGTTTTTTTAGAGGCTACGAAAACATTAAAGCTACTCGAGACTCTCAAGAAGGGGAAACCACACTCAAGGGGAGCAATTCTTGGCCAGTTTTACATGGGTTGTCTTGCTATAATAAGATGAGAAAATCACATACTTGTGGAGACTAGGCTGTAAATTTGTGGTGGCTATCTGGAGGGTTAAACATCTGGGTGTTGTAGGTGCCTATCAATATAGCGAGTGGCAGAGGCTTATATATATAAGGAGACCACAGTTTTTTCTGGAGGTTGTGATAACAAATTGTAGGTTATTGTGGGTTGTAAGGATGCATTAGCTAGTGAGAATACTTCATTCCATTAACATCATATGAAAGGTATGTTATTTATCCATTATTTCCTATTGTTGGGTCACATTTTGTGATCAATATTGGATTGGTTAGAGTGGATCTTCTGGAAGCCAAGAAGGAAGGGTTAACTGGGGTGGATAGAATCCCTAACCAGTGGGCAGTTTCCACAGTGATTGGGAAGAAACAAGGAGAGTTGGAGATGTCCCATTGGATGAAATTTGGATAGATGTCCTAGGTGAGGACACAATAGTGCCTAGATTTTTTCAATATCTCCTTTATTGATGAACCAAAGGCTAGTTGATGAGAATTTTGTGTGTATTCATGTGTAAGGGTTTCGTAAGTGTTGGTTGCCCTAACTAGTGTAGATGCTACAACGTGGAATTGGTCACTCGTGGACTGTTGGAGAGTAGTGTGAGAGTGGAAAAAGTGTGAACATGGATTGAACACTTATGTTCAGCATGATGGTGTCCAAATTGGAGCCCCATGTGAAAAGAATTTATGGACATAGGTATTTTCTTGAGTGGAATTTGTTTGAACTCATGGGTATCATTAATGAGGAGCAGTTTTTGGAGCTCGAGACTTCTGTATGGATAAGGAATTATACAGGAAATGACTGGTAATATTCCCGGCATGTGTTCATTCTGGAAGATGGCCATATTGCAGTGATAAGTGGTAGCCCTTCGTGCCCTATTTTGGTATTCATCAATGCATCACATGAATAACATAGTGGGTTGAAGTCCCTTAGTAAATGAGGAGTAGCAGTGGACATATTGACAGTTTTTCACAAGTGCAACTGTGAACAACTCGACAACAGTCTCAATGTGTTGACGCGTTGGTGGATGAGCGATCAACTATTGAGCATATTGAGAGTCGAGCTTTAGTGGCTATATGGACTTGGAGGATTGATTGAGGCAAGAGTTGCAGATCGGGAGTCGAAGGATTGAGACAGTACAAGGTACGACCGAGAGGAGCAGAGACGGTCGACTGCATCAGCCAGGTGGTCAAATTATGTTGTTGAGGGTAGATTGGTCATCAATGTACTGACACCAAGCCCCAACTTGTATCTTGTACTAGTGGATAATTCATGGTCGTTATCTCTGGTACAGGAGACCTATAATTTTTTATTATATGTTGTCTAATATAATGAAGTTGGGTTGAAAGTTGTAAAAATTTGTCACTATTTTGTGCATGTTTATTTTATTTTTGTTTATATTCTATTGTACAAAGTAGTTATGCTAATATTCTTGGTTTGGTAGCGTCAAAGATCTTAAAAATCTATCCTAGACCCAAAGTCGTGGAAATTCAACACTTAGTGGTTTATTTTTTATGATTTTATTTACACTTGCAGGGAGGTTTCCAATACTAATTTACGTGGGTCTATTCCAACAACTAGAGCATTTGAACGCTTTCCAATGAAAAACTGAGGATATTTCTCTTAGCATCTTTTCTATCATTATTTTGGAATATTTTTTTTACAAGAACGTTTTCACTTTAAATTTTATGGTATCCATTTGGTCATGTCTCCAAGATTGACTCACTGTGTGGATTATTTGGCTTTATTATTTTCTACCACTGTATACATTTTCATTGATATTATTTAGGAATCCTAGATGAAAAATACGCATTAATATTGTAACATATATTTTTCATATTCAAACTGTATATTACACTGTATTATAGAATTTTTTCCCTAATATTAGTTGAACACCAACTAATATTATCCTCATCTCAATGAAATTAATTTGTGTGCCCACTAACCTATTCAAGGTGTTTGTGAATGTTAGTTGCGCATGTTAAAGTACTATAATCTCAATTCAACCCTACATTTTCTTCCTTATTAGCAAAGCATTCAACTAATTGAAATAATCACAACATTTGCACAAATCATCTAGCGGAAATTACGTATGACATACTTTGTTTTATTTTCGGTAGCATGAGGACCCATCTCCATCATTATGGTTTATGGGAGGAAACATCATCTTTCTATGTGAATTTTCCTATAGATAATTGGATAGTTTTCACTATGCAAATAGTGATTGAGGAATGTCATTGGAATCCATCAACTATCATAGGGATGTTGAGCAGTCCTGAAGGTAGTTGGGGAACTTCTCTTCTTGATAAAATCTTCTAATGAAGGATTGGTCCATCAACTCACGCACTTTTGGGTGCCTTGTACCCATAAAAAATAACCCTCGCTTTATAAAATATAAAATGCCTTGAAGTTTTTAAAATATAACATTAAAAATGTAGCCAACCTAAACTAAATAGTGAGCACTAACCGAAAGCTTAACACAATCACTAACTCAACTTTTAATTAACTTATGGCCTTTACGTTTTTCCTTTCTTTATATAGATCATTTCGTGTTATTCAAATTTGAAAATTTCTAAATATGAAAGAGTAGTAAGTGTTCAGACTTCAAATTGATTTTCTACATTCCTTGAATCTAAAATTTTTCACCAATTGAAGAGGAAGCCTCATTCTGGCAATCAGAACTGATGAGCATATAGGTGAATTTTTGAAGCCAATGATAGAGAACATAGATGTTTCCAATCCAAAGTGCTCTGACTATAAGGATAATTATTTCTTGGGTTTCCCTCCCTCATGTTGTATTTCAGAAAACATAAGGTAAATAGTATAAATAACATAAGGAATAAATCTATGGGGATTGTATACATTCCAATCTAGAATAAGAAATGAAGTCGCTACACCATTCTAAGGGGTTTTGATAACCTGAAGAACATTTTTCAAGCATGAAAAATGTAAATTTTTGAACAAAAAAGATGCTATACTTTTTATTGTGAAATATTTCCATGTTCCACCATATTTATTTGATCAAATTCCCATAATTCCCTTGAAATGATCTATTGACTCTTATGTGTCACCTTACCACAAGATTTCACGGTTTTGAAAGGTAAATATATTTTGGATTCTACATTTGACATCCCTTTTAAAACCTTTGAATAATTGTTCAAAATTTCATGTTGCTTTTCATTCCTTTAATCAATATTGTTTGATAAAGACCATGCATTGTAAATACATTATGCCAATGAATAATACTTGTTTTGAATGTGCTATCTAGTTTCATGCTTTTATGATCGAGATTCCAAAGCTATTATCATTACAAGGAAACTAATTATTATTAATAATGCCTTGACTATCATATTTTTTTAATTTGTTTGCTTCTTCCTTTTTATCGTACAAAAATTAGAATTCATTGGAAGGAAACTTTAATATGACCAATGAGAATGCAAAGGAAAATTATTGTTCTCTCTCTTGCCTTCATCTCTTACTCTTATGTGTGCAATTTTCATGTGCGTCGCATTTCTTGGGCTGCTAATGGATATGAAAAGAAATTTGTGTATGATTTAGTGGGATTCTTAGGTGTATGCTATGTTTTTATAGATATTAATGAATTTCATGCATTACCTCATACAAAATGCTGATTATTCGATAATTATGTCACATGTTCATTCTTGCAATGCAACTTAATTTATGCTTGAAAATATAGCATAACTTACTTCCTGAAAGTACTCTTTTCAGTACGTATATTTATCTCTTGAATTGGATGAATTTTAGGATTAAACAAGCAACTAAGTAGGATATTCAGAGAAGCAAATTTGCAATCATCTCACTATTCGCTGGATGTGCTTTATGGATTATGCCAATAAATAATTAAGATCCTACTACATTAAACGCCTGAGAAGTTGTGCTCCTATTGTTATGTGTTCAATTTCTATTACGATCTCTCTCTGTGAAGAAAATAATTTAACTCTTTTTTTTTGTTGTCCTTGGTGACATAAATAATGGAATGTGACTTTTATTTATCTTTAATTACAACTCTCAAATCGGGCCTGAAGTTTTTTATCTCCAATTATATGATTAAATTAGATAATAGAAGTAATGGGGAAACATTAAAATAAACAAATTTCTCAATTAAAAACAATATTGTATTCATGAAGGAAGAAACATCTTCTCTTTGATTTTCAATTTAAGTGTTACATTAATGTAGGCATGCATTTGTATGCACTTCCAAAAGGGATGAACACATTGAAGTCAATTTCAAAATTTATTGTATTTTTTAGTGTCAATTCATTCCAAAAAGGCAAAAGTCTGTAATATCCCAAAATATGGAAAATAAGCAATATTGGAATATCTTATAATATCCCAAGATTGGAGATCCAGTAATACTTGCACAGAAAACACATTTTTCAGAAATATAAGCATCAACAGAAAAATTTAGCCAATGAATCCATTAGATATGACATAATATCAACCACATATTAAAGGAAATCAGAAAAAAATGTATTTTACCTAGCTAAACAGGCCTCCCATGCTCAAAACAACTTAAAATTGATGAAACCCCAAGACTACAACACACATAAATTATTGCATAAAGAGACAGCATAGTTATTGGTGGGTTATACTCATAAAATGGAGATAAAAATCATATATTATATTATATTACTCAATGATTCATAAAAACAGAGATCTGGTCCCTTTTACATAGATCTAAGGTGACCCGGTAAGGGTTTCTTGACAGAAATGATGTACATGAAATAACTGCTGCAGATCTATGGCTGAATCACGTTGTATAGCTAAATATCTAAATAAAAATGGCTGAACATGAAAAGAGATGATTGTGGACTCTCTTCCTAGCTTTCCAAGAAAAATGTTGTTCCTCCTCCTGGGAAATTAGCTCATAAAAGTGGGGTTTTAATCCCTCCCACTGCAACACCTTAAGAAATCATGCAGTTTATGGAAGGGACTATGTTGCTACAGAAGGTAAATGCCTGGAATAGCACCAAATAGTGGAAAATTCAGCTTATAAATCTCCCCTTAGATTTCCTAAACAAGATCTCCAGGAAAGAGTATGGAATCCCCGCATGAGAAAACCCTTGCACTAAACCGTGCAGCAAACTTAGCTAAATAGCTAGAGAATGCAAGAAGTATAAATATACCACATACAAATATAATATTCAATCATGACCCATATGGTTGTCATCCCCTCCATTATATAGTTGATCAGCTTCCTCATCAAGGGTCCCACCCAATTATGAGGTTGCTTCCATGCAAAGGCTCCTCCTCCAAAATTACGTTGTCCCCATTTTCCTTGCTCATATTTTTACAGCGCTGTTTGACTTAGTTAATCTTCACTGGATCAATCTTGACTAGATCAACCTTGACTGGATCTTCATGCCTTGTCTCCTTTCACACTCGAGGTGTCTTCATTTTGACTAACTAGATTGATCTCCATTCACATTGAGCTGTCTTTATTTAGGATACACCCCTCATATAAAAATGTTGTTGACTTGGTCAAACTAGAAATTTTCCACACATTTTAGACCCTGTTCACACACATGGATGCTTGATCTGGTTATTACATGATCCCTTTTCACATTATGAGGGATTTTATTTCTACTTAAGCAATCTTATGAGCCTCCTTGCCCATTTATTCATCTACCTATATTTTAAGAGAAAAATTAATATTCTTATTAGCTACATGCCAATTTAAGAATATTATAGTCTTCCCCTCCCAAATTTTTCTTGTCCTCAAGCAACTGCAAGGGTGCTACAAAATCTCCCCTCCTCCTCTTGTGGCCTCCTCATTCAACAATCTCACCATTGCTTCAGATTTTCTGCAATAATTTCGTCTCCCAATGGTTCCTCCCAAGTGTGCAAGTTGGCCTTTCATGGATAAACCAAATGGCTCTTATCATGAAAGGAAGAAAGGTCTATATGGAAACCTTCTTGCTGATAAATGGCCTCCTCAAGATAGAAGTGATGAAAATCATGGGTAATTTCATCATCAATGAAGGACTCCCACCTCCATGCTATCATCCAAAGGAAATGAATAACCTCCGAGCTTGGTAATTCAAAGTAAATATCCTCCCAATTTCTCATGAGAGGCATGTCCCAAGTGCTCCAACCAATCATATGGTCCACCTCATAAAGAAACAAGTGATTTACTATAGTGGCCATTTAGTTTCCCATGCTCCCCTTGGAACATGTAGTGCAAAAAATGTAGGAAATTTATTTCCCCAAGGACACATCCCACCAATGTGTCTTTCCTCCAACCATGTCCTCAAAAAATACAATAACATTTACAGCATGTGGAATCATAATTAGAGTCATGCTAGCTGCCATATGTAGTAAAGGAGAAGGACAATGGTCCCTCATATGCAACCAACATAGTTTTACTCCTAACTACCATATAATGTGATATAACAAGTGTTCTTCCCAACACTTTTTTGTTGTCCCATCCTTCTTATATGTTTGAAGAAGGTGTATGATAGTTGGTGCTAATGAAGGACACCATGAAGAATACAACATCTCCCCAAAATATCTTAGGGGATGGTCAACATCTCCATTGCTCATGGCTCCAAGTAGCCAATGAATTTCATAAGAAAAAGTGCCCCCTCTTGGAGCAAAGCCCTGCATATGAGTGTTAAGAAAATACAAGCATATATTAGATATATCACGATGTTTAAAAATACAAGTCTCACTATACAATTGATTCAAATCAGTGAGGTAACTCATTGAGGAGGTCCCTCTCACACCTAATGAATAAGGAGGTGATGATGATAACTCTTCCTAAAAGCTATGTTCCTCCTCAACAAAAAAATGATTTATCCACCTTTTTATATGAGAGTGCATCTCCTCTTTGAAGTTCTCCCACATGAATCCAACTAACGTAGTATGATATGCTCTAATGAAACCAGTGGTTTTTGAAAGCAAGATTTCATAGGTTGCATTAAGTAGTTTCTCCTTGAGCTTGGAGTCTCTAGCCAAATCAATCTAATATTGGGAATAAATGACTCCCTCAAATACTTTATACCTCCCATCCAACACTTTCCCATCAAGAACCTTACATGTGAAGAGGTACTTGGAGTATTCCATCAAAATTTGGGAATCCCAATAAAGATCTAGGCTCCCCAATAATGACAACGTTGTAGAAATCTAAAATGCAGCCCATGTCATAACTTGGCTCTCCTCTTTGACATGCTTGATGCCAAAGTCACATGTTGGAGTACTATAAACATCCTTTTGTTGCCTCCTTTGTAGATGATCTTTCTCAAGACAAGATTGAAGTATATGGAGGTCAACCTCACCTTCGAAAGTCCTTGCCTTCCAAAAAATCCTCAATTTGGCCCATGCATACAAGAGTGTTGATATCCTCTTTTCATGTTAAAAAATCTCTTTTGTGAGTGATAATATCATTGGATGTCCCAAAAGTATGGATTTTCCACATGAAATCACGTCTATGCCATCATAGATTTCCGAATTTCCCTTTTTCAGCGCAGATAGCTGAGTGGGAGATAGCAATATCCAATTCAGAAAATTGCTTATTTCTTCTTTGAACCTATGAAAGATTTTCTGCGATGTGCTAGTTTCTCCCAAAGCTCCTTCCTTAGCCAAGTATGTAAATTCTACCCATAGTTGAGAGAACACATTAGTTTTCCTCCCATCAGGAGGTCTCCTCGATGGAATTCCTCGATGTAAAGGGACATCAGGGCATAGAGCATGATGTGTATGTGTGTGGACATATTTTTCCTTGCATTCCTTGCATAGATCCTCTTGCCTTCTTTGTGTATCAACCTTTTGAAATAAAGAGGGGTGTATTCTCCTCATCATGTGATGCTTTCCCTCCATTTTATCTTTTCCTTTCTTAAATATCTCACCATTTGATGATGATGGCACATGATGTACATGGATTGTGCCATGATCTCCATATGTGAGATTCTTTGGAACTCCTTGCAAGAGTGCAAGAGTTTCTCTCCTTGGAGAAAGTGCTCCATCTTCCTCTTCATGAGGTCCTAGATGTGCTCTTATCATGACTGTGTTATCATCTTCAACCTTATCTTCCTCCTCTTCAATGGTTTTCAGAAATGGAGCTGAGTTTATGGACCCTTCCAACCCATGCAAAAGTTTTGTTTGATTTGTTTTGATAAACTCCATAGAAGTTGTTTCATAAGATTTTTCATCAAACCTTTCCACTACTCCTCTAATGAACTTTGCATAAGTAGATGTGTTTGCATTCTTTAAGGAAAAATATTCAAACAACCACCAAGCATAAGCCTTACCCTCAAGATGCAGCACTGCTACTTTGATGCCTTACTTTCCTAAAACTTGATGTTGTTGCACATAGGTGTCTATCTTCTTCACCCAAGCCCTAACTAGACATTTAGGTGATCCATCAAAGCTAGATAGAAAGAATCTACCCACACCATGCTGCTTTCTCCTTGTGCTTCTTTCTTCCTTGATCTTGAAAAACCCTTGGAAGTTCAAGTGATCTTTGAATCCCTTATATTGAGCTTCATAGTCTTGAAAATAATCACCAAGAGTCTCCTCCTTTGGCACATCTTCTTTCTGCTTCTTCTTCTTGATGAAAAAGTAGCAGAGAGAGCATTGTTAATATGATGATGTGGCTGAATTATCACACCATAGGATGATGAATTAGAGATTTCCTCGCGTATAGATATTGCAGATCTTGTTGAGGGAATTCTATGTCTTTCCCTCATCACTTCTTTGATGTCTTTTCTTCTACCCTGCAGAGTTTGAAAGAGAAGTTTTGAGAACCTCTTTCCTCCAGAAAATAAGGGTTTGCTTTCATCTCTCTTGCAGATCTTCTCTTCCCCATGAGAAGGCTCCATGATGGATGAAGAACATAGGCTAAGCCAATATTAAGGATTCGATACCACTGTAATATCCCAAAATAGGGAAAATCAACAATATTGGGAATATCTTATAATATCCCAAGATTGGAGATCCACCAATACTTGCACAAAAAATGCATTTTTCAGAAATATAAGCATCAACGTAAAAATGCAACCCATGAATCCATTAGATATGGTATTATATCAACCACATATGAAAAGAAATAAAAAACAAATGTCTTTTTCCTAGTTAAACAGGCCTCCCATGCTCAAAACCTTTTAATATTGATGAAACCCAAGACTGCAACACACAGAAATTACTACATAAAGAGATAGCACAGTTATTGGAGGTTTATACTTATAAAATGGAGAGAAAAGTCAGATATTCTATTATATTACTCAATGAGGCATAAAAAAAGAGATCTATTCTCTTTTACATAGATCCAAGATGAATCGGTAAGGGTTTCTTGACAGAAATGATGTACATGAAATAATTGCTGCAGATCTATAAATAAATCAAGATCTATTGCTGAAGATCTACATAAAAATGGCTGAACATGCAAATACATGTCTATAGGCTCTCCTCCTAGCTTTCTGGGAAAAAGGCTAATCCTCCTCGGAAACTAGCTCATAAAAGTGGGGTTTTAACACCTCCCACTGCAACACCTTAAGAAATCATGTAGTTTCTAGAAGGGACTATATTGTTGCTGAAGTTAACTACTTGGCCTAACACCAGATAGTGGAAAATGTAGCTCAGAAATCTCCCCTTATATTTCTTAAACAAGATCTCCAAGAAAGAGTAGGGAATCCCCGCATGAGAAAACCCTTGCACTAAACAGTGCAGAAAACTTATCTAAACAGCCAAAGAATGTAAGAAGTCTAAACATACCACATAAAAATATAATCTTCAATAATGCCCCATATGGTTTCCATCCCCCCCATTATATGTTTGATGAGCTTCCTCACCAAGGGTCCCACCCAATTATGAGGTTTCTTCCATGCAAAGGCTCCTCCTCCAAAATTACGCTGTCTCCATTTTCCTTCTTCATTTTTTTACAGTGCTGTTTGATTTAGTCAATATTGACTAGATCAATCTTGACTAGATCAACCTTGACTAGATCTATGTGCCTTGTCTCCCTTCACAATCAAGGTGTCTTCATTTTGACTAGCTAGATTGATCTTCATTCACATTGAGCTGTCTTTATTTAGGATCCACTCCTCATATAAAAATGTTGTTGACTTGGTCAAACTAGATTTTTTCCACACATTTTAGACCCTGTTCACACATTTGGATGCTTGATCTAGTTATCACATTATCCCCTTTCACATTATGAGGGATTTTAGTTCTACTTAAGCAATCTTATGAGCCTCCTCCCTGATTTATTCATCTAACTAGATTTTAAGAGAAAAATTAATATTCCTATTAGCTAGATGCTAATTTAGGAATATTACAAAATTGTTTTCCTAAATTGTATGAACTATGAAATAATAATACTGTGGTCTCATATAACTACAAGGTAACAATAGCTGCAACCATGAATATATGTAATAGGGGATTTTTTCGTTCTTTTCATTATTTCAATATGCATGTCATCTTGATCTATAGCTTGTGCAAATGATGTGGCATAATTTAGTAAAGAATAGATCCAGTTCTATAATCTAGGGCATGGTAACATATTTAAGATCTAATTATTTGTTTTAGACAGTCTAGTATATGAGGCTATCCTATGATTACATCATTTTTACTTCATTTCATTTTATTGTAGACTTAGCTTTGGCATTTTCTAGAATTTTTCTTTACACTCCCACATTGTATAAGTAATATACAACTTGATATTTTTAGCATGTAACTTAGTTGGAAATATTGTGCCTAAGATTTCCTTGAAGGTTGAATATTAAGTTTACTAAGGTGTTATTTTCTATGGTGTCATTTTATTTGTTTTGTTTAGGTCATCTGGCTACATAGTGGCCACTATTGCCCAATTGAATAAACATTGTTCGAGTTTCTTGCTTTAATGGGGAAAAATGACACTAACAATAATTTTGATGTTGAGGTATATATCGTATAAATCCTTTACAATATACTTTAGATTGTATTCCAACGTTCATCTTGTTTCATGTCGTATACTCTACATTGTATATTCTTTCTTTTTTAGAAAATGAACTCAGTATTAATGGTAAGAAGCAAGAATTGAAGAAAGAGGAAAACAATAACACTAGAGAGAAAAAATGCAAATTAAAGAGAGAGAGAAGAGAACTAGACTAGTGGTACCCTTAGATCAAATATCGTTCATAAGAAACATACATAGATATTGATGGTCAAGTTTTCAATGTTGGTGAATTCACCATCAATGCCTTGGCAACAAAATGATATTGTTTTGAAGTAATGATGAAACAATATTTAATGTGTAAACTGTACTCCAACCAATATTAAGTTGGAATCTCATATTGTAATACCTGACCTTTTATATAATATAATTTGAGGTTGAAATTATTTATAGTTGCACTTGATATTATTTAGTATTGTAATTAACATATGTAGATTTGTGTTTTCATATTATATGAACATGTACATTGTATGACAGTTTTTTTAATTTAGTTGCAAAATCATAGTAATCAATTTATGTTAATTAATAGTGAACACACAAAATCAATATAAAACTACTAAATTAGTAGTTTATGTTGATTAATGGTGAACACAAATAAAATGAACATACGACGAAGTTAGTTACTTAAAATGATTGTTAATGAAAGTAAATGAAATGAATATAAATTACTAAACTAGTCATTTATATAATGAATATGAAACTACCAAAAAAAGATAAATGACTATTGCAAATGATAAATTTGTGATTACAAATGATGAATAAATTTTGAATATATATGAATATTAGTAGATAATTTACAATATCTTATAACACTACAAAAATTTAGTCATATTTCTTTGGTCATTAACTCATTTCAAACGATGACTAAAATTTGCATATATGTAACTTTAGTAGATAATTTATGGTATGTTATAACACGACCAAATTTTTTTTCATATTTCTTTGGTCATTAATTGGTTTTCTCTGCTCATCATTTAGTAATATATTTTGTTGTATATTTGGTCATTAATTGTGGCAATTGCTGACTAAATTAATGACCAAATTTAAGACTAAATATATTACTAGACAATAAAATTGAGACAACCAATTAATGACTATGCTAAAAAATACCAAATGTTGGTCATGTTATATGATACTGTAAATTAGCTACTATTGGTCACCTACCAAAAACTAGTGATTTACATGAAAATTTTAGTCTTTTTTTTACTAACTAACTAAAAATTGTGTACTAGTGTATGATGAATTAGTCAATTCATATAATCCTACAAATAAGGCTTATGTGGGACATTCGTTCTTATAATTCTTTTTAAGATAAATTTGATATAAATTTTTTTGAATTAGAGGCTTATTAATAAATATGATATGAATAAATGATTATGCTTGGTTATTCCATATATTCTTATATAGTTTTACCATTAATAAATGTACTAAAAAATAATTATTTTTGTCTTTTTATTTCACTTTAAAAAGATTATTGGGAATTCAATAACGAATATTATCGTACATAGTGGAGCAAGGATGTGGTGATGGAATTTAGAATATAGATACATGTATTTATGTTCCCTTAGATATTTTTATACACATGCACATGAGGTTGCTCCAGTGACGAAGACCATATCATGGTTGCAAATGAGTTAGAAGTTCAGATTTATTACACAACATTGGATGACATGAACATTTTTGAATGACTAGGAGATTAATGAGGCCTATATATCCCTATACATTATGCTAATGATTAACACAATATGGTTTTTACACTTTAATATTACACATTTTTTTAGTGATTTCTTAAACTAGTGCAACTAATCAAATGAGAAGAGATGAAATCTCGCAATAGAACCTACTTATTATTGAATATAAATCATATATATACCACTAAAAGTAGTGGTGGGAAATGTTGTAGTGTTTCTATATTTCAAAATATTATCTTCATCATTCCATTTAGTAAGAATATTGTAACAACCATAGACATGAGTAAGTTCTCACATAAATTTAGTTATAAAGTATTATCTTTTCTTCATAAGAGTGTATATGGTTTCAAATTAGTAGGATGGAAAGTTAATATGGAACTAACATATATATATATATATAGTGACATAATTGTGATCTACTATCCGTGTAATACATTTAGCACATGGAAATACTTCTCATCTTTATATAGAAGCATTATGGATATATAATTTTCCTAATTTGTACACTCCATCAATTTCCTCCAATTTTATTGATCTATTTTTAAAGTGTTGGATATCCATTTTATATCCTTAATAAACGTTATTCCTTCACCTTATGAATGTACTTTGTAATCTCTGGTTTATAACATTATATGAGTAGATAGGAAGCCCAAATTATTTAGCTATATTTATTTCCATGTAGAAGTAGTTCTCCTTCTTTGCTTGTTCTTGATTGTCATCTTTACCGATTCAAAATTCCCTTCACCAAGCTACTTCACTCTCCAATATTATTATACTACTTTGGTTTTTATAGAAACCATGGAACCACATATACAAGCATGCGTTTGATCAATTTGAATAACATAACAAATGAAATTTTCTAATTAAGGAATCAAAAAATTCTAATGGGAAAAATCCAACCGCGTGATCCAAGGTTGAATTATTATTTCTAAGTATCAAATGAACTAAATAGTGTTGAGAAAATATTTTTCCCAAATTATTATGAATTTGGTTACTAATTTTCAATTAATTGGTTCATTTATGATTCAAGGTTGAATTATTATTTACCAAGTATCCTATGACCTACATATATTTGAGAAAATATTTTCCCAAATTATTACGAACACAATTAATCATTTTTATATAATTGGCTTATTTCATATGGTGAAAATTAAAAAAAAACAAACGGTGAATGTAATAAAGGAAATGTTTCAAAATGTAGTTAAATTAATGCAATTAAACATGCATGAATAGTTGGAACCTTCAGTAAGTCACACATAACATTAAGGATTTATTGGTAACTTTTGATTATGTTATCCCTTTACATATTAAGAGGAAAGGTAATAAGGCCACATATTACTTAGAGAAATGGGTGAGTGTTGGAAGAGATGTCGCAATGGATGAAGAATGGTGGGATTGGATGCAACACGACGTTATATTGGAGTTTAACTAGTGGATGGAATGTGAAAGACAACAAACATACGTGATGAACCCCGCTCGAGATTTTTCAATAATTGTAGGTAATCATATTTCTATTTTCTGGTGAACAAGATATAATGTCGCCCATGGCTAACATGAAAACAATCCATTTAGCCAAGTTGGATGCAAGATTTAGTGGTCATGCCCTAGCCTCCAGTGGGCAGGTATCGCATCACATGTTTCCATATATTACTTTTTGTATAGCCTTCGTATGAAAGAGGCATTGGCACATTAAATTTGCAAGGACAATGGTTGAGAAATGTGTGTTTGGTAGGTTTACCAAAATATGAATTGGTTATTTGGAGCAATTAAGTTTGAGAGCTCAAATGTGGGAATGGATATGTCATGGAATCACCTTATAGGAAACTGAGGCCTATTTATGGCCTCACCACTTTGAAAAATATTGGGATGATAGCTTCATGGGAGAAGTATCACACTTGGTGCTTGGTGGCCATTTTGATTGAACCTGGGCTCGCATCTGATAAAAATTTTATTGCTCCTATTGTGGTATATAATAGTTCATTTCATGAAGTATGGTGGGAAACTTTGTTGAAAATGCATCAAGAAAGTCTCAATTTTCAGTTTTCCTTAATCAAACTGAGGAAATTCGAAATTCCACATTAGCAGACAACCTGGAGGAGTTAAGTGAGGTGACATGGCCCTTGTCACTCAATTAAGAACACATAATTCTAGTTAATGAGTTCAAGTTCAGTTTTTTTGTGTTGATTCCTAAAAAATATTATCCTAGCTCAATTCAATTCGAGTTTAGGGCATGGAGTTCAATTGTATGTAGTGATTCATAAATTTTAGGAGCCTAGGTTGAGTTAATCTCATTTGTAATCATCTAAACTAGTTCTAAGTGTTAATAGAACTAGTTGGTGGTCAGTTAGGTACTAAAAAATAATTCTAACTCATAGATCATCTAGTTCAGAAATCAATCAACTAATAATTAGCTCATTAATTCAAAGAATTTTAATTTTCCAGTTGTGGTGGAGTTTCTAAGTTAACCAACATTTGTAAACTAGTTGTGTGTACAAATGTTACATGAGGTAAGGTGGACCATACCTAGGAATTCTGTAATGAATTAGAGGAATTTCCTATTTAATAGGGGCCTAATTCCTGAAGGAACAACGCAAGGAAGTAGGGTCTCAAGGAGAGGAAAAAAATGGCTAAGTATGGGTCATATATTCTGAGTGAGCATAGAGATAGGTTATGCACCTGTAGGTTGTGCTCACTTGAACAAAGAATCTATAATACATATATGTTCTTATTGTTAACGCAACAAGGAATTGGGTTTTTTAGCAGATTTCTTTCCCCGAAGTAAAATTATTATTTCATGTGTGTTATTTCTTATTTCCTGTCTAAATTTTTTGTTGTAGATTGTGAATTACTTTCTGAAAAATAGTAGAGTATATTTGAGTCTTGTGATTTAGTAAATTCCATGAGCAGTTTTGAATCTAAAACATAATTTATACATGGTATGAAAGCTAGATTTGTAAAAAATCTACATGGTACTAGAGCAGGATTCACATTAAAACTAGTCATTGAAGTCCTCATCTACAAAGATCATTCAAGAAAAAATGAGTTGTTAGGAGGTATAGTTGATAGAGCCCTGGTTCAGGGAGGATCCAGAAGACCCTATGTGTAGAGCTCTTAATGGAACTATAAGGCTGCTAGTGGGAATATCAGTGAGAAAATGTTTAGAGACATAAATAGAAGTTGTGATCATAGATCTTTTCAAATTGAGGAGCAGTGATATTTCCCACAGGGAGATCGAGACTCAGAGGGACTCTAGTTTTAGAGGGAGCAACCCTATGAAAGTTAGTACTTGAGGATATCAGGAGATTGTACTCATTAATGTAGCAGTTGTAGTAGCAGTGAAGAAGAAACAAAAATAACAATATGAGTAGATCATGTTTCATCATGCATGCAACCATACCTCTAGGTCTGAGCTGGGGTGATGTAGATCCTTAATCCAAGAGTTGAAGAAATTGGGGCGTGTTCCATTAAGGAATTATCCTCATGGATCATTACCTTCCTAGGGGGGATATAGTATTCAGTAGCAAGAGGATCAATGTCATTAAGATACTAAGGAGTGCAGAGAAGTGTTGAGAGCAGAGAAGGAAGCTTAGGAGCAGAGTCAAAAACAACACAATTTCCCCAATAGAAAATTGCAGACATGATTGATACAATGTTGCATTGGATGTTTCTCAGTTGTAGTAGGAGAAGAAACAATGAGAGGAATTTTAGGAAGTACATTCCAGAGGTGCAGGCTAGAAATGGTTAATAATCCCTTTCTGCCTGAGAGGGTGTGTTAAAAATGTAGCAAGAAAGTCTCAATTTTGATTTTTCCTTAATCAAATTGAGGTAATTCTAAATTCCACATCAGTGGATAGCTTGGAGGAGTTAACTAAGGTGAAATGGCATTTGTCACTGAGTTAAGAGCCCATAATTCGATTTAATGAGTTCAATTTCAGTTTTCTTGTCTTGATTTCTCAAAAATAAGGGTATAGCTAAATTAATTCAAGTTGTGGGTATGAATTTTAGTTGTATGTAGTGATTCCTAAATTTTAGGAGCCCCCGTTAAGTTAACATTAGTTTTAATCATTTCAATTAGTTTTAAATTTTAATAGAACTAGTTGGTGGTCATTTACATAGTGGGACATTAATATAACTTAGAGATCATCTAGTTAACTAAACAATAAACTAATAATTATCCCATGCATGCAAAGAATTCATACTTCCTAGTTGCGGTGGGTTTTCCAAGCCAGTTAACCATTAGTTGTAAACTTGTTGGGTGTAGGAATGTTGCATGAGGTAAGGCATACCTTACCTAATAAGAATTTCACAATGAATTAAAGTAATTTCATTTTTAATAGTTGCCTTATTCCTCAATGAAAATCACGAGGAAGTAGGGGCTCAAGCAGAGGAAAAAATCATTTTAGTCTGGGTCAAAGCTTCCAAGTGAGCAGAGAGATAGGTTATTCTTAGTTAAGGAAGAAACTGTAATGCATCTACATTTTTCTCATTAATGCAAGAAAACTTTGGGGTTTTTAGCAGATTTATTTCCCGAAAGGAACATAGTTGTTTCATGTGTGTGATTTCTTATTACATGTCTAAGTTTTTTGTTAAAAAATGTGAATTACTCTCCGTATAATAGTAGAGTAGATTTTAGTCTTGCTATTTAGTAAATTTCATGAGTAGTTTCGAATTTACAACATAATTTCTACATCGTGTCAGAGCTATATTTGTAAAAATTTCTACAAACTCTCTAGGTAACTTTAAGGTGGCGAACCTTTCATGCCTTCCATACACGGCTTTTTTTCGTAACTCACCTTCCTCTCATCAATAATAACTCAATTGATATCACATATTTTTAGATATGTATTTCAATTATGTGGTTTGGTCCTTACTTAGAGTCTCGAGGTCATCCTAAATCTTATTGTTGGTCGTTGTCATATTCTATTTGAAGTCTACATTAGGTTGCATATCATTATTTTTCATTGAATTTGGTGTCATGCTTCTTGCAATTTTTTTGTTCAAGCTATCTGTAATATTTTAGTATGTATATGTTCTATTGTACTTTCCTAAGGTTTTTCACAGTCGGGGGTAACAAGTTACAACAAGAGGGCCAATGTTCTTCGTATGCTTTCTTTATAATACCACGTTCAGGAATTATTTTTAAATTGTTGTTGTTCTTCCCTCCTTTGACATTCAATCCCTCGAGCCATCCATAATTTCATTCAATTCCCCAATTTTGGTTGCGGGAGTCTGGTATAGTGTGTCCTTTTCAATTTGGTTTTGATTTTGTCCTCTTATGACCTTCCCAAAAGGATTTTGTCAAGTACTCTCGTGTTCTTATCGATAAGGAGCTCAAATTTAAATTGGGTCAAGGATCCTCCTTATGAATGTTTCTTGATGATATATATATTGTCATTTTCATTCATAAGAATAAGCCTCATGATAATTTTCATTCATTTTTTTAGGTTCTAACTAGCTTATCTCACCCACTCTCTAGTCCAAGTCACTTCGCCTAGTTGTGCCAATTTGCTCGAGATCTTATTTCTTGCATGTACTATTCTTTCATGGCCCCCTGTTAATGAATACTCATTGTAGAGGAGGTGCACTTGGAGAGTACTATTGGAGACATCATAAAATATTGAGATGGGAGTCTATTGCTAACATTTTTTATGCAGTCCCCTTGGAGGTCTGAAATGAAATTAACACCTTTTAAGCTAAATAGTTCAGAGACCATATGTATTTCTCATATTTTGAGGTTTGCATTGGTAACACCAAATGGATGCCAGACCGTAGTAAAATTTAGAATAGTGGGTTATATTTCACTTATTTCATATCTACACATAGGTACATGGAGGCTCTTCTTCACATGGTTCTCCGAGACCACCAGGTTGATAATTATAATCTCTTTGTGAGTTAGGAGGATTTGAAGTGGATTCTTAGAGATAACCATTATGAAATGGATTAAATCGGGGTCTAACTGATAGAAATAGAACAGTATATCATCTCAAGCTCTGATACTTATTCAAATTCTCCCACAAATGGTGAAGTGGCTATAAATGCTCAACCAAAACAATATCGTAAGTGAAAATCTTCTCTAGATTACCTGATGGTTATCTTGGATGAATAAGTCCATCTCTGCTTCTATTTCTAGTTCATGGCTTCATAGCTAGTGTTTGTTACTCTGTTTGTTTCATCCTCTTGTTTGCATGATGATGGATGTTAATGAATAAAATGATCAACTGTTGGTATCTCTTGCGTTTTTTGTATGTTTGGTTACTTAGCACGTCAATGGTTTTGTTTTTTGTGGTAGCATTTTGTTATGTACCTATAAATATACTGTTCTTCTTACCATGACATTATTGGGCTATTCAAAATATGATATGTAATTTATTCTTTTATATATAAATAGAAATCATGGTCGAATATTACAAAAAAAAACATGCATTTTTATATGGAAAACCATAAATAATGTTGCATGCATTTCTCGACTTAGATAATTATCCATCCGAAATTGAAATTTAAGGTTTCGAATGGGAAATTTATAATAGGCTACACGTTCATGTTTAAAACCTAAAATCAATATGGATAAATGAGAAGGGCCTATGATTTTAACAAGAGCATCCCATTCGAAAATTTCATTTTTTTAAGAAAATTTGAAGGTGAGATTTTAAAGAATGTTTTAAATCATATAATATTTATCTTAACTTGTAATTAATGAAAATAAAATTTTTATAAATAGAAGTTTCATGGGAAATTACGAGTTCATAATTCTTAGTTGAGTACTTAGATATATGTATTTATAATATAGAGAGGAAAATAGTAAAATGGCATGTATGTATATATATATCCTTTAAATATTATAAATCATAGAATGCATGCTTAGTGAATGGTAGTATCACTACTCTCGATAGTGAAAATAAATTTAAATGAATCCTTCCATATGCAAAGTGGAAACATGTAAAACCTCATTTTAATTCAAGTGTTAATCTAAAATCATTAATTCATAAAGAAAGTCTCATGTTAAGCATAAATATGTTCTAATTTTGTGTATTTGAGGTAGCATCAGTTGTGCTCTATCTCCCAAACTTCACGGAGGGGCTAGAGTACACTTGATCTACAAGAACCAGAAATTGATTTGAGAAATTTCATCTGGTTTAGGATATATAAAATTAATTAATTATTTTAATGTATTTCCTAACTTAAAACTTAGGGTGCTTAAATAATTAAAGTGAATTTAATTAAACATGTGATGAAAATTTCTTAAGTCACATGGATCAAACTTTCTTTTAATCTTAGCCATTGATTCAAGGTTTGATCATGGTCGTTGGTTTCCCAAAGAGAAAAAGAGAAAGGAAATTCTTGGGGTCATTTGTAAAGACACACAGAGGCAGAGCACTAAAGCTAAGTTGAGATTCTAGGGCAGGGTTTGCTAAGAATTCTCGTAAGTGTTTCAACTGCAGAGAGGAGAATTTAGGCCAATGGGATGATTTGATCCCGGGGTCTAGAATACTCAAGAGGCATAGATTAGCTTAGAGGACAACAAAAAGAAGAAGGGAAGATACAGCAGCAAGGACAACACAGTCCCTCTAAGGACGGTGTGATTTTCATCAGGAAACCCTCAAGGGTTACGCAGAGACCCTAAGGGGCAGCATAGGGCCTGTGTGACCCAGTATAGGGTAACGAAAACATTTCCAAAGTAGCGCTGAGGGTCAGAGGGGATTCAGAGGTTGAAACAAAGGCTTCAGGGGCAACACTGGGGTTCCTAGGTCCTAATTTTGGCTGAGTTCTGTAAATCTCGTTTGAGGGAGTGGATCAGTCATTGTTTTGGCCCTAGATCAGCTAGTGAACTGTAGGTCTATTATATCTCTGTTGAGTTTTCTAGATCTAAAACCTAGGCTTTTTGTATTCAGAAAATTCTTAATAATAAAACCCTCCAACAACTACAGACCGATTTTCCCGCATTGGGTTTTTTTTGGGACTATTTGTCTAGAAATAACTGTCACTATGTCTATGTGTGCATGAACTTGTTCTAGATCTGAATTCGTGGAGATCTGTTATGTGTTTTACTTTTATTTTAACATGAATTTTGTTTAGTTAATAACTTTTCTAAGTAGGAGGATCATAACCATATTAACAATAATAATTTCTACATAAGATCTAAAGATTCAGAAATTTCCACATGGTATCAAAGCAATTGTAGATCTAGGAGGGTCAACAACAAAAATCTAAAAGTTCTAGCTGCAGGAAGGAGCTGGAAAAGCAGCATAAACGAATATATGGAGGGACAACACAGTTTTCAGAGGCAGATTCATGCATAGGGAAGGGTGAAACTATCTTACATTCCCTCCTAGCAAGCCCACACAATTACTATGCAGAGGCAGCTCAAAAAAAATGTTGGATTGGTCTGAAGCTAGATACTGTGATTCAGATCTGAATCTGTTAGATTCATAAAAGAATATGCAAAAGCTGCATAAATTCGGAAGGTGCTAGTGGGGTTAAATTTCTGAAGTTTTAATATTTTTAGCCTTAGCACAAGTGAAAAAGAGCAGGAGGAGATCAAATTATCAGAGAGTTTCTAGCCAAAGGAAACTTGCAGTTTGATCAAAGGATCAAATAAAAGTTGAATCATAGGTGATTTGGTAGATTTCTAAGCAGGAAAATTAGTTTTCAAAGGGATAAAAAGGTGCATGTTTCACCAAGGGCCTTAGATCCATTTCTCTAGAAAAGAGAAGAGGAAGTTCCAACACATTCTGAGCATATGGCTCATCATGGACTACATGATTAGGATAGGTTGGATGGCCTCTCAAACATTTTAGTTTGGAAGGCAAGGATCATGATAGTCCTTGAGGCATATAATCTTAGAGACCATGCAAAGCAAACTCTGGCCACATCAATAGATATTAATCTCCTTCGGAAGCATGAGGAGGCTGCCAGGAATGCCAAGTGTCTGATTATGGATGGAATCAAGGACCACATTGTACCACACTTAGTTGAGAAGAAGAAAAATAAGAATATGTGGAAGGCCTTGATCTCCCTATATGAGGGAAAATCTATCCAAAGAGAGATGTTGTTGGAGACTCGGATGAGGCCATTCATGATGACCAAGGGAGAAGACATGGAGCATTTTCTCTTCAGATTGCAGTCAATTAGAGATTAGATGAATACAATGGGTGCTAAGGTGGATGATGCCATGATAGTCAAGACTTCCCTCAATGCAGTCACAGATGAGTGGGAAACATTTTTCCAAAGTGTCTTGGGCAGAGTGGACCTCCTAGATTGGGATATCTTTTGGTCAATTCTGCATCAAGAAGAACTCTGTAGATTCACCAAGAAGTAGCACAACTCTAGATTGAGCAAAGTAAAGAAGGAATATGAGGGAGGTGCAGCCTTGGCATCGAAGAAGCAGCCAAAGAAGAAGAAGGATCTCTCAAATATCAAGTTCTTACACTGTGGTAAAATGGGACATTTTTCCAGCAATTGTCCTCAGAAGAAATAGGACAAGGAAGCATATTATTCCAAAGCAACTGTGGAAAATAATGGGTTAGAAGATGATGCAGCCATGAGTGCTCATAAACCATGGAGGTGGGGTGATATGGATATGTAGAGGAGATACATAGAATAAGGGAGGGATCCTTGAGAAGTTCATCTCTTAGATCACATGCGCGCTATGGTAGCCTTAAGATAGTAGCGGGACAAGTGGAGCAGTGGGTGCATAGATCACAAATGAAGCAGAGGTAGAGGCAGATCTAAAGACTGGGAGGATAAATGCAGAGCAGAGCAGTAGTAGCGCAGAGGCTGATGTGACTTCAGCAACGCAGAGTAGAGTTGGTTATGCACTGAAGATCTATAGCACCACAGAAGGCTTTAGAGGGACAACGCATTGCAACAACATCGTGAGAGATTTCAGCACAAGGGGTTGATGTGACTTCAGTAGTGCAAAGGGAGTCTTCTTAGGTAGTGTAGAGCTATAGCTATGCATCATCCTTCATATGCCACCACAGATATATAGCCTATGGAGCTTCAATGATAAGGATGCAGCCCATCTAAATTTTCTATCAATGTTTGGGTAGGAGATTCAGTTGCTTCTCTCAACAACTGAACTTAAAGTGCAACAGATCAGCAGTGGTAGTGATATGAGCAGCAAAAATGCAAGATATTGATACAGAGTTACAGTACAGAGGTTGCACTAGAAGTGGTAGAGTCATGGGAAGAAGTACAGAATGACAGCTGCAATGCAGAGTTGAGTGGCAGCAGACCAAGCATCAACAACACAAAACCAATGCCCAAAATCATGTAATGCATAAGTGTGATGTATTTCTAGATCAGAACCTTGATGCTAAGAGGGAGTGTTCATATTTTGTGTATTTTGGGTAGCATTAGGTGTGCTCTAGCTCCCAAACGTTGTGGAGGGATTAGAGTACACTTGATCTACAAGACCCAGAAATTGATTTGGGAAATTTCATCTCGTTTAGGAGATATTAAATTAATTAATTATTTTAATGTATTTCCTAACTTTAAAGTTAGGGAACTTAAGTAATTAAATTTAATTTAATTAAACATGTGACCAAATTTCCTTAAGTCACACGAACCAAGCTTTCTCTTAATATTAGCCATTGATTCAAGATTTGATCATGGTTGTTGGTTTCCCAATGAGAAAAGTATAAAGGAAAGGCTTGGGGTCATTTGTAAAGACATGCAGAGGCAGAGTACTGAAGCTAAGATGAGATTCTAGGGCAGGGTTTGGTAAGAATTATTAGAATTTTTTCAGCTGCAGAGACGAAAATTTAGGCCAAGGGGATGATCTAGTCCCGGGGTCTAGAACACACAAGTGGCAGATATCAACTTAGAGGAAAACACAAAGAAGAAGGGAAGCTGCAACAGCGAGGACAACACAATCCCTCCAAGGACATCATGATTTTTCAGCAAGAAACCCTCAAGGGTTGCGTAGAGACCCTAAGGGTCAATGTAGGGCCTGCATCATCTAGTATATGGTAACAAAGACATTTCTGGAGCAGTGATGAAGGTCAGAGGGGCTTCAGAGGCTGACATAGAGGCTTCAAGGGCAGCTCTAGGGTTTCTATGCCCTAATTTTGTTTGAGTTCTGTAAATCCCATTTGAGGGTGTGGATCAATCATTATTTGGCCCTAGATCATCCAATGAATTGTAGATATATTATATCTCTGTCGGGTTTTCCAAATATGGAACGCAGGCTAGTTGTATTCAAAAAATTCTTAATAATAAATCCCTCCAACAGCCAGAGACTCGTTTTCCCGCATTGGTTTTTTTCTGGGGACTATTTGTCCAGAAATAATTGTGTCACCTTGTCTATGTGTGCATGAACGTGTTCTAGATCTGGATTGGTGGATATATGTTATGTGTTTTGCTTCGATTTAAACTTGAATTTTATTCAGTTAATAACTTGTTTAAGTAGGAGGAGCATAATCAGATTAACAGTAATAATTTCTGCATAAAGTGTAAACATTCAGAAATTTCCACAAAATTAATAGATGGTAAGTTATCTTTACAAAATAAATCTTACTATTGTTGTCTATACCCTTTAGTTATGATTGTACCCATTTTTTCCTAGACATATACAAATGAGATCTAGTATAGAATCATGTAATCTCACTAGATATACATTTGTTATATTATAGAAGGCGATTTCCAACTTAAATAGGTATATGATTCATTGTTATTTCTATTTCTCAAGGAATATATCCTCTTATCCATCTATTTTAAAGTAATCTTGATATTGTTTTCCTAACAATATTACACCATTTATGGTGAATATTTGGAATGAGTGATATTTATATGATTGAACTATAAAAACCGTATCAACATGTGACATTTCCTAATGAAAACATATGAATGTTTTATGGTCCAATTTATTTTTAAACTATCAAAGGAATGATTAATTAGTAAATTGGGATAACAAACTAGGATCAGGGACAATTATTTTTTTTAGGAGACCTTATAAGCAACTCTAATTTGAAAATATGCCTTGGTTGGCACATTGATAACAAAACATAGTTTAAATAGTAATGAATGGGCCCCAAATAATCAAGCTAAATAAACAATCATTTAACAAAAGTTTCAAGAATACTAAGTTGTGCCACTATTATAACTATTTGATGTAGTCTACAAAGATGGGGGTGGTTGAATGAAATAATGGGCAGATTGGTGAGGTGAGCATTCTCGTTCATGAAATTTGAAACCATGAACAAGTGGAATGTGTGGCAGATGCAATTCCACCATGGAATCTTCAAGATGGTTGGATGTTTTATTAAATGCACTAGGGGCATGGAAAGATTGTTGCTAGTAGTCCTAGGTATGGATGGTAGTGAAGGTAGCATAGGAGAAGAAACATTTCTGCAAGTTGTGACCCTATGCAAACTTCTTTGGTTGTGGAATTTGTTGGATTTGTATTCTACATACATGATCAAACTTCATGGATACACTGATGAAAGAGTCTGGCACTAGGTTTGGGAACCAAGAGAGAAAAATAGTTTCTATTTTTAGTGTGAGGTGAACTAGAAGAAATCGAGAAGGATATTTCTCAATTGGTCGTGGGGAATTGAGTCATGGAACCAGTGCCTAGACCTAATTACCCTAATAAGCTCAATTAATGAATACCTCTATTTATGTAGCGTTTTTTTATAATTATTTCTAGGAGAAGGTAGCTAGATGGTGGGTGGATCTCTGTTTTTTGTCTTTCTATGTTGAAATTATCCTACACTTTCAATTCTACCTAGATTATTTTTTATTATTATTGAATTATTTAGTCCAATACTCTAGTTGATATTAGTTAGTGGGGTGTGGGAGGAAGCCCATAAATTGTTCAAATATTTGCTAGAAATGGCTTGAGAGAGGGGTGGAATACATGGTTCGAGGTTATTTTTAGTCTTTTAAAGGAACATATTTTTGTTACGATGGTTGTTATTGGTCAGCCTGCTTTAGTTTGGGTGGTCTACTAGCATCTTAACGTGCTAGCCCCTAGGACTCTCGTCTATTGTGGAATTCGAGAGGTTCACACTTGTGGTTACATCATCAAGGAAAAGTCACGGTGGTGTGTGGGGGAGGGGGTTTGTAGCCCATAATCGTGGTTTTTTCTATTGGTTTGTGGAGGCCACTAGAACTTTCAACCAAGGGAATCATGTAGCTCATCAATAATTGGGATCTACAAATAGAAGGAGAGGGGAAAATGTTTTGACAATGGGGAAGGGAATGAAGGGGGGTAGGGAAATGAGGGCACGGTGTGGTGCATGTTGAATATGATTTTTTAGGTACGAGGCAATGGACCAAGAAACTGAGATTGAGGAGGTCATATTCCCTAACAATAAATATTCACCTAGATATGTTGTTTTACCTACTTCTTTGGATACCTTGGAAGCACAAGTACAACAAGTTACAAAACTCCTAGAATAGTTGAATCACAATAAGCATGGAAACCAAAATTAAGTTATAAAATTCTTGAATGACTCACAACGGAACTAATCGGATATGATGGAAAAATTAGCATCACTTCCACATGGATAAATGATATGTATTGGGAGCATAGAGAAATATTGGGGGCATATAACATAGGTTGAATTCCATGCTCCCTCAGAGCTTAGCCACCCTGCTCCTCCTAATATAGGCTCAAACCATCCACCTTTTCATTGATGCATGTAGGTTTTGTAATCATCTTAGGGATATTTTTGTTTTATTGCTCTTTCCAGTTTTGAGTCCTATGAATGTTTTGACATTTTTTCAAATGTTTTTATTTTGTTATTCTTGCGAACAAATCCGGTAGGAGTGAGGTTGGAAGAACAACAAATTTGAGCTATGTACTCTATAATATTTTGGTGAATTAATAGAAATATTATATTAGCAAAAAAACTATTTCAAATAATCTATAAAAAAAAAAAAAGAATTGTAGCTTTCCTTCTTAAATTATAACTAAATGATACTAGGTGAATTTGGAGGAATTCAAATGTGTCCATATTATCCATAATACTAAACAAAATATATCATATCACTTGTAAATTAACTAACCTATGCATAATGAAAAAAAATGGACAAAATTCCAAATACTATCACCTAAAATTTTGGAAACTAAACCTATTAAAAGTATTGAAATTAATTCAAAAACTATATTAAAACCAAAATACAAAAAGATATAATTACTAAAATCTAAAATTTTGGAAAATAACATTATTAAAAACTATTGAAAATTACTTCAAAAAAGTTGTACTAAAACCCAAAAAAAAATAAAACTTAAAAGGAAATCAAAAATATTAAAAATAAACTTACTCTGCATACGATAACTACATGAAGGTAAAAACGGTTATAGCTCCTTCTTCATATTGTACTATACTATTTTGAAGTCCGTCTTCAAACACACAAAAAGTATACAGCCAAACTTGTATAGAATTTGAATTCTTTTCCTTTGGATCGTCTCAAAACACTTGGAAAAATACAACCATATATTTTTTCTTTTTGATTTTAAAAAATTCTTCTGCTTGGGGCTGGGATAGTTCCTACTGCCAGTTCTTATTGGTGATAGTGGAGATATGTTTTTATGTGCTGCCTCCTTTTCTGCTCTCATCTCCTGCTTGATGATGAGTGAAAAAGAGATGCACGTTTTGGTCACTATGGTTATATTTTGGTTTATAGGGCTGCTAACATCCTGTACAGGAGTTTAAGCAGCTATGTTCCATTTTCTCTAGCAAAGGGAATGGCTATGTTGTTTCCGAAATGCTTGGCATATGTTCAGAGACTCTCTATATATAATAGAAAGTTCGTTTTTTTCTGTGGAAAAAAAATAAATAAAAAATCTTCTGCTAACCCAAAATAAAAAATAAAAAATTTATTTCTATTTTAAAGAGTTGAATAACTCTACCCCTTTAGAAGATTGAGATTATTGCAATGAATATAAACTGAAAAATAGAGTAAGGTCCGTAAAGCTAAAGGACTTATTTGTTTAATCGGGCCTTCCCTCTCCTGAAAAGTCATTTAACACAATTTATACCTTTTAATCATTTACTTTGACTATTTTTTTCCTTCTTTTTTTATTTAATATTTTTACCCTTTTTAATAAATATTATTATATGTTTCTCATACTTACTGAAACGGTTACGAAATGATAATTACTCATCCTATCATTCGCATCCTCAGATTCTCATTGACCGTGACCATTTTATTCTTAATCATTATTTGATTTGCCTTTTATGGGTTCATCATTTCGCCCAATTCTTTGCATTATATCCTTATTCCACTTCATGTTTTAATAAATATTTTTTCCTTTTGACAATATATCCATTCCGTTACTCACCAACATAATATCAGGTTGATGTTGATATTTATATGTCTTTTCCCTCCATTATTTCGAATGTTATCTAGTGTGTTCCACTTGTAGTTTTCTTCTTCATTTCCTCACAACCATTACACGGTTCACATTTTGATTGCCCATTATCTTATTAATCATTATTTGATTTGAGTCCGCTTCTTTCGTACACTTTCCTTTTACCATATCATTTCGCCCAAATCTTTTTACTAGATCATTATATATCTAGTTTATTTCATTTCAGGTTTTGATAAATGTTTTTCCCTTTTGAAAATCTATTCATTCCGTTAACATCATAATATTAGATTGATGTAGATATTTATAATTATTTTCAATATTATATATTGCATTGGGCTTGTAGTTTTCATCTTCATTGGCTCACAACCTTTACCATGTTAATATATTTTTTTCATCATTGAAGATTTTAATTATAATATATGTCACGCTTATTACTGTATTTTTATATAGTCTACTTCTAATTAAATTATAGGGATTTTTATCAATTTGACATCGCCACTTAAATATTTTGAAGTCAAACAAGTTAGTCACAGCATAGTATTTAGCATAGTATTTTAGTTATTGTAGTATAAAGCCTAAACTTATTTGGTTGATAAAATCTCTTAGCAAAAATTATGTATTGTATCTCCATTGAAGTATTATCCTTAATAGTGTTTTTTTAAAGGTATCTAAGTTTTTCTTTTCTTTTTCTTACCATTTTTATTTTTTTAAATTATTATTTATCTTAATTTATCTTATTTCCACCTAGTATATAAGTGAAGGAAATGTTGTAGTGATTATTCAAACTCCATATCTTAGGGTATGTGTATTCTTCCATTTTGAATGGTACTATAATATATTTTTTATAATTTTTACTTAACATTAATTTTCAGGGATTCTTATTTTCTTTTCATTTAACTAATACACATTGTGACAATATATCATATTTGACAATGCTTTTCACAATTTCTTTCATTATTATAATTGTTATTGGATCCAATCCTCATATTTTAGAATAATCTATGTAAACCAAAATAACGAATCAGATATGTAAAAATATGCATGAACATTGTCTTGTACTTTCATTATTTCAAAATGCAATTTAATCTCACCTTATATGTGCACATTGAATCTCCTTTCCACTACTTAAAATTGTTGATAGTAAGTATATCCTTATTTTCATTTTCCATTAATCTATTTAGTTTTGTATCCATTATACATAGTAATAAGAAATGACCTCTCTCAAGGGTGTTATATTCAAGGGGGTGTTGGAGAGATAGTGATGTATTTCCTTGGAGGATAAGTTAAAAAATATTACATGTAAAGGTTAGGAAAATATTCAAGTAGTTAGGAGGAATGATATGCCTTGTGGAATGTATTAAAACTAGCGAAAAGAATCTCGCCTTCTCAAAAAGATAATTACCATATGGGAATCCAACAACATAAATTGTCATTTTAACTCGATTAATATTTTGATAAACCTAACACTTGTCCTCATTCATAAAATAATAAGCCGTTTCTTGCATTCATTCTTGGAGTATATTTCTTCCCATGTCCTAGGAGAATTAGATACAATGGTATACATTCTTGAAATATAAGTGAAAAGATAACCTTTCAAAACCGTTTGCGTTAAAAGAAAACATGCCTCCTCCGTCATATTCCTTGAATACCCTTTGCACCCATGAGAAAAAAAGAGTTTATTCCATAGAATTAACAACTATTTATAACAAAAGGGTGAGACATGGTGGAGGGAAACCCATAATATTTTCTTTGGTTGGTAGTTGAAAATTTGGTTTCATCATGTGGAGTGACCACATTCTCATATTTTTGCACTAAAACACCATCCATGCCACTATCCTTTGTTTGTGCAATGTTTCAATGTTGTAGGTCAAGTAATTTTATCTTGGGAATTATGGAGTTATAGGAATTGTGGCACTATGCTTTTAAATTTGGAAATGGTGATTGGAATTCGGAGGTTGTGTCTTATCCATGACACATCACATCTGCTTCCTCTTCACTCGCATTTTTCATGGAAAATTTAATATGTGCATGGATCAAAGTGTACAACTATGCCCTTTTATTATTTTGGCTCTGAATGTTGAAGTCAAGAAGAAAAATTGAGCTCCATAGGATACTTTTAATGGTGATACTTCCATTTTAATCTAAAATATGGTAGATTCTATTGATAGAAGGAGTGTGTTGGAATAGAGGGAAAAATATGGTGGGTTAGAAGGGTAGTAGAAAAGGATGAACATGATGAACATTGGAAAGTAAGCATAGCTTTGGGAGCTCCAAGAAACATGCATAGCCCATACTTTACGATTGGATAAACTAATAGTCTCCCTCTCTTCTACAATGGAAATTTGGGTAGAGATTAGGAAATTGATGCACAAATGGAATGGAAATATTGATAATATGAAAAGGAAACTAGAAGAGGTGAAATTGAAACAAGCTAAATCATCCTTGTTAGTGGCTATCTCATCATAATCAATTAATTTTTAATGTCAATCTACGGTTCCTATTGACTTGAACGCCCCCCTAGTAATTCTAGACGTAGAGGAAGCTATGTCTAGTTCCAATGTAAGATACATTTTCTTCGATGGTTAAATTTTATAAAATTGGACATGTATTTTATATATTGTACTCATTTAAACCTCCAAGGATGTTTAATTTTTTTAATTTGTTAAAAAAAAGATCTAATAATGGGTCACATGTAGTTATGAATAGATTATTTGCTTTTCCAAATATACTCTACTATGTACTCTCTGTGTGTTTTTACACATTTGTTTGTAATACTATTTAACAATCAATGTTAATAACCAAAAGCATTATATCTCTCTTTTTTGCAATATAATTTTTTATGAATTTTAGTTGAATTTTTTTCTAAAAAAATTGTTTGAGATTTATAGAGTTTAATCATTGATTTTATAAAATTTAATTATCTCAAGAATTTTCAATCACTAAAATCATTTATACATTTTAAATAATAGAAATCACTAGTTCAATAAGAATCATAGAATTAATTTTCAATTAAAAAAACTATAGCTTAAGACATCTAAATATTAAAAAAATTAAAAAATAAAAAACAAAATCATCTCCTTAGACATTGAATCTTCAACAACTAATTTAAATAGTCCTTTCAAAATATAAATTTCTAGAATACTAATGCTTTATTTTAAACTTGTACGATAACTTATTTCAACCTGATAAAAGAAATGGACATATCTTATTTTTAGGTTGTGCCTTCTGCAAGATCTTTTGGTCATTAATGATTCTCTCACATCATTGCTTGTGCTATAAAGTCCTGTTTGAAATTTTTGTTCCAAAATTTTAATTCATAATATTTTTAATACTATATTTATTATGCAAGTTGATTTCCTCCATTATTCCCCAACATTGCATCCAAGAAAAAGTATCCTTATGCCACGCTTGCTTGAGATGAAGATGTGGAATTTTTCTAAAGCTAGAATAAATTTTAAGAAATGTATTGGAATCCATGTTGTATAACTTCTTCTCATACATAAGATACCTAATCATATTGACTCGTTTAATGGGGAAAATATTTTCTTCAATCAGTTGGGTAGGGTAGGGAGTATTTCCCTTAATTTTGAGGTTGTGGGTTATAAATTCCCTTTGAATCTATCCAATATTCCTTTATGACTTTTTAGATATACTACAATGTAAAACCTCACAATAATATAAAATAAAAGGAGTGAAAAAATGCAAAGAGGATCCATTTCTTTATCTCAAATCCAAATATGTGGCTACTCAATTGTTTTCAAACTTATAGCAAACTTTCCATCCTCATTTTTTTCTCAATGTTAAAATTCCAGAAGGAATTATTATGGATTTTGATTATTGCATATTTGTGTAAAGGAAATTCCTCCAAGGAGGTTATATCATAAATAAAAATACCATAGATGATCCTTTTGTATTTAGTTATCATGATTCTAGGCTTGTCAATATTTATAGTAATACCCATCTGGGAGAATAAATCCTAATGAATTTTGAGTTGCTTGTTAAGATTGTTACACTACCAACCAAGGTATTGAATGTTTCAATAATTCCAGTAAAGGACCTAGGTAAAAATATGATATAAGTGATGTATTCTACCAAATATATCTCTCTTACATTCAAGGAACTACCGAGAATATCTCACATATCCTTCGAAAGAAAAACATCACCGCTAACTTTAAACCTATTAACACCTTATATCCATAAAATATCTTACCTAGGAAAATGTGATATGTTAGAATAATTTACCATAGAAATAGGTTAGAGTAGATATATTTATGTATTGAGTGAAGGGTTTTCTTATGGATGTTAGTTGGGTGTGGTGTAGCATACATATTTTCCTTATTTTATGGATAAATGAATGTCGATTAAAGTTGGATAAGAAGAGGATGGTTGTATAAATTACATGAGTGTGGCTGAAAGTCTTGAATTATTTAATATTTTTTTTTTTTAAGGAGCCACTCAACCTGTAGAGTGGTCTACATTCAACCTATAGAGTGGTTCATGGAATCAATACTCTCACATTGTCCACTCTTGATGATTTAATTGATTTGTTTCGATTGTATAGGAAATCAGGTTATCACAAGTGCCACATAGAAAATCATTTAAAAATTGGTCAATTAATTTATGCCCTAGATTACTTGGCTAAGACAAAGTCCTCCATATAGATGCAGGATAATTTTTGCAGTTTCTTAGCATTGATTTTATTTACAACAAAGTTATAGCTGGAAAGTTATCGATCCCAGGGGTAAGTTAAAAGATAATCATGAATTCCCTTACACCTTTATACAAAGGCCATGTGGTTATGTGGAAAATGTTGTATCAAAACCTAAACCTTTTAAAAAATGGTCTGATATGCAATTAGATTTTAGAATCTCATGTCCCTCATTCAAGTAAACATGTTACAAAATTTTCTATTGAGATGTTATCTACAAAGAACAATTTCTATGCTATAAACATCCAATAAATTACACACATCGTTGAGTGTGAAAACTTTCCACTATTCCTTCCTTTGTTCCCAAGAGTGAGAATATCAACCCCAAAATAAAGAAGAATGGTGTTGGTTTTTGAAGTGAATTATGTATGTTATGTATTCTATATATATTTTATAAAACTTATATGATGAAGAACCAATCATCAAACAAAGTAACATAGTTTAAGATAGTGGTTCATGATGTACTTCAGCTCCACAAGGACATATTCTCTAATTATATTATGTGTACAATCTATCATAAGCTACTATATCATGGTGTACTTTGTTTCTCCATAAAACAATGGTTACTAGTTATCATTTTGTGTTTATGAGCTTTTGTATTTGAAAAAAATGTTGAATTTCACGATCTTGGCTCTAGGTTATAATCTTAAAATCACTGACACTCCTACACCAAAAATCTTAGCAGGAACTACTTTGTATAGCAGAAAATATAAAGAAGTAAATCACATATGCACAAGTATACACAAATTTTAACAAAATTGTACAATAATGTACAACCAAATATTCATTATATTAAACAAATCTAAATAATACAACATTCTATGGAATACAATATATAATGACAAACTTCGACACCACTTTTATGTCGTACCTTGTCCTACTAGTCCTTCGCACCCATACTGCTAACTAGATACCCTTTAGTCCTTCAAAGGACAACACATAAAGACTCCAAGAGGGTTGCCACCTAACACTATTTCAAGTCACTTCTACTGCATGCACATGTGATGATCCAATGTTATCTCTAGGATGGCCAATTTTCGAGCCCTAATCTACTAAGCTAGCAGCCACTTTTTTCCATAAAAGTGATGCATTTTAGGCACAAATATTCACGCAATATTCAATTCTTTTTTTTCACCTCAAGATATATTTTTTAGCGATACTTTTGGTAGAAAACATGATTCCCTCCACCAGACCAATGACATCCAATACAATCATTGTAGTATTCATGATGAGGACCATCATTAGGTATATTTTAAGGGGTTATAGTGTCACCTTTTAAGCTTATTTAATCCCTCTTTCTCACACACATTTAATTACATTTTTTCATATTTTTCGTAGTGAGAATGGTGTAAAAAGTATTTTCATGACTTGAAGCCTAACATGGTATAATTGCAAGAAATGAAGGGAAGATTACTATTTTTTGAGTGAAATTCCATGTTAGGGATTAGAGTATACAATGAAGAGAAATAATTGGGAGTTTTACCACCTTCTAAAATCCTATAATTATCCAATATCTCCTTATATCGTCCTCCAATAGTTTTAAGTCAAAGGAAACCGAGAAAGTGGGTGGTAAGAGGGAGCCAAGGTCCACTTCTCTCAAATATCAAGGGGGAAAAAACCTACATTTGAGGGAGCTCTTAGTAGCTACCTTTTTGTATAAATAGTCAAGAGGAAGAACTCATTAGGATTTAGATTATATATGCAGTTAGAGAAATCTTGGATTTGTATTATATATTTTTTACTTTCCTTGTTAATGTAAAGGATTTGTTATGAAATAAGAACTAGCATTTGGTTTAATTGTCACTGAGTTGATTTCAGAAATTTGAAGCTTGTGGGTTAGGGTCCCATCCATGGCTTGCAGCCTCTCTTGCATATATTTGTGTTTTTCCTTTATGCTTTAGTAGTTGGTTAAATTCATTGCATTTTTTCCATGATAAATTTGTTGATGATAAATGCATGAGTGAATGTATTATTTGCAGGTTTGGATATAGTAGCAGAGAAGGAGCCTTATAGCACCATCTCTTTTCGTTTCAACCCTCCTTCAGTCACCTTTTCTAAAATGGAAAATTTTATTTCTTGTAACAAAACTAGTGATGCAACTCACATTCATAATTTTTTTTGTCTCTGAAGTTATAATATTACATGGAATGTCTGCGAGTATTGTTTCAAACAGAGATACAAAGTTCATACGACACTTCTGGAGGACTCTATGGAAGATGCTATGTACAAACCTTAGTTTCAGTTTAGCCTATCATCCTCAGATGGATGTACAAACTGAAGTGGTGAAGAGGAGCTTGGGAAACATATTAAGGAGTTTGGTTTACAAAAATCCAAAGCAAAAGGATTTAGAACTTGCTGAAGATAAATGTTGCTATAATGATACTCCTAACAAGAGTATTGTGATGAGTCTGTCTCAGATGGTTTTTGGAATGCATCCAGAGGTGTGTATGAACTTAGATAAGGAGTGAAAAGGATGAAGAATATGCAGAACATATTCAGAAGTTGCATGAAGATCTCAAGCAAAGCTTACAGAAAAACACCCAAAAGTATAAACAAAGAGCTGATATGAAGAAGACTAAAACAGAGTTTCAAGTAGATGATTTGGTCATGGTTTATATAAGGAAGGAAAGGTTTCTAGTCGGGACCTATAACAAAATGAAAATGAAAAATATAGGTCCAAGTCGAATTTTGAGGAAGTTTTCCTCAAATGCATATGAGATTGAGTTACCAGAAGGAGTTGGGATATCACCCATATTTAATGTTGCAGATTTGTACCCATAAAAAGGAACATAGGAAGAACTAAAAGAATAAACTACATAAGAGGAGGACCAGACTTTGAATTGGAAGGAACAAATGCCAAAGACAAAAAAGAAAGAATTGGAAGACATTCTGGAGAAAAGAACAAAAAATAATACCGAGGGACAAACCTATTATCAGTGTCTAGTCAAATGGAAAGGACAACCAGTGGAATATGCCAGTTGGATGATAACAGCATATTTACAGAAATTCAATGCAGATCCTAAGACATTGATGGATAAATATTTTCTTCCATGGGATTTTGATGCGGGAGCATCCAAAAATGAGCTTGCAATGTGATCATGTGTTAACATGTTGTACCTAAGAAGAGGTGGAAAACTTTATTATTAATATTCTCTTTGGCTTTAATTGTGAGAAGCTAGTTTGTTTTAATGTTCTAGATTAAATAGGAATAAAATTAGCAAATTGGTTCTCCCTATGAGAAGATTTATCCAGATAGACTAGATTAAGAGGATAAGATAGAGTTTGTTCGAAAGCTAATAAATTACAAACCACTTTTAGCTAGATTGAAGCATAAATAGGTGTGAAGTTTGATAGGGTAGATGGATAAAGTGAAGTGTGAAAGAAGTGTGCGAGCAGTGTGACAGAGGAGTGGATAGAGAGGATAAGTCATTAAATGTAAAATCTAGCCATCAAAGGGCTCAACTATGTGTATTTACCTTTCTGATAAATTCCAAGTGTTTATGTGTTTTAATTATCATGTCTTTTCATCTTTATTTCATTATTAGTTGAACATAACATTATCACTCAGTACATTCAAAGAAATTCGATTCGCGATGCGAACAAGCAAAGACACAATAGAGTTCTATGTGAAAATATTTATGTGGAGTCATTGATTCATTTAAAATTAGAAGGTTTGTACATTGGCATTGCGCATCGCAGAATTTTGAGTTCTGCTTTAAGGATTTACACAGTAAGTTATTTGAATTGCGATGCGAAGCAGAGTAGCAAAGGAGAAATGAGGGCCATTAGATCTAGGTAAGATCAACAATGGAATTTAAATCGCACCTAGTAGTATGTTTCACTTCGGCGATTTTATGGTTTGTCTTTAGGACATCGCATGGTAAGTTATTTTCTTTGCAGTGCGGTAAAGTGTTAAGTTCCAATAAGTTATGTTAGTTGCAATGCGATGCGAGCATATCACGTACCGCATGGGATAACGACATGGTTAATGTTAAACACTAAAAGTTGCGACGAGTGGTATGGAATTTGTTGCGAGTTGCGAAGTTGCAATATTGTAAATTGTTGAAAGTTGAGAAGTTGCGAAAGGTAAGTTTAATTTTTTTTTTAAGTGCTATTCCTTCGTGATTGGTCACCATTTGTGTGAACGATAAAACCACAAGTTCCACGCTTTTATTCTAATATTTATAGCCACGCTACATTAGCAGATATGAAATAGAATGTTTTTATGTCTCAACCAGAAGGATTTGTCTTTAAGGGTGAGGAAAATAAAGTATTCAAGCTTTTCAAATCTATATATGGCCTCAAAAAAGAACCACAATCCTAGTACAATAAATTTATTGATCATCTTCTGAAACTCAATTTAAAACACTATGATCTTGATGATACAACTTTTATTGTCAAGAAAGTTGGTAAAATGATTGTGTATATTGTAGTGTATGTAGATGATCTTCTGATGACAGGGAAAAATGAGAACTCCATTTGATCCATAAAGAAAGAACCGAGGAAAGTTTTTGAATTGATTAATTTGCGCTATGTTCACTACTATCTTGGTATTGGAGTAACCAAACATCTAAAGTTTATATTCCTCTCATAGAAGAAGTAAATTGGAGATATATTGAACAAGGTTGGCATAGATGAGTGTAATCCTTTGAATACTCCAATGGAAGAGAATTTAAAGCTCAAATCAACTAGAGAAAATAATATTAGAATGCAACAAAATACATAAATCTCATAGGAATTATAAACTACTTGACTACTACCAAACTAGACATTTCATTTTTTATTTGAATCCTCTCTATGTTTATGAAAAATCCTTCTCATGATCATTGGTCTTCTGCAAAAATATTTGTAGAGTACTTGAAGGAAACTCAAGACTTTGGAACCAAGTATAAATAGGTGGATGACTTTAGCTTGATTGGATACTATGATTCAGATTTTGATGGAAATAAATAAACCAGAGTATCTACTTCATGGTATGTTATGAGTCTTGGATCATGATCTGTCTCATATAGGTCACATAAAAAATTGTTCAGTAGATTCTACAACTGAGGAAAAATATGCGAAGCAGCTGAAGAAACGAAGGAAATCATGTGGCTCAGGAAATTTCTGGAATATTTGTAGGAGAAAAAAGTGCATTCAACTTCTCCTTTCATTAAAAACACTTTTTTAATAAAATTTTTCAAGAACCCAAAGTTCCATGATAGAACCAAGCACATTAATAAAAAGTATCATCTAATTTGACATCATGTTGAGGAAAAGACTATTCATCTATGCCATTTTTCCACTAATGAGAAGATTCCAGAAATCTTCACCAAAGAACTTACAAGAGAAAAATTTGAAAGGGTCACAAGGATGCTTGGAATCACCAACATCCCTTCGTATTAAGTGGGGGAATGTTGATACCTAATATTTGGGATTAATAAATTTATGTAAATACTGTAAATTGTAAAATGAGGAAGCATTATAAGATGAATAAAAATTCAAATATGAATCCCGATAGTCTCCCTCTCCTTGTACATATTATATATTTCTCTTAATGAAATTAACATTCATGGAGTTACCTAATACCTAATCTGACAATTTTACAATTTATGATAGATTTTCATAGTTAAAACTTATAGTCTTATGTAAGGGATTTAAGTTCCAATCAATCGTAAAAAAACATATTTAAACTAATAACGTAGAATTATATATTATGAACCTTACAAAATTATTCCATTATGGTTCAATAATAAGTACAATTGTGGTATTAAAATTTCCATTAACTCAATGTTGGCTTGTATGGAAGGTAGGTAAAGGTAATATATTTAGTTTGGGGGGAGACCTTCAAGTTACGATCCATATGGGAGAGAGGAGGGAACCTTACCAAATAGGCATGCCCACAATTTGGTAATTTCTCCTCCGCTCTCCCCTTTAACTTAGGTCCACATTTATCCCTTTCTTTGGAGTTCCTCTCCATGCCGCATGAGTTATCCATTTTCATTCCTCCCGTAGTGGATTCCTCCACTCCTAATGACCATTATATAGGTTTTTCTCCTCCCCCTCCTCCGTGTGTTACCTCTTCCTCTAATTTTTATTATATATCCCCTCTCTCTCATCCTATGGCCTCCCTAGATAGAAATGGCCTATATGTTGTTAGCCCTCAAAATAATGCCAAATATACCCCTCTTCTACCATAGGGTTATAACTAAACATGACAGAAGTAAATATAGTTGTGGGGAATTTGAACATAAAATAAAAAAAGAAAAATAGCAAGCCAAGGTAAAAAAACAGATGCCATCAAGCCTCTTTATCAAGGACCCTTAGAGCTTTAAATCCCCTTCCCATTTGATCCTCATGACTTTTATATCCTTCAATAATATGGGCATAGGGGGAACCTCAAAAAGAGAGGCCCTTAAAATAAAACTAAGTTAAAAAAACCCTAATAATATTATGAATGTAGAAACTATGATTTCTCATCCAAAAGCCATGAATATCCTTGCAAATATGTTAAAATATTGACAATTCAATCATATTGACTCATCTAAGTTATCTTGGTTGTTGATTACACGGTGGAGTCCTAAATGCAAGGTCATGTCCTCTTCCTCCTTTCCATCTACCCTACTAGTTAACTTATCTTTTAAATACTTTAATTTTCCTATTTCTCTATTAAATATATATCTGTTATATTTGGTTTGTGAGTTGTATTCGGAGGATTTAACTAATTCACATGATTTCAATTATCCTTGTATGACTATTGATGGAGATTTTAATTTTGGACTAGATGTTTGGGAATTATGGTGGCCAATCCCATGTTTGAAACTCCTTCATCAATTCTTCGTTTACTTTCTCATCAAATATTATGTTATAGTTATGGAGACTTCAAATTTATTCACTACATGCATGAATGGTATTTATATGTGGAGAAAATTTTCAAAGTAATTGATATATTCCTCAAATTAGAGTCTCTCTTGAATACATGTATCACCTTTGAATCATCGGTGGAAGTAGGTGGGAACTCTTATCATAGAAAAATAATGATTCAATTCTCTTGTAATGATGTACTGAAGTTGAGTCCTTTATGATTCAACCCACTTTCGGTAATTATGGAGGAATATCATTCTCTAGTATGAGGTAATTGGATACACTTAAGTAATAACTGATCCTCTTCTGTTATGGAACATTTTGCAAATAATTTAGCATTAGTTAGAAAAGTTTCGAGATGGTGCGAAAATGATTATTATGAAAAACAATAACAATTAAAGGACGTTGAAATGAAACTAGAATATATTTTTTCCTATGTAAATTGAAATGTTATCTTAGCAAATCACCTGGAACACATGAATCACTTGAATCTGAGAGGCATGCATTCTAATGGAGGAGGAAGAATTTTGGTGACTAAAAATTATGGAAATATTAGTTCTCATGGATGATAATAACACAAAGTTCTTTCTTCATTATGTAAGTGGGAGGAAAAAAAAGAGATAATATATGGAGTATATCGAATCCCAGTGGTCACCCTCTTCATTCACTTAAGAAGGAATTGAAGGAAGGGGTTTATTTATTTAAAACTCTTTTTAAATCCTAACAAGGTTGTCCCATCTAAGACATCCTATAGGTGGTGATAAAATTCCCATAAATTTTCTGAGAAGAAATGTATATATCCTTACTGTAACAAGTGGCCGACAAGGAAGTATACATGGTTTTAAATTCCATTAAAAAATAGAAAACTCCCAAACCTATTGATTTCCCTGTTTAGTTTTATTTCGGTATTACAACCTCATTAATTATGATTGTCTAAGGACAGTTAAGGAATCCCAAAAAGGGTTGGGTTGTTCTAACTATACCTTTTAATGTCTAATTCCAAAAACCCAGGAAGGTACTTCATATGTATATTATAGGCCAATTTCATGCTACAACCTAATATACATGATAGTAAGAAAGGTTACTTGAATGAGATTAAATCCAATGTTATACTCTTATATAGGAGGAAACATTTAGATTCCCGAATCACAGAAACATTCATGATGATATGGTAGTTCCTTAAGAGATTTTCACTATTTAAGAAAATAATATCTTAAGGAAAGAATTCTCAAACTAAATCTCTTAAAGGCTTATGAAAAAGTGGATTATACTTTATTACAACTGGTGCTTATTGAAATGGGGTTTGTCTTGTAGTTTGTTAAATGGATAATAGGGTATTTTCAATCCACATCTACGAAATTTTAATAAATTGTGTCCCATCTAATTTCTTTCATTCCTCCTATGGGCTACATAAAAAATATCCATTATCTCCTCTTCATTTCCTAAATGTAGTCAATGTGTTTAGTATACTGATCAAAGATTAATTTCCTAGGGGACGCCTATGGGAAGTTCAAGTCTTGGATAATTCCTTGGCAATATAGCTATTGTTCATAGATGATTTATTGGCATGTAGCATGGGGGCTAGAGGAGACCTCTCCTTTATCAGGAAAGCACAAGACCTATTTTGTCGGGTAACTAGTGTGATAATTAATGATAAAAAATCCTATACCATCTTACATTTATGTGGAAACTATTTTTCTGGTCATGAAAGGGTCCTCTTTACTTATCTTGTAGGAATCTTGGATGATGTTTTGCAGTATCTCAATTTTATTATAAAATCGAACAATTACAGAAAAATAGATTGGATCTAGTTAGTTCAGAAGGTGGAGAAGTGTATATCTGAATGATCTATTGTTGATCAAGTCTTTGATTAAGATTTTCCTTATATAATGGATTTATACTGCAATAATACCTAAAGGAGTTCTAAATCATATAAGTAAAATCAAGTTCCACTTTCTATGAGATGGATTCAGTGAGCATAAAGGGACTCCAATGGTTAGTTGTTTGTGCCTCACAACACCAAAGGTATTAGGAGGGTTGATATTAAAAGAAAAGCATACATTTTCTAAATTACTAGAAATAAAAAAATATTTCGAGACTCACTCAAGAATCGTTTCTATGGTTCAAATATTTATAATACTAAAACCTTATTGGGTAATCAATTGTGGAATGGTTCAAAGATAGAAAAAAATAGAGAAAATGTATGATTGTCTAGAAAGTGTTGGTTAGAGATTTCCCAATGGTTGGAAGATGGAGACGATGGTGTCTTTGGGACTATAGCAAGGTTTGAATAGGATGTGATCCTATTCTTTGGATATATTTTTAGGGTTATTTCCAAATTTAAAATTTATGTCTTGGCATATACAAGGGCCTAATATCCTGAAATTATAGGGAATTCACAATGGATGTGAGCTAGGTATTTTGGCTTATAGGGTGAAAATGTTGTGGAAAAGAAAAAATATATTGACCCATTAACATAAAATCATGTTTTTCTTAAGGAAAATACCCTTTATTTACTTATTTGGTAAAAAATCCTCACTTTGGCTCCTTTACATCTAGGCTTTGGCATAGTTCCTTCTTTTGAGCACATTTTTATCAATAGAATTTCTTGTGGTGGAAATTTATATATGAGGTAAATGGCCCTCTCAAATATAATTTAATGTTGTGGTTGGATCATAAATGTAAGTTGATAGGGATAAAATCCAACGAGGCGATTGGAATTGTCCAAATAGATGATTGTTATGCAACTCTTAGGAAGAGACACATATTCATCTCTTAATGAAATGCATGTATAATAAGTACCTAAGATATATTATTTAGAAATAATATGAGAAAAAATATTGATGGCTTGGGGCATCCCCGTGGGAAGCCTTTTGGTACTAATGATCAGATAAAGAAGTTTCCTCTTACAAAGGAATGCCATGCATTGCATTTTAATTTGAAATGTTTGGCACACGCGAAGAAAGGTTAATTTTAAATATTGATTCATTCCACAAGTTTTTTTTGGCATGGAGGTGGATAAAATCACATGATAATATAATTGAGGTAAGATTGCATAAAAAAATTTGGTTTCAGTAATGCTTGAATAAGAATTTAGTATTCCATTGGGATTCTTTAATGGAGAAAGCCAGGTTCACCCTACGAAATGAAAAGTAAGAGTTTCAATGGACCTCAATCACACTTGCCTTATTTACATTCTATATAATGGTCGCAAAGGCACCAACTATAAGGAAAAATTTACAACATCATGGACACCACTCGAATTAGCCCAATATAAACAAGTTTCAAGAATCCAAGTGATCAAAGACTCCAAACGAGTCATAGACTAGGAAATCAAAAGTTGGAGGTAAACACTATTCATTTAGACACATTCTTATCAAATATAAGGAACCCCAATGCTCTTTTGAGCACATTACATTCTACCTTATTTTACGTGAGATAAATTCTAAAGTTGGTCGATTTTGAATATGAATTTTATGATTCCCGATCGGGGTTCCAAGTGGGATATTGGAGATGATAGGTGGGACGTGACCATGCGTACCACACGACTGCTTAATGTGGGCATGAAGACAAACAAGTAGGTACTATCACCCGTGCTACATAATGATCAAAGGGATAGACGGTGGTTTCCAACTCACGAGATCAAAGCGCTATTGGAAACAACACTGACGTGTTAAGGGATTTATGAAGGGTGGTGCTGAGAAAGGTGGTAATTCATCTCGACAATTTATGGACGAAGATAGAGCAGACAGAGCTACCATGCGGGAGCAGGTTGGAATGACAGGTTCACAGTCTTTCACCTTGTATTTTCTCAACCTAATTACCATGTTTGTTGCTACGAAGAAATAAGGATATAAGTCTTCAACTTTGTTAATACTTCTGTTTTTGGTAACTCAATTATATTATGGGAGTTTGAATTATCATCTGGGTCCTACAATGGTAATTTGGTATATTATGATAATTTTATTCTGATTATGTTTTGGGATATTCGTTTCTTTTCTGTAATCCTCGTCTACATGGGTACTATGGGCTTGAAAGTCTCGTGGGGTGTTCTGATAGTAGTAGTTTAGGGGCTTTGTTGGTTCTCCAATTCCACCTCTCTTAATTTTTTTTCGGCTTGGTCTAATATGGTCTCTACATGTCTTTCTTTCTCTAACCCCTGTACCATGCACTCGACCATTTGATCTATACGCAACCCTAAAATTTCTCTTAGCAAAGCTTATGAAATATATTTCATGACCTTGAATGACCATTCTGTTTGAACATCTCGGTTGAATTCATTATCAACATTTTCAACCAGTCAGTTTTTTTATAATATGGGGGGTTTCGACTCCATTTATTGCGATTGTCATCCTACTCTCTCGGGTCATGAGGGTTTTCCAACCTTTTCCTCGTCGGGTTTTTTGGGTTACATTTCGGTTATTAGGGATTAATTCCTATTTATAAGGGGTTCATCTCTTTCCCTGCTGCAAGGGGGGTCATTCCTATTTTCATGTGGTTCATTCATGTTTCAAGGGGTCTGTCCTTCTTTGTGGAAGTCCTGGTTTCTTTGTGGGATTTTTAATCTTATGTTGTGGGGAAAGGTTTGGGTTCTGGGGGAATTCAGATCTCATCACCGTAGTCTAAGCCCTTGGCCTTTTAATATACCACAAGAGAATGGAAAAATTCTTTCCATGAAATTTCTGTCAAGGAAGGAAAACAAAATTTTTATTGCCAGCCGTATTAATGGTTGGTCGATGGGAAGAAGGAATGATGACATGTACGGGATTGCTAATTATGAGGATGTTACTCCTGATAGTCTAGATCTACCTTAATATTGTTACACTAAACTAATTACTGAAATTCTGTTGCAATATACAAGTATTGTTAATTTCTATATAGGTGATTCTTTTGCACTAGTCATGGATTTCCCCCAACACTGTCAATCAATCCAACATTCTATACTAGAAGACATCATTTTTAAAGGTTAGAGAACAAAAAAGGATGCCAAGGATAAAGGAAAACAGAAGAAAAGAAAGTTCAAAGTGGGCCCGAGCAATATGTGAAGGAAGTCAAGTAAAGAGATAATGGAAAACATTTTTTATGCCTATTCCACGGGAATTCCACCTCAAGTCAAAGCATTTATCTCAGGTTGGGAGTGGGACTGCAACACCAAGGAAGAAGGAGAAATTCAAGAGGAAGCAACAGAATTTCTAAAGAACCCTAGAAACATGAGGAGTAGGTTGTCATTATTCCAGTAGTCTATTCATACATATTGGACACTAAAATGTGTATTGGCTAAGGCAATTATCAACATTCAAGGAATTGGAGAGGACCCAGAAGGTTCTTCCATCCTAACTGAGATAAGGAGTGACATATGATGAAGGGTCAATTTTATTATAATATAAAATAAAATTAAAAAAGCTAGAAAGGGTTAATTAATGAAGAATTATTAATAAAATAAGAGGGAAAAGTTGAGTTTTAGGGGTTTATTTGAATTTATAATGCTAAATAAATTGAGAAAATAAATAAGAACAATTAGAAAGAATTAAGAGGAATTAAAAAAATTAATAAAAATTAATAATATTTATAAAGAATGTAGGGGATTTAATGTTCAAGGATTTAAGTGAGAAGTTTTCAAGAATAGCTTAATTTAAAGACATTTTCATGATTAAAGTTCTGAAAATTATTTTATATTTAGAAGGCCTCATGGATGATATGAGCAGAGTGGAAATAGTTGTTAGCTAAAATTTTCATTTATCAAAACAAATAAGGTGACTAGATTTAAAGGAATGCTCTGCAGTGTCTATTTTGTTAACCTATTATGAAATGTATGTGTAATGTGTTCTTCAAGTTGCCTTGTATAGACCTTCTAGTTCAACCTACGCATGCATTTCTATACCAGCAGTGAATTTTGCCACCATGTTCTTTGGCTGATTTGAATAATTGTTTTAACAATTCTAAGATTTGAAGAAAACTTAGATATTTTTTTGTATAATACTTTAGAAATATGATCCTTAGTCTTTTAATGTAGGGGAGGGAATCCATAACTATAGAGAGGAAGGAAGAAGGTTGTTTAGGGTTAAGAAAACTATCACCTTTGTAAACTTTATTGATTTGACATTTGCAAAACTTTAATAAAGTGACATTTTTTTCTTTTTTAATTTCAACTTTTTAATTCTGTGAAATATTCTATTTGTTAAATATTAAATTCTATTTATTTATTTATATATAAAGATATAACATATTATAACTATTTCTTAAATTCACAAACATAAAACTAAAAAAACATATAACATACTATAACTATGTCTTAGATTCACAAACATAAAAGTGTTTTAGTACTTGGTGTTCCCAACATAAAAGAAAAGTATAATCTACGAAATCATTCAAACATGTATTGGTGTTTTATAACGAAAAAAATGTTTGACAAGTACCTCATTCCAATGAAAAAGAAAAAGGAAAGAAGCGTTATAAATGTTTTATAATACTATTCGCATGCATAAAAGAAAGTAATAATCTACCATAGCATTTATACGTAATATTCATGGATAACTTCAAGTATACATTAAAATAAGTAAGAAACAATTACATTTTGGCATACCATTTTAAGTTGCGTACCAGATAAGGAGGTCCAATTTGCAGCATGTCTTGCATCTTGCATTATATGCTAAAAACTGCTTGGCATATGGTGATGATTCCCTTCGAAGTTGATGGCACAAATAACCATTGCAGTTTTCCGATAATTCATTGTCTTATCAACCTTGAATATGAATATTTTTTGGTGCTAATCTACTATGATTCCTAACATGTTGCGCTGTCTATGGAGGTAACATGTTTTATGATTGGGGTTGTCTATGGAGGCAACAATTCTTTAGCAAAATTATTTTTAGCCTAAATTTGGTTATGTTTTTCAAAAAACATCTGATTATAAAAGTATATGGTGGAAAAAAACGAAGTATCATTAAAAATCTTGGCTTACTCAAAATCGTGAGTATAACTCAGATTTCTTAAAATTTCTACCAAAATTTTTTCAGTATTTTAAAGTAAAATTGTGGCCTCGTTTAACTACTTTAGACGTTGAAGTCCTTCTAACTTGGACAAGTGATTTTCTGCGTAAGGCATTTCTGAAGCCCATATATAAACCGTCTAACTCTACGCATAAATAAGTAATGGAGAAAACCTTCAAACTGTACGCATAAATGAGTAATGGAGAAATCTCAAGTAGTTTATTAGTTATCATGTGCTCTAGAAAGATTATATTAAAAATTACATATGTGCATAACCGTAATTTATACGAAACATACGGCCGCGCTACTTCAGATTCTCATGTTAAAGCCCTATGAATATGGATTCTCAGTCTCACACTAAAATGCATAGATTTTCATGGACAGTCTGTGAACAAAAATGCACAGAAGAAGAAGATGGGGACAGAAATTATTATCTGCACAATTTGACAGCGTGGAGTTAAGGTTTGCTTTCAGTTTTCGCAGAAGTGGGGATCCTGGTTAAAACCTCCGCTTGCGGTTCATAGCCATTCACAGAAACTTCCGTTCCGTTCCCATTCTCAGCGTGTGAATGAAGTCCAACGATAGCAGAATACCACGGTGGAACGTTCAAACAACTGGGTTCCATGACGGGACACTCAAACAGCAAGTAGGGCTTTTTGAGAGATGGAGAATTAGAAAATACCGGCCTGCGTCTTTTGCGATGGTAGTCGGAGACATGGTATAAACCTTTCCATGAAAATATATAACCATGAAATAGTATCAACCGTATGCAGGATAATAATCTGAGCGAGTTATAATAGTTATAGTTAAATCAACCTTTTAGTTTTAGTTTTATCTTTTACAAAGATTGAAACCACCGAGGATGACTGGAATGATTGAATGAGTTAAATTCGTTTTATATATTATGAATGTCAATGATAGTTTTGAAATTTAATAATTAATAAATTATTTTGAACATTAATATTTGATATTTAATTAACTTATGAATTTAAATTATTATTATTAAAAAATAGTTATTTTAAATTTTAAAAAAAACAACACTTCTAAAAGGTATCTGAACGTATTTAAATTTAATTATAATTTTATTAAATTTTATATAAATATATTATATAGCTAAATATATTTATTATAAAAAATTATATATATAATAATAACCATATATAAAAAATACAAAAATTCAATAAAATTGATAAAATAAAATTAACAAATTGATATAAATTTGTACCAAAAACTAATGAGTGTTTTTCTTATTTAGAATTACATTACAACTATAAATATTAATGAGATTGGTTATCACTCTGAATTAATGACATCCTTATAAAGTATATAGTGTTTCCATTTACTTTAACAAGTCAGATATACGTTTAATGTATAACTTGGAATTATAATAAAATGACTTACATCAGTAGAAGAGTACTATTCCAGCACACATCACTTGCACCTACCTCTATTTAAAAGGATTTTTCCATGTGTCGAAATAATTATATTTTTTCTTTCTTAATATTACGCTATTTTTCTTTCCATAAATATCCTGAAGGTTTTAATGTATTATAGTAACTAGTCATTTGGTGAATGGTTTACATATTCAGTATATCACTTCTCATCTCTACTACACGAATTAGCTATTACATTTGTACTAGTGATTATTGCAAGGAACTCATATTTATTAAGACTTTATGAAAGTAAGGCTCATCCAAATCTGTAAAACCTAAATTAAATATGAGAAATTATCCTCTCGCGTAAAATTTATTATATTATTGAAGTACACTATTATAAATAAACCTAGATATACATATATGAACCTAGATATACATGTAATACATCATTTTTCAAACGCATAAATGTCGCTAAAACATCACATAAAAGAAAATGAATTACCATCCGCTCATGTAACGTTTATTGCCCTTCGGGTAATATGGGTTTCTTTTTATTGTAATTGCTCCTAATGGTTACTTATGTGAGTTATTATACATTATATAATTCACCCCAGGATTAATTAATTTTATTCAATGAATCGTGGTTCGTGAGGATAATCTTGTTTAGCTTAGTATAGTAAGACCACATTACTAGATTTCCACTCTTCTTTCATATTATAATGATGGGGACCTTTAATTTTAGGTTCTTATTTTTATGACTTCTGGTTCTAAATTCACGTGAAATGTAGGTAAAGATTTCAAATGATAAGTCACATCTATAAACTAGAAATATATCTATCTCACACATATTGAATGGAAATATATTATGGAATGAAGGCTTCAAAATCAAGAACATTTTTATCAATTTTGGAATTTTTTATATTATTGTAAAAGAATATTGTGAACTTGAAAGGGCTACTCTTTAGTATGGAAATAATACATGTCACAAAGAAGTATTCAAAACTATTCACGGTGGATTCCAAATATGAAGATAAATATAATATTACCATGAATATCTAGAAAGACTTGTAAAAAAAATACAGAATTATATTATGGATTAATTCTGACTAATGAATATTGGCTCAAAAATATTTGAAACATTTCTTTAATCCATTTTTGTAGATAAAATAATAATAAAAAATATAAGAAAAAAATTAACAATATAAGAACTTGATATAGATTATGGATTTGAAAAAAAACTATGAAGAGAGAATATTGACTCAAAAATATTTGAAGTATTTCCTTAATCCACTATCATGGATAAAATGACAAAAATAAAACAATAAAAAAAACATTTTAGAAATATAAAATGTTGATATGTCTCATTTTCTCTAAATGCATTAGCCTAATGATTTATATTAATACATGTCTTAATTTGGCCAACATGATTGATTTTTAATGTACGTGTATGCTCAAAAATTAGTGCTCAAAAGAGTGATAAAATGAAGTGGTATACGAAACTAGAGAAGTTGAGTTTACTATGGCTTTTTGGGATTTGCTGTTTGGTTTTAATTATGAAAAGTAAAGAAAATTTGGAAAAAGAACATGTTACTAGAAAAAAATAACGAAAACAAGAAAAAAAGGAAAGAAGTTTCTTTGATTTCAAAAGTAAAAAAACATTCATTCCACTATGTTCATAAATAAGTTTCTTTGATTTTAAAAGTAAACAAACATTCTTTTCACTATGTTCATATAAATCAATTTCGGTTGTCATATTACAAGAATATTAAATCAATCTAAATCTCAATTATCCTTTTATTTTTTATCATACTAAAATACTCTAGTGTAGTAGACAAACTACTAATAAATATATTTATCATTCAATTATTAGAATCTAAATAATGACACCCAATTCAAAATTAAAAAAAAATTTAAAAATTAAACCTAAATATCTAAATATAACTTCAAGAGAAAAGAGTAAAATATTCAACATTTAGTGAACTTTTAACACATGATAAAATCTCCTACACATTAATAATATAAATAGCTAAATAACTAACAATGCAATAAGATTATCTTATATTTAAATTACAAATAATGCAGTAAGGTTATCTATATTTTAATTAAAAAAAATCAGATTCACTAGCTAATAACTTACTAAAAACAACCAAAAAAATTACATGATAAAATTTTAGAACGGAGGAAAACATTTTTGCATCCATTACAAGATTAACGAGAAAATGAGGAATGTCATAAAACGGAAAATATAAAATACGAAAGTAGGTAAAAAATAAGTCGTTATATTTGGATTATATATATATATATATATATATTTCAACAGTTTGAAATGATATTGTTTAAAAATAATTAATAAATATTATTATTATTATTATTATTATTATTATATATAAATTTATTATAGATTTTCGACGCATCAATTTTTTTATTAATGAAATGACTTTAAAGTGAGTGATGGTGCTTAAAAAGAACTTCATAATAATATAAAATTTCAATCAATATTTTCATGAGCTGTATAGCTTCCGAAATAGTACCATAATAATATAAAATTTCAATCAATATTTTCATGAACTTGTATAGCTTCGGGAATAGTGCCTTAATTAAAGTGACTTCATATCTTGGTCCTTCAACGCATCTCTTCTTCATTTAGTTTTTATCAATGCGAATGACCAAATATTTTTCCCTATATTCCAAAAAAAATACTTAATAACCATAACTACATGTTACGTACTGAAGAAATCATATTTTAGCTGAAAGTTTGGGAGATACATTGTTCAACCATTTTCATTCATTCTTTTATAATGCATATTAAAATTAATACTACCTAAAACCATATTTAATATTTAATCTATTATTTTAGGTTGGACTTATTTTAAAGAATTTTGAGTTAAATCCCTCTACGAACTAAAATAATATTTAAAGACCATATTTAATATATTTTGGAGGAAATTTCACAAGGTATGCTCTCCATATTAGTGTCAAACTACAATTCAGCCTAGTCATATAAAATGTTTTACGGTTGACTATGAGTCTACATTTAAAATTTATTGGCGTTGTAATAGTAATGGATGAGATATTTCAATAAATAAAAAAATTATCATTGAGCACCCTTTAATTCATTCAAAATTTTAAAGGAATATACCCTAAGTTTTTAAAAATCATATTGATTGGATTTGTAATAATCTATTTGATTTTGTAGCAATCAATTTTGTTTCTCATATTTCATGTTTTTATTTTGCACATCAATTTTTTCATGTACATTGGCTTGTGCTAGTACAATTCTAACTAAACAACTTTATCTATACTTGATTTTGTTAGTATTTTTTACAAAAGGGTATATGATATGGCATACTTTTTATTAACAATAATTTTTTTTTTTTAATATCTTTTTCTTATCATTTTTTTCCTCTTTCTGGTAAAGGTGAAAATTTTTAGGTTGGAAAACTCATTAAGGTATAGGAAAAGGTTGTTGTCGTACGATAATCGTTGTTAGAGGAATTTTAGTAGAAAAACTTGAAGGGTTGTATACCTCTTCCATTGACTACTAATCTATTTTATGAGTGAAAATTTACTTCATTTTGACTTCTTCCTTTTAATTCTATTGTTGTCATTTTTTATCAACCTTAGCATCGGTATCAATTTGTCTTCTAAACTCTTCTCCTCTTACTATGTTTTATACTTTTTCTTTTGTTAGTTATTGTACTTGTTTCACCATATGTTTTTTGGCTTTCCATATCATTATTAGGAACAATGGATTCATATATAGTCTCCAATATGGTATTTTATCTCTCTACAAATATTTATGCTCTATTGCTGTCATTCTTGATTTTTCCATTCTTCTTCTATATTTCCAGTTTATGTCTATTTGTTGCATTTCCCCTCTTACTCCATAAAAAGTAAGTGATATTGTTTTTTTTTCTCAATTTCATTCTCATAATTCTAATAAGGAAAGAATTATTCAATTAAATCTTATGTTTTTTAAAATTATCTAGAGGATTATGAGCTTGATATGTCTTCAATGGAAAGTGATAAGTTTCATTTTCGCTCATTCTATTCTATCCTGTCACTAGTAGAAAATGATTAAATTAATGACTAGGTGACCCAAAAAGTTAGTAACTGCAATTATTTCAAGTGAATTACTACTAAATTTGAGCAATTTTATGTGACTGAAATAATAATGACTAACTTAAATGAATAATCTAGTCTAGGGATAAAATATACGACTAGATAATAAGTGACTAAACTAAAAATGACTAACTCAAATGACTAATTTAGTATAGGATTAAAATATATGACTAGATAATAAGTATAAAAATTAATCTCAATAACGTAAATGATTATTATAGTCCATGAATAAAAATATGGCCAGCTAAAAAGTACAAAAAGTATATCAATTAGTCATTTGTGTTAGTAATTTTTAATTGTGTCACTCCAAAAATGGAAAATCGCAATTTTGGTATCAAAGTGTTACATTTCACTACACCGGTCTCTGAATCCATCTACATTGTTAAAATTTAGAGACAAAGGGGTCTCTAAATCCATCTGTAGTGTTAAAATTTTGAATACCCTAATAACAACTTGGTGAAATACATTATGTAGAATACCTACAAGCAGAAGTGTTGGATAATTAAGAGAGCATAGATTTCCTTTAGTTGAACACATAAATTTTCATGCATATCTACATTTTCTATTATTAGGGTCATATCCATTGAACTTAGGATACATGTTTTTATCTTGGATATAAAGTTTTTTATTTAGTAATTTGAACATACATTATGAGCATAGCAGTACTAGACTTTTATGAAACTCTTTTGAATCTGATATATGAGGATTTTGATATGTCCAGAACATGAGATGTTATACATATTATAATATAATGTTATACATTTGAAGCGGATTTAGTATACTTCGATGATGTAAATTACACCTTTTCATTAATATCAATACAAAAATCGTGCTTTTTCCTTACTGGAAAAAAAAATTATAGAAGAGGTTTGATGACAGCTTGCCTTGGCCATCTAAGACACTAGGCACAGGAAGAGGTTGCTTTAGCTACTACATTTAGCTTGGTATGTATGATCCATGTGTATATGATATCTCCTATGTCTAATATTTTTATTATGATCACTTAAGCACTGAATTCTAACTGTTGATTCTTTGGTTATAATTTCTAAGTTGAGTTGTTCCATGGCGTTTCATAAATTTACTTAAAAAAGTATGCCATTTTAATGATTTGATTATATATTTCGTTATTTGAGTAAATTATACACATAAATTTTGTTATACCATTTGTTTCCCACCAAAACATTTTTACTCTACCTTGTGTTTTTATTATATACCTACTATTCCCCACCAAGCAAATTCTACTCTACTTTATATTTTTGGCGGGAATGAAATTTATTTACTGAACTTGATGGAGTTAAAAAAACCATAGTAATGAAATCCATATTTATGATAATTTATTTTAATTTCTTGCTTGGGACCAAGATACTAGTGAATTTAAAACCTTCAAATAATTTTTTAGGGAGATACATAAAATCAGAAGTGTGTGTAAATAGAAATGATTTTTTTTTTATATTTGGAATCTTCACAGCTTGACAAAATGGTGGTATCATCCTTCCAGCACCTGGCCTGAAAAAATCCTCTACAATTTTTTTTTTTTAGTAATGCAACCTAGTTATCACCATCGTTCTTGAAAACATATTTGTTCCCTCACACATCTCCACATGAAACTAGGGTGTTTGGTTGATTTGTAGTTAAATTAAAAATCTAGAATGAAGATAGAGTCCATCATTTCCTGTGGAGTTCACTCATATGCAGTTCTTACATGCATCCCCTCATACTTGGCCATGAAGGTACAAATAAAATAACTAACCATGTAGAGAATGAAAACATGAATGGAGAAAATATCGAGTATTGTAAATCTATTTTAATAAATCTTATGATTATATTGAATTGTTGATCATAATTATACCCTAAAGCAGGTAGGACATGTGCTTAATATATGTGACACATTTGTTTTTTTCTTTCATTTGAGGTGGTGTTTGGCTAATTTACAAACATTATATGATGAATAATAGAGACCATTATGAAACGTCTCTACCCCATCCCCTTGTTGAAGATTTGGTTTCGAAATAATAACTTTGTAGTAAAAGTAATGCTCATTTTGTGCAATAGCAGTGACATGGAGGGAGGGATCATATCACTCATCGCTTCTCCTTCAAAAATCTCATTTGTTGGTGTTAAAAAATTCAAATTCAAAGAACATATGTTAGGGTTCAAGGTTTTATGAAGGTCTCGTGGTTGCATGCTCAAAACCTCAAAGGCATTTATTCTCTTCATGCTTGGAAATATCTGTCTTCTTGAAGCAGCTACCCTCCATTCCATATATTCAAAAACTACTGAGTCCATTCCCAACTTTTATTTAACCTTTAAAAGCACAAGACTACCATTCTAGTACAGGTTAAGGTTTTCTTTATCCTATAAACACTTTCCCATTCTCACTTCCAGACATGAAGCCATAGATATATACTAGATATCACTTCTATACATTCTATTTAGAGGTCAAACTGGCACTCCCCACTACTTTTCTATGGAAACAAAAACCCAAAATTTCAAATTTCCATCTCACTCTGATCCATATGGTGTGGGATTACCAAAGGTTATAGCTAATTGGTGGTCCAATTTTTAGGTTCAGGTTGGTGTTGAAGAAGGGATGCCAACCTCATATCATTAAGTGATAATCGATCCCTTCCTCTGTTGGCTTATTTTTTATCCTTAAACAAATTTTTTTTGAGAATTACTAATAAGACACATTTTCAAAGCGGGATATCAATATCATTCAACACATGATATTCAATTCTGCAGTCCTAACACATTTGAATCAGATTGGGCCAGGGAAAATATTTTACAAATCCTTATGCTCCATTGTATCATTGGAGCATGATTGTAGCTTTCCATGCTATTTTTTTAGACATAGTTACTTTTTTGGACATGAGTCAATTGTGGGGTCTTAGCACATTTTAATCATATTGGGCTAAAGAAAATATTTAACAAATACTTATGCTCCATTGTATCTTTGGAGCATGAGTGTATTTCTACATGCTATTTTTTAGACATAGGTTATGGCCCACCTTTTTCAACTTGAGAATGTTCTAATATTGGTCTTGTTTCTACATCATATATGGAATTGTGGACCTAACATTCAGAGGGACTTTCATCTTTCTTATGACCTCCTTTGAGGCTAAGGTGTTAAATTTTTATTAACATGTTATTTCTAAGGAAAATTACTTCAATTTTTCATATAGCCCAGTCATCAATCCAGTTCTATTAGAAGTAATCACAACGATTATCATCACACTATTAGTAGATAATTTACAATATCTTATAACACTACCAAAATTTAGTCATATTTCTTTGGTCATGAACTGGTTTCAAATGATGACTAAAATTTGTATGTATGTGACTTTAGTAGCTAATTTACAGTATATTATAGCACGACCAACATTTTGGTCATATTTATTTGGTCATTAATTGGTTTTCTCTACTCATCATTTAGTAATATATTTTATTGTATAATTGGTCATTAATTGTGGAAATTGATGACTAAATTAATGACCAAATTTATGACTAAATGTAGTATTAGACAGTAAAATTGAGACAACCAATTAATGACTAAGCTGAAAAATACCAAATGTTGGTCGTGTTATATGATACTGTAAATTAGCTACGATTGGTCATCGACCAAAAACTAGTCATTTACATGCAAATTTTAATCTTTTTTTTACAAACTAAATAGACATTTTTTACTAGTGTATGATGAAATAGTCAATTCATATAATCCTACAAATAAGGCTTATGTGGGACATTCGTTCTTATAATTCTTTTTAAGATAATTTCTAAGCCTATGAAGATCAATTTGATATACATTTTTTTGGATTAGAGGCTTATTAATAAATATGATATCAATAAATGAGTATGCTTGGTTTTACCATATATTCTTATATAGTTTTACCATTAATAAATGTACTAAAAAATAATTGTTTTTATATTTTCATTTCACATTAAAAAGATTATTGGGAATGGAATAACGAATATTATCGTACATAGTGGAGCAAGGATGTGGTGATGGAATTTAGAATATAGATACATGTATTTATGTTCCCTTAGATATTTCTATACTCATGAACATGAGGCTACTCTAGTGACCAAGACCATATCATGGTTGCGAATGAGTTAGAAGTGCACATTTATTACACAACATCTGATGACATGAACACTTTTGAATGATTAGGAGATTAATGTGGCCTATATATCCCTATAGATTATGCTAATGAATTACACAATATGGTTTTTATACTTTAATATTACACAATTTTTAGTGATTTCTTAAACTAGTGCAACTAAGGCTATTTTCAAATGAGAAGATGAAATCTCCCTATAGAACCTACTTATCAATTGAGTATAAATCATATATATACCCCTAAAAGTAGTGGTGGGAAATGTTGTAGTGTCTCTATATTTCAAAATATTATCTTCATGATACCATTCAGTAAGAATATTGTAACAATCATAGGCATGAGTAACTTCTCACATACATTTAGTTGTCAAGTATGATTCTTTCTTCATAAGAGTGTATATGGTTCCAAATTAGTAGGAAGGAAAGATAATATGGAACTACCCTAATAGTTATATATATATATATATATAGTGACATAATTGTGATCTACTATCCATGTAATATATTTAGCACATGTAAATACTTCTCATATTTATATAGAAGCATTATGGATGTATAATTTTCCTAATTTGTACACTCCATCAATTTCCTCCCATTTTATTGATCAATTTTTAAAGTGTTGGATATCCATTTTATATCCTTAATAAACATTATTACTTCACCTTATGAATGTACTTTCTAATCTCTGGTTTATAACATTATATGAGTAGATAGGAAGCCCAAACTATTTAGCTATATTTATTTCCATGTAGAAGTATTTCTCCTTCTTTGTTTGTTCTTGATTGTCATCTTTACCTATTCAAAATTCCCTTCACCAAGCTACTTCACTCTTGAATATTATTATACTACTTTTGTTTTTATAGAAACCATGGAACCACATATACAAGCATGCGTTTGATCAATTTGAATAACATAAAAAATGAAATTTTCTAATTAAGGAATCAGAACATTCTAATGGGAAAAATCCAACCTCGTGATCCAAGAATGAATTATTATTTCTAAGTATCAAATGACCTACATAGAGTCGAGAAAATATTTTTCCCAAATTGTTATGAATGTGGTTACTCATTTTCAATTAATTGGTTCATTTATGATTCAAGGTTGAATTCTTATTTACTAAGTATCGTATGACGTACATATATTTGAGTAAATATTTTACCAAATTATTACAAACACAATTAATCGTTTTTATATAATTGGTTTATTTAATATGGTGAAAATTAAAAAAAAAACAAATGGTTAACGTAATAAAGGAAATGTGTCCAAATGTAGTTAAATTAATGCAATTAAACATGCATGAATAGTTGGCACCTTCAGTAAGTCGCACATAACATTAAGGATTTATTGGCAACTTTTTATTATGTTATCCCTTTACATGTTAAGAGGAAAGGTAATAAGGCCACATATTACGTAGATAAATGGGTGAGTGTTGGAAGAGATGTCACAATGGATGAAGAATGGTAGGATTGGATGCAACATGACATTATATTGGAGTTTAACCAGTGGGTGGAATGTGAAAGACAACAAACATAGGCGATGATCCCCACTCGAGATGTTTCGATAATTGTAGGTCATCAGATTTTTGTTTTCTAGTGAACAAGATATAGTGTCACCCATGACTAACATGAAAAAACTCCATTTAGCCAAGTTGGACAGAAGATTTAGTGGTTGTGTCCTAGCCTCCAGTTGGCAGGTATCACATCACATGTTTCCATATATTAGTTTTTGTATAGCCTTCGTATAGAAGAGGCATTGGCACATTAAATTTTTAAGGACAACAGTTGATCAATGTGTTTTTGGTAGGGTTACCGAAATATGAATTGGTTATTTGGAGTAATTAAGTTTGAGAGCTAAAATGTGGGAATGGAAATGTCATGGAATCACCTTGATAAGAAATTGTGGCCTATTTATGGCCTGACCACTTTGAAAATTCTTGGGATGATAGCTTCATGGGAGAAGTATCACACTTGGTGCCTGGTGGCCATTTTGATTGAACCTAGGCTCTCTTCTGATAAAAATTCTATTGCTCTTATTGTGGTATATAATAGTTCATTTCATGAAGTAGGGTGGGGAACGCTCTTGAAAATGCATCATGAAAGTCTCAATTTTGATTTTTCCTTAATCAAACTGAGGAAATTTGAAATTCCACATTAGCAGACAACCTGGAGGAGTTAACTGAGGTGGCATGGCTCTTGTCACTCAATTAAGAACACATAATTCTAGTTAATGAGTTCAAGTTCAGTTTTCTTGTATTGATTCCTAAAAAATATTATTCTAAGTTAGTTAATTCGAGTCAAGGGCATGAAGTTAAATTGTATGTAGTGATTCATAAATTTGAGGAGCCTAGGTTGATTTAATTTCAGTTGTAATCATTTAAACTAGTTCTAAGTGTTAATAGAACTAGTTGGTGGTCAGTTAGGTACTCGAAAATAAGTCTAACTCATAAATCATCTAGTTAACAAATCAATCAACTAATAATTAGCTCATTTATTCAAAGAATTCGAATTTTCCAGTTGTGGTGGAGTTTCTAAAGAATTTAACCAATAGTTGTAAACTATTTGTGTGGACAAATGTTACATAAGGTCACATGGACCATACTTGCGAATTACGCAATGAATTATAGGAATTTACTATTAAATAGGGGCCTAATTCCTCAAGTAAAAACTCAAGGAAGTAGGGTCTCAAGCAGAGGAAACAAATTTCTAAGTATGGGTCAGAGCTTCTGAGTGAGCATAGAGATAGGTTATGCACTTGTAGGTTGTGCTCAGTTGAACAAAGAATCTGTAATACATATCTATTCTTATTGTTAATGCAACAAGCCATTGGTGTTTTAATCAGATTTCTTTCCCCTAAGGAAAATTAGTATTTCATGTGTGTTGTTTCTTATTTCCTGTCTAAATTTTTTTTTGTAGATTGTGAATTAATTTCTACAAAATAGTAGAGTAGATTTGAGACTTGTGATTTAGTAAATTTCATGAGCATTTTTTAATATAAAACATAATTTCTACATGGTATCAGAGCTAGATTTGTAAAAATTATACATGGTACTAGAGCAGGATTCACATTAAAACCAGTCATTGAAGTCCTCATGTACAATGATCATTCAAGAACAAATGATTTTTTTGAAGGTAGAGTTGATAGAGCCCTAGTTCAGGGAAGATCGAGAAGACCCTAGTGTAGAGATCTTAATGGAGCTATACGACTGTTAGTGGGAATATCAGTGAGACAATGTTTATAGATAAGAAGAGGAGTTGTGATCATCTATATTTTCAAATTGAGGAGCAGTGATATTTCCCACAGGGAGATCGAGACTCAGAGGGACTCTAGTTTTAGAGGGAGCAACCCTATGGAAGTTAGTACTTGAGTATATGGGGAAATTTTACTCATTAATGTAGGAGTTTTAGTAGTAGTGAAGAAGGAACAAAAAGAAAAATATGAGTAGATCATGTTTCATCATGCATGCAACCATACCTCTAGGTTTGAGGTGGGGTGATGTAGATCCTTAGTCCAAGAGTTGCAGAAATTGGGGCAGGTTCCATTGAGGAATTATCCTCATGGATCAGTACCTTCCTAAGGGGGAGCATCATATTCAGTTGCAAGAGGATCAATGTCATTAAGATACTAAGGAGTGCAAAGAATTTTTGAGAGTAGAGAAGGAAGCTTAGGAGCAGAGTCAACAACAACATAATTTTCCCAATAGAAAATTGTAGACACAATTGATTCAACATTTCTTTGGATGTTTCTCAGTTGTAGTAGAAGCAGCAACAATGAGAGGAATCGTAGGAAGTACATTCCATAAGTGCGGACTAGAAATGGTTAATAATCCATTTCTGGCTGAGAGGGTGTGTTAAAAATGCAGCAAGAAAGTCTCAATTTTGATTTTTCCCTAATCAAATTGAGGAAATTCGAAATTCCACATTAGAAGATAACTTGAAGGAGTTAAATGAGGTGAAACGGATATTTTCACTCAGTTAAGAGCCCATAATTCGATTTAATGAGTTCAATTTCAGTTTCCTTGTGTTGGTCCCTCAAAAATAAGGGTATAGCTCAATCAATTCAAGTTGTGGGTATGAATTTTAGTTGTATGTAGTGATTCCTAAATTTTAGGAGCCTAGGTTAAGTTAACTTTAGCTGTAATCAGTTAAATTAGTTTTAAATTTTAATAGAACTAGTGGGTGGTCATTTACGTAGTGGGACATTAGTCTAACTCAGAGATCATCTAGTTAACTAAAAAATAAACTAACAATTATCCCATGCATGCAAAGAATTCATATTTCGTAGTTGTGGTGGATTTTCCAAGTCAGTTAACCATTAGTTGTAAACTATTTGAGTGTACAAATGTTACATGAGGTAAAGTACACCTTATCTGGGAATTGTGCAATGAATTAAAGTAATTTCATATTTAATATTTTCCTTATTCCTCAATGAAAATCACGAGGAAGTAGGGGCTCAATCATAGGAAAACATTAATTTACTCTGGGTTAGAGCTTCTAAGTGAGGAAAGAGATAGGTCATGCACTTGCAGGTTATGCTCAGTTAAGGAAAGAAACTGTAATACATCTACATTCTTCTGATTAATCCAAGAAAACAATGGGCCTTTTAGCAGATTTATTTCTCCAAAGAAAAATACTTGTTTCATGTGTCTAATTTCTTATTACACATCTAAATATTTTGTTAAATATTGTGAATTACTCTCCATGTAATAGTAGAGTAGATTTTAGTCATGCTATTTAACAAATTTCATGAGCAGTTTCAAATTCAAAACATAATTTCTACATGGTATCAAATCTATATTTGTAGAAATTTCTACAAACTCTTTAGGTGACTTTAAGGTGGCGAACCTTTCTTGTCTTCCATACAGGGCTTGTTTTCGCAACTCACCTTCCTCTCATCAATAATAACTCAATCAATATCATATATTTTTAGAGATGTATTTCTATTATGTGCTTCGGTACTTACTTAGAGTCTCTAGTTCATCCTAAATCTTGTTGTTGGTCACTGTCATATTTTATTTGAGGTCTACATGAGGTTTCATATCATTATTGTTCATTGACTTTGGTGTCTTATTTCCTGCAATTTTTTTGTTCAAGATATCTGTAATATTTTAGTAGGTATATGTTCTATTGTACTCTCCTAAGGTTCTTCACGGTTGGGGGTAACAAGTTACAACAAGATGGCCAATGTTCTTCATATTATTTCTTCATTATACCTTGTTCGGGAATTATTTTTAGATTGTTGTTTTTCTTCCCTCCTTTGACCTTCAATCCCTAGAGCCATCCATAATTTCATTCAATTCCCCAATTTTGGTTGCGGGCATCTAGTATAGTGGGTCCTTTTCAATTTGGTTTTCATTTTTTCCTCTTATGACATTCCCAAAAGGATTTTGTCAAGTACTCTCATGTTCTTGTCAATAAGGAGTTCAACTTTAAAGTGGGTCAGGGATCCTCCTTATGAATGTTTCTTGATGATATATATCCTGGCTTTTTCATTCATAAGCATAAGGCTCATGATAATTTTCATTCATTTTTTCACGTTCTAACTATACTATCTCACCCACTCTTTAGTCCAAGTCACTTCACCCAATTGTCCTAATTTTCTTGTGCTCTTATTTCTTGCATGCATTGTTCTTTCATCGCCTCCTTGTTACACTGAAATCTGTCACCATGACATTCTAGTACTCCCTTAGAAGTCTGTAATATCCAAGTTCCCAAATTCAAGCCTTGAAACTAAGAGAAAAGCTCATAAAAGCCTTAAAACTCTCGTTCTGCACTTTCTCTTAGTATTTCCTGCAATCCCACACTTCATGGCTATAAATCCTGTGTAGCCAAATGCACGTTCTGTTTATTAATAGTGTGGACCCCTCTGAAAGATTGAAAAAGGGGCAAGTAAAATCTAGAAGCTCAGTTAAAGTCATTTTCGGAAGCTTCTTGAAACATTCCTACAGTGGAATGTTCGCTCCTTTCATGTTCATGCATCCCATCCAATAAGGAGCTAACCCCTTGAGCTTAGGAAAATCCCTTTGAAAGAGGATTCTATCCCTTCTTGTATGGAGTTGTAACTTCCTCTCTTTCACTAGAAAAGGAGGCATAGTGCAACCTCAAAGGGTTACAACTGATGAGTTGAATTTTTTAGTATTATTGGAGTCGAAGTGCTGTTGAAACGCAGACCCTTTTAGCTGAGATTTTATGTGGGAAGGATTACATACCTGTATGTATCTCGGTTGGAAGAGCTCAAGGCTTTTCATAGTAAAGGAAACGCCTATTCCAGACCCTAGGAATACCTATACAACATCAAGGCGGACATGGTTGTAAGGCTCTTCTTATTCAAAGTTAATACAAGTAAATTCATTTTTCTCAATAAGCTGGCAATTGATTAGTTTATTTTATGGATTCCTTGATCACCATAATAGATATGATTTATGAATATATGCTATGCAGGTGCTATTTGATGTTTTCTTGTTTGTGATTGCAGATCTTTGAAGGAAACTCTTTCAGGTGACTGAAGGATTACGATTATGAACAAGCGTTGGATCAAAGGCAAGATCTTTAAGCCTTTATAGCATTTAATTATAAATTGCAATATATCTAGAGAAAGATATATTTAGTTGTATGTTTGTTGCTAGCTATCCGTAGGACACTTGGGAGGTCTGTCTTTTCCGTAAGAATGACTTATCCATCCAAAAAAATGGCGACTCCACTGGGGAAAGATTTAGAATTCTGATTTCTTTTAGTTTTGATTTGTAAGTTTACTTTTTCTGAGTTTGATTGATTGAGACTAGATTGGGTAGTTTATCCCTATAGAATCCTTTTGAAAGTGATTGCGAATTTTTTTTTCTCTTGTTTTCTTGTGTCTGCTCTTTTTCTTTAGAGATAGTGCAGGCGTGTCTGCACTTTTCCTGTACCCACAGTGCGGGACCACATTGTTTTGCATTAAATACTGCGGAACCTATCAAAATTTATGAAAATATTAAAAATCATCTTTCCTGATTTAGTTTTTTTGATTCTCAATGATTATCCAGACCTATGTCTTCTATCAAAAAGCCTTGGTTAATATTTTGTTTCAGCATTTTGTTTTGATTGATTTTCTTAAAGATCTCCATGGTATGATGATTTTTTCTTTGTCTTTTATCTCGCTCAAATATTAGAAACCTTGAGGTACCTTTAGATCACTGGTATTCCCTTGTTTTCTTGCTGAGTCTGACTTCATGGCAGAAATTGTTTTATGAGACTTAGGTCCCATTTCTCTTATTTGCAAATCTTTATTAAACTTTTATTAACAAGTTTGGAATTTCATTTAAAAGCAAAAATTGGATGTTTTTCAAGTTCTTTCTGATTCGAGTAAAGAATTTCTTAGTTAGATCACAAACTAAGTAAGACATCCTTAAAATATTTCAATTTTTAATTCATATTTAGTCTTAGAGTTTTTAGATCTCAAAAAATAGTGTTTTTAGTTCTGAGTGTTTTTCTAGAAATTTTAGTCTCTTTTGAAGAAAAACTTAGTTTGGAATTTCGATCTTGAACAAAAAGGGATTTTTTGAGCAACAGATCATTCTGAGTTCTCTTTAAAATTAGATTTATTTTCATTTATTCTTGTTTGAAGGAAAGATTTGTTTTAAAAGGATTGCATTTCTCAACTTTTCCTTTAGATAGAAATTCATTGAAAGAAAACATATTGTTTCTCATAATAGATAATTTTTTAGTATGATTTTGAGTGGGGTCACTACATATCATCAATTTAACTTTCGCACCTATTATCCTAAGAAACAGCTTTCTAAAAATCAACACTTAAATTAAAATTAATCTAGTAAATTTTATATTTCTTGGACTCTTTTCACCAATATAGCTTAGGCTAGTGTCTTGGAGTAGGGAGTAATTAACTCTCCAGTTAAAACAAACAAGTAGTTAATCTTGCGGTAGAAAAAAATGCAATAATTTCTTGTATGCTCTGGGAAGCTCCTCTTAAAGGAGTCAAACACGAGGTCATATCTGAACCAGTGGGATAATCAATTCTATCTCATTAGGAACGATAAAAAATATGTGCGTATTAACAACGGTAAACGTCAAATAGACCATTGTCAAGGAGCCTAGGGTCACATGTCGATATACCTTGGATTATGTCAAGGATCCTTCAAGGGGATTGAGCTTTGTTACTCTGCCCTTGCGCGTATGTCGGACTGTAGACTATTCCCCCAGGTCTATTAGTCTCTGTTGGTAACCATAGTCACCATAATATTACGGTCTTTTCTTAAGGTGATGGTGGTGGAAAGATCCCACTGTACCTGGAGCAGACGTCGACTAGACTTCGCTCGAGATGGTTTAAGTGGAGAAACTTGCACCAGTCTGTTTCATTAAGCAGGTTGTCAGGGTAACTGTTCCAACCGCTCTTTCTACATTAAATACGACGATGTTGGATTTCATCACCAACTAGTGGTTTTAGTGTGGGAAGTTACTGTTTGTGTGTGGATTGATCTTTTAGATTTTTAGGTGTGTGATTCATTTGTTTGTTTCCTTAGTGACTCTAGGAGTTTTTATTGAAATTTTATTTGTTTGCGTGTGATTAATAACTTATAATTGTGGCTAAATTACCATGAAAATCACGCAGACTTCAGGGGAACCGTCCTGAATATACACCAAGCCAATTTGAAGGGTTGCGAGCTCTAGTATCACCTAGTGACAGTAGAATTAGATCAACAGAAGTCGGAGAGTCATCTATAATTGTTCATCCTGATTATCAATTACCAATAACAAAACATATTCAAAAGCCAATTTCATTTTCCAAAGATACTAGTAGTATTTCTCCTTCCAGTGAATTAGCTGAAGAACCTAAAATTTCTGAGCCTGACACTGAACCTGCTATCTTGGAACGATCTTCAAGATTTGTTACTCCAACTTCTAGTGATCCCAGTTCACCTAGGGTAAGAAATATCATTACTGAAAATCCTCCTTCTAACCTCATATCTATTGAAGAACTTGTCAGTCCAGACAAAGACGTAACTCTTCCTGAAAACCAACAGACTTTGAATCTTAGGGAGCGTGAATCAATATTCTATAGTCCTTTTAGAAGTAACGCTTGGTATTTATCATTGATGGATTTTTTAGAAAATCCGAGTCTTAGTTTTTCACCACGTCGAATTTCTTTTCATCCTACACCTAGTGGTTATTATCCTTCATCGATCATGTCAGGTGAGTCATCTATGTGTTCCCAATCACCAGAAACATTTTTATACGGTGGTCCTTCTATTCCTTCGGGGTGCCAGTCACTCTCTAGCACTTTCTCAGGAGAAAATCCTCGACCAATTGAACAAGTGTTATCATCTAGTATTAATGGAGTTAAAACTAAAACATTGAACGAAGAGCAAATTTTTATGATGTCTGGTAATATTCCAGATCCTCAACCTCAAGGTATTCAGTTACTGCGTGGGGGGCAAGCACAAGGTAGTCAATTACCGCCTGGGTGGCAACCTCAAGGTAGTGAGTTACCGCCTGGGGGGCAACCTCAAGGTAGTTAGTTACCACCTGGGGGGCAACCTCAAGGTAATTTTTTACCAGGACAAACTGTGGGACAATATTATTTACCTAGAGAACAACCTCAAGGACAGTACATACCTCAAGTTTATCAACCTCAAGGATAGTACATACCCCAAGGTCAATCCTAGACTTAGTATATTCCTCAGCGTCCTTATCAACCCCAGATTCAGTACGTGCCTCAAGGTTATCAACCTCAAGGTCAGTACCCAACACAAGGTTTCCAACCACCTACCGGTCAATCATTTTTACAAGGAGATGGAAATTTACGACTTAATGATCAACCCTAATTTCAACCAGGCTATGGTCCTACATATGCACAACCTTCTACGGGTCAATACCCCGGAATGAACATGGTGTGGAATCCACCACCAATTCAAAAGACTATGCAACCTAATGTGTAGTTACCTAATCAACCTGGATAGCTTTTAGTTTCTGGTCCAACCCAGCAACCTGTCCATCCTATTGTTCATGTCGCTGCACCTGGTTCTGTTCAACAGCCTAGGTCTAGTACACCTGAGACTCTACCTCAAACTGCTGCAACTACTGCAACATCTGTTCAACCTACAACACCTAGTTCGAGAGTATTTGTAGCTCCTGTTTCTTCTATCCCTGCATCCATGCAAATTCCTCAAGTCTCTGTGCCCCAGTCAGGACCTACAGTTTAGACGTCAGTCCAGATGCCTGCGAGACAAGCTAGTACAAGTATAATTTTGTCTAGTCAACCCTAGTTTACTCATCAACCGTACCAGGGATAGTATCAAACCAATCAAACTACACAAAATCCAGTGTATCAGTATCAGCCATACCCTGGGTATACTTATCAAATACCTCAACAGTCCCATTATATTCTGGTTAATCCTAGTTACCCAAGAGGTTACACGATTCAAAATGCACATCCAATTCCAAGCTATCCTGGATATCCTCCTCCTGACACTGTTTTGATCACATAAGGCTATCAAGACCCTAGCCATCAGTTACCATTTATAGCAACTTTAGATTTACCAGATCTTTTGTGCCTTACGAGCGATCCATTTTTTTATCTTCCATATTGGCTGTCGATGCCTAACAAGTTTCCCGGTGATATTACGAAATTTGAAGGTAAGTTAGGAGAGGACCCTTCTAATCATGTTATGACTTATCACCTCTGGTACACATCCAATTCGTTAATCTATGATTCGATTTGATTACGTCTATTTTAGAGAACTCTCATTGGTGTAGCTTCCAAATGGTACATTGAGTTACCACGTGGCGCTTGTAATAATTTTAACACACTAGCTACTACTTTCTTAACCCATTTTCAGTTGCTTGTCAGATACGACAATGGCACAAAATTTTTGACTTCATTAAAATAGTCTACATCTACATACATATCTGAACATATTAATGAATGGAGACATATAAGGCATTTAGTGAAAGTCTTCATTCCTAATCAATTTTTTGATGAATGGTTTATTAAATCGTTATTGCCAAAAATTACTAAGGATGTGGCCAAAGGAGGAGTTGTTATGGAAGAGCAAGTCATTGCTCAAGCTCAGTACCTTGACCTCGTATATACTCAGTTAGGTAATTTGTATGATAAAATCCTCGATCTACCGAGACCAGGTCAGATAACTGCAACTCCTTCTAGCTCTCATGCCACTGATGGTGTAATTGGTTCTGTTAGTACTAGTAAAAGTAATAAGAAGTCTTCCAAGACTACTTCTCATACTATCACTTTACCCAATTCACCCAAAGGAGATTCTTCCTAGGAAGCTTCTGCCAATATTCACATTGTAGAGTCATCTACACCTAAATCTAAAACTAGAGGTAAGAAGAAAGTGAAGAATAAAAAGAAGAAATCTTCGAAAGAGAAAAACGATACAACTGAACCGACTGACGAAAAATGCAAACCTCGATATCCTTGTCTCATTTGTGACCAGGATCATTTTACGAAGGAGTGTCCGCATAGGGCCAAGGTATCAAAATTTGTTAAGGGTTCGCTTATACCTGCTGTCTTGAAGGATCCCTTTCCCACTCAGGATAGTAACATGGTTGGATCTTCCTCCAATCCAGTTGAGGATATTTTAATGGTTGTGACACGATCACAAGATTATGGTAGTAAAAACACTGGAAAAGAAGCAAAAACATCCAATTCTACATCGACTACATCTCCTTCAGTTTCTGATCCATTATAGAGCGAGAAAAAAAACCCTGACTTAGTGATTAAACCGCTTGCAAAAGGTGTACTTCGTAAATCAACTTTCAATCCACATGCAAGAGCTGCTCAGAATTACAATATTGTTGAAGATTTGGTGATTTCCCGTTCAGCTATGTTGGCTTTGGAAGTTTTGCAATCATGCCCTTCCCAAATAAAATTAATTTTTTCAGCTTTAGGAGCTGTAGATCTCTAGGAATCGAACCTCATGATCTTTTATTTAGAGAATTTTACACCCCGCCTCCCTCATCAAATGGATTTTTAGATTCTGGTAACAGTAAAAAAAAAGAGAATTTTTCGTAATGTTGTTAATGAAGGGGCTTCTACGTGTATTATGTCGATTAAATGTTGGAAATCACTTGGTTCTCCGACAATTAACCAATCACCAACTATTCTCAAAGCTTTTTATGGAAGAGTTTTTCGGCCATATGGTATTTTACAAGATCTTCCAATAGAGGTCGAAGGAAAAGTGGTTAATCTAGATGTGGAAGTGGTTGATGCCCCTCCGGATTACAACCTTCTCCTTGGTCATAGTTGGTCTTACGCTATGACTGTTTTTGTATCATCGATCTTTCATCTCATCATGTTTCCTCATAAGGGAAAGATCGTTAAAATAGATCATCTTCCATATTATTCGTTCGACCCAGCCTGTACTGATAGCATCCAACATATCGGAAAGACGACTATCCCATATAAGAATGTTGGAGTAGGTTTAGTTAAAGACTCCAGTTTACTGGGAAATTTTTCCCTACCTCCTCCTAACATACAAACTAATATCGCTAATATCAATATGATTACATCAAGTACTATGTCCTTTGATGATCCTTGGATAGTACCTTCAAAATTAGAATTGGATTCATTCGACGACTCGATGCCTTTGATTCCTTTTGAGTTAGCATATCAAAATGTATAGTCATTTTCTGATACTCCTTCAACTGACTCTGATCCAGTGAATGTGATCAATCAAGATTCATTTTCGATATCGAGTTTATCTTTGACACCAATTCGAGATGCTTCTCAACAAGTATTCAATACTAATGAACATATTCGAGAATTCTTGTCGGTATATGAATTACCATGGGAAGATTTTCATCATAGGTCTTCGTTTTTACCTGATCTCGATCATTTTGAAAATTATTTTTCCTCGATTTTTACCACTGATTACGTCAAAGAACCTCATAATCCAATCTCACATAACGATTCTGAAATTAATTTAGAAAATATTTCTGCAACGGTTCGTCTTGACATTTTAGTTAAACCCGTAATTGTTGAAAACATTGATATAGGTGCTTCTTGTATGCAAGATGAAATCCAAGCCTATAAAGCCCTATTTCAGGAAGTCCGCTACATTTTTTCCTGGTAATATGAAGAAATTCCAGGAATCGATCTGTCAATTGTTTTTCACGAAATTAAGACATATCTAGATGCTAAACCCGTTAGAGAGAGATTACATCTTATACGTCCGAAAAAAGCTGCAGCTATTAAAGCTGAAGTTGAAAAATTACTTCGTACAGGTTTTATTTATCTGATCCCGTTAACAGACTGGGTATCTAATATTGTCCCGGTTAATAAAAAACAAGGAAAAATAAGAGTATGTATATATTATAGGGATATAAATTGAGCTTGTCCAAAAGACAATTATCCAACCCCTTACATCGATCAAATTATCGACGATTATCTCGGAAGTGAAATGTACTCATTCATGGATGGATTTTTCGGTTACAATAAAAAAAACATACTCCCTGCAGATTAGCCTAAAACAAATTTCATTTGTCCATGGGGCACTTTTTCTTATCGAAAATTACCTTTTGGCCTTAAGAATGCTGGTGCTACTTTTCAAAGAGCTATGTCTTATGCATTTCACAACATTAAGCACATTGTGCAGCCCTACCTTGATGATTTTCCTGCTCATTCTTCACACAGAGCAGATCATATTACTCATTTACAAGCCATCTTTATACGATGTAGGCACTATAATATTCGACTGAATCCTTACAAATGTGTTTTATGTGTACAATCCGGATGATTACTGGGATTTATTGTATCGAAGGCAGGCATTCGTGTTGATCCTTTGAAGGTTGAAGCAATCATAAATTTTCCTCCTCCTTCTACTCTTAGCCAACTCCAAAGTTTGCAAGGGAAATCAAATGTTTTACGACAATTCATTCCTAACTACGTCGAGTTAACGAAAGGTTTCACTAGGTTGTTGAAACAGAACATTCCATTATTTTCGGACAAGGTCACTGATAGATCTTTTGATGCTTTGAAAAATGCGCTGACCCATGCACCATTACTACATCCTCGCAACTACAACCAAGATTACTTTTTGTACCTTGCTGCATCCAATTCCACAATAGGAATGGTTTTAGTTCAGGAAGATGAATTCCATAGTGAACATGTGATTTACTATCTTAGTCAGAACTTGCATCCGACTAAAATTAAATACTCACATGTGGAGAAATTGGCCTTGGGAGTTGTTCAAGCTGTCCAACGCTTTCATCACTACATACTTTTACGCAAAACGACAGTGATCTCTGATTGCAACCCTATGATGTACATCTTGACCAAACAATTGGTGGGGGGAAATACTCTAAATGGATATTTATCCTGTAGGAGTTTGATTTGGAATTTGAAAAATCCAAGGCAAGAAATCATTGATATTTGCTGAACTTATGTGTGATTTCCCAAGTACTGATACAAAAAATGTGGCGGAACAACCAATCGTGGATGAATCCTTGTTTCTTATTAGTACCATTGATCCTTGGTATGGAGATGTTATTGTTTATCTTCAGACCCAATATTTTTGGCCTGATCTTTCGAAGTCGCAACGACGAAAGATATGTTTCGAGTCTCAAAAATATCATATTGTTGGTGACACACTATATTGTCATAGTGCGGATTCAATTTTTCGACGTTTTCTAATCCATGAGTAAGCCCAAAAGGCTTTAAATGACTTTCACTCTGGATCATGTGGAAGTCATATGTCTGGGTACGTTACAACCCAAAATATATTGCGCACAGGTTATTTCTGGCCATCAATGTTCAAAGATTGTATTTACGCAGTCCGAAAGTGTCATAATTATCAAATCTTCGATAAAAAACTGCATGCACCACCTACTCCTCTTCACCCTATAATTGTTGTCGGTCTTTTTTCAAAGTGGGGCATTGAATTCATTACATGTAACCCTCACTCGGCTGGGGGGCATGGGTATATTATTCTAGAAGTATATTATTTTACCAAATGGCCCGAGGTGATGCCTAAATTTGCGGCAGATGGAAAAACTACAGCTACTTTCGTATTCAATCATGTGATTGCTCAATTCAGTGCGCCCCAAGCGATAATTATTGATCACAGGAGCCATTTTCAGAATATCATGATGACCGAGTTAACAGATTAGCTTGGCATGCGCCATGACAGTTCTACTCCATATTATCCACGGACCAATGGTTTAGTTGAAGCGATTAATAAATCTTTAGTCACCATGATCAAATGAATAATTGGAATTCATAAGTCGAATTGGCATACCATGCTCTTTTCAGCACTTTTGGCATATCGAACTTCAGTAAAAACATTGACAGGTTTTAACCCTTTTCAACTGGTTTAGGGTTTAAAAGTGGTACTACACATTGAATAAGAGATACCGTCACTCCAACTAGCCATAGAGTTATTACCAGACTCTTCTGAAGAGGAGAAACGTTTGTTATACTTGGCTCAATTAGTTGGGAATAGGCACACCACTGCATTAGCTATTGAGTCTCATGCGAAAATAATGAAAGCTCGGTATGATAGAAGTGTTACCCCTCATAATGTTTCAGAAGGGGACCTAGTTTTTATTTATGATCAAGCCAATGATAGACAAAGGCTGGGAAATTTGAACCTATGTGGCATGGTCCTTATTAGAGTTAGTCTTCTCATCCCTCCATCAGAGATCATTTCTCTTATTGCATTTCATTTTTTAGGTGTCTTATTCAGCTCATTAATCTGCATTCCATTAGGGGCATGCCATTGACTGACAGAAGGGCTTGGTTTTCTTGTTTCCCTCATGTTTGTACCTGTTGGGTTGGTCAAAATTTCTCAAAATTCATCAAAGTTCATTTCACATCATTTACAGTCACAGATGCCATTTTGGTAAAAAAAAAGGAGCCATTTTAGTTTCTAGGTCTAGGGTTTGGTCTTTAGAAATGTTAAACAATGCCCGCAGGCCATGAGGATGTTTTCAATAAGTTTTTATTTCAAGATCTTCATCGTCAATAATGCTCAAGGATTTTTCTTCTTCAAAACTCTATTTTGAAGAAGAAATTGTCAAATTTGTTTTTGTAATAAATTTGTAACTTTCCGCCATGCAGTACTTCACATGCAAACTTTGGTCATCCTTTTCCAAGGTTCAATGCCACCATCCCTGCAAAAATCAACAAAGAAAACATCATTTCAAGCGAAAAAAGCAGTGAGGAAACAAAAAGACAAATTTGTATTAAATGCAAAAAGTGCTAAAGCCCAAAACATTACAAAATGGGTTTTTAAGAAGCAAAAATTAAAACGATGTCTATATAAGATATTTCTCAAAGTTATTAATTCATTTTCATCAAGATATATTCGGTAAAATCCAAGAGAGAATTCGAGTTGGAGCTGAAAGAATAAAGCTGTGATTTTAGAAGGGTCGATTGTGTGTTGGAATTGAGTGCGGCGCATTGGGATAGGGCGTGGCACACCCACACAGCGTGGCGCATAGAGCCGAAATTCACTTTGAATTTTCCAATGGGCGCAGAGCACCCACAGAGCGCGGCGCATTGGGTTTGTGCGCGGCGCACAGAGCCCCCACGGCCAAATTCATTTTCTCTCCATAAAAACTCAATTTGTTTCAGCTCAATTTTTCTGCAAGTAAGTTGACAAAGCTTGTTGAGCGATTTTATTCATGAGTGGTGTGGGGTAGAAGTGAAGAAATTAGAGTTTGGTTGATGAAAGAGTAAACTATATACCCATATTAAAATCTGCTCCCTAGGGTTTGAAAAGAGGTTTTGAAAGTTGTTTGGTGCTATACTATTGCTATTGACCACCATATTCTCCCTTTCCTCATTGTCACACTATCAGAACACAGTCCTTCTCCTATACCCACTGTCCCATATTCCTTATACCCTTTGTTCCCATTTTTTTAAATCCTCAAACCCTATCATCTGCCATCATTTCCCTTCCTTCATATCATTGATAAAATCCTAATTTACGAAGAATTCAAGGACTGTCTCTATATCCTTGTTTTCACTTGACCCAGGAATGTTTTTCCATTTCATTTACTCTTATTCCTAAAAACTACCCCCATCACCATCACTCATTCCCATATCACTTATAAAGGCTCCAAATCGCGAAGTTCTCCAAGCAGTGAGTGATTTTCCTTCCACTCCAAATTCACTTGACAGTCTATTGTATTCATTGTGATCTTTCCTTGCAGCCTCTTATTACATATGTGACACACTTGGTCTTGAAAACCAAACTCTTTTTTTCACCATACATATTCACAACACATACTTGTCAAAAACCTTGTTTTACGCCTCATGTCAGAGACAAATTCATCATATGAGCGGGGATATGAGCAATACAGTGACTCAACCACCAAGCTAAATGTACAGAGAAGGTCTCATAAAAGTGGCAGGCACATCAGAGAGGATCATACTTCTTTGGCTCAATTGCAGGCCTGCCCGCTTGCAATGACATGCTTTCAGCAAGAGTCATGTTTTCAGTATTATGAGATGATATCTTAGATTCAGCACCATCAGGAGTTGGTTCGCCTATTTGTCCTACATTTGTGTGATGGTCATGTAAACCTTGCTGGAGTAAACTTCACCTTGACACCAGAGACCATTTCTAAGGCAACCGGGATACCAAACATCAGGGAAGAGTGGAATAAGAGACATCAGCTGGATAGAGCATATTATGAGCCTTATATCAGGCCTCGATATTTGAGGCAACTGAGCAGGGTATTTCCATTCCAGTTTCTGAAGGAGTCTTATGCACCATTGATGAAACTCATCATCAGATATTTCAGTTGTGAGGGACATTTCTCACATCATTATGCATACCATATCGGACTTTTGATCCATTTTACGAGAGTGAGACTGATGAGTATTCCATATTTTATGTGTCAAAACATAGAGCGGATGACTACCCTGGTGCAGAGGAAGAATCCGAAGCAGTAGCATAATAGCATTTATCACTATGCGCTCATCAAAATCATTGTAGTACATTAGCTTGGATTGCAGGGCATCACATGGGATGAGTTCATTTCCCGTGACTTCTTTGTAGCCCCTCAGCCTCCTCCCAAGATTATTCATGATGAGGGAGAGCCTTCACATCAGTTTTATGTTCCCGAGATTGAGCCTATCAGTGTTCCAGTGTGTGTGACATATCAGAGAGGCCACAAAGCCTTATTTGCAGCAGCACGATGAGTACTATCTCCACCTGGGGTGGAAGGGGTCTCGTTACCTCCATCAGCAGCTCGAGTACTATCTCCACTTGGCGTGGAAGGGTTCTCACCTTAGACATTAGTACAGGTATAGGACAGAGGCAAGATGCATGATGAGGGCCCTTCAGGAGGCCAAGACACTGATTTTACACTCATCGATGTTGATTTGAGCTCTCCTAGCTCAAAGATGAGAGACATCATCCAGGAACGAAAGGTTGAGATTAACACATTGACTGTGAAGCTACAGAGAGCTCAGTGGATTATAAATTATTTGGATCAGTGGAATAAACAACTGGAGGATCATCAGACACTCACAGAGTTGCAGAGGATCCGTGAAGATCGGGAATTGGCCCGAAAGGGACCAGGTGACATGAAACCTTTTGAGCGACATATTTGGCTTGAGAGAGTCAACAGACACCCTAAGAAGCTGTTGGCGAAGCCCAATAGAGACAAATACATGCTCAGACATATGAAAAACCACTATTGGGCCCGCACACATGTTTGCAGAGCCAGGATGAAGATCTTGAAAGCAAGATTGAGGAGAGCACTGAAACGTCGGAAAAGGCCTGATCCACTTCGAATTTTGGCTGAAGCTTCTTTGGCTGAGCATGAGACGTGATGGGAGAACTTCACTCCAAATTTCAGAAAATTTGGAGTAAATTTTTTCATTTTTGAAAATTTTGGTTGCAAAACAGGTTTTTCTACCCGACGCGTCGTGCCACCCGACGTGCGCTTATGATTGGGACATCTTCTGGAGGAAGACTTGATATTTTTTGGTCTGCTATGATAAATTATGCATGCTCAAGAATGTTTGAGAGATTTCATCAAGTTCTGGGTGGTATAAAGGGTCAAAAACACCTTGAAAATGGCCTTTCTTCCACCTTTTGCACCAGCAGGAACCAGTCTTAAGAGATTTCACTTTTGGAGGGGCAAATGAGCTCCAAATTGAAAAATTCCACTTGGGTTGGATAGTAGACAGATAGGGATTTCCAACAAGCTATCATGAGCTCAATTTCGACTTCAGGAAGTGCCTCAAAAATGGGTTCAAAGTGGCACGATGCATTGAGTTTTTTTGGCACAGCGTATAGAGAAATTTGGCCTCATTTTGACTCTTCAGCTCAGAAATTCACCTAGTTTTGACTAGTTTCACTTTTTCATGTAACTATTGATCTAACTTGATGTAATTTGATGACCATGATGTAAATTTGGAACATTTTTACTTGTTCTAGAGGATTCATTCACTAAAAAGTGAAAATTAAATGAATGAATCAGTTTCCTAGCAATAGAGGCAAGTTGTTTGATTGCCTAGATTTCAGTTCCTAGTTTAGAATTGGTTGAAACAGCTCCTAGAAGGATGAGCTCAACCCCTAGAGGCATCGAGAGGGGTTAGGATGGTCTTTATTATGTATTTTCTGAGTCATTTTCAGGGTTGGATACTTGGGAAAAGTTTGGCACTTCATTGTACATACACTTCTGCATTTTTGGCAAAGGAAAGACCAGGGTTTTGCAGCAAAAAAAAAAAAAAAAACCCTAAAAATCATTCCCAACTCCTTGATTAATATACCTAGCCTAAAATTAGCACTCATTTCAGTCATCTCAAGGCCTATTGATACATTTTTCCTGAGATTGACCCGGAGAGATCCCTCTCCTGTTCTGGTAGGGCTAGCTACCAGACTGAGCATGGTTTGGTGTTACCCTGAGTCCTACCTTCCTTTAGCCTAAGGTGGATTTAGGCACTAGCATAGTGGCGACCATACTGGGGAAAAAAATGGTTTTCTTTTCAATGTTATTTGTGTTAGGAGCTACAGACGGAGCCTGAAGTTAGCTAGGTAGCCTTCGAAACGCTTTTTCTTTGCATTAGCAGAAGTAGATAAACGCTGCTTCAGTCAATCTTTGGTCTAGCTTGTGAACGTGACACTTGAATTGTAGATTGTCTTGCCCCAAGTTCAAATCTGATGGTTGATGGTGGACAACGATCAGACATAAGAAGGCTGAAATCGTTCACCTGGTGACTCCAACTCAAAGTAGAGACTCCACTGGAGGACTAACTCTTTATCTGAGAAAATGGAAGGATCTTACACGAAGTTCAGGTATGCAAAATGGAATGGTATTCAGTATCTAGTTTGCTTCCTTGCAAATTACCTGTTTGCTGGTCTTGAAGCTATCCTGAAAGTTTTTCAGAATTTTTTGTATGAGAAAGGTGATCAAAATCTTCGCTCGACCTATTCAAAGAGTGTAAATATTTAGTTTCCCTTTGATCTTGGCCTCCTTACTTTTCCCACATCTTATGATGACTCTATTCAAAGTGATGAGCCAGAAAACTAAACTGATCCCATAGCTCTTGTATATACTCCTACACCTTATATAGTCCTAGATAGGTATAAACCTCTTGTTTTACCTTCTGTTCTTCATGCTTTCCCTAAAAATTATGACCTATTTCTACCAAGATTTGATGGTGATTGTAACAATGTCAATGCTGAGCAACATGTGCAGAATGTTGAGACGTTTCTAGACCTTTTTGAAGTTGATGAAGAGGATGTTAGTATTAGGCTTTTTTCTCTTTCTTTGCAAGGCCAAGTGAAGAGTTGGTTCAAAGCCTTGCCTAATGCAAGCATCTCAGATTTCCATCAGTTCTTCAAAGTTTTCCTCGACAGGTGGGTGATCGAATAGAACCTTTTCTTGATTATTGAAGAGTATAACCAGCTGAAAAGACTGCCAGGGGAGACAGTGCAACAGTTTTCTGCCAGATTTAACCAATTTTATTATTCAATCCCCACTGATATACGACCTTCTCCTACGTCTACTCTCTTGCACTACCTGAGTGCCTTTGATCCATAAATGGAGTTTCAGCTGAGAGAAAGGAATCTTGCAACACTTGTAGAGATACAAAACAATGCAGTAAATGTAGAGGCTCATTTGTTGATCCGAAGGGCAGGTTGAAGGAAGAAGAGATGAAAAACATAGATCCGGAAAAATCAACTTCTTTAGAGGTAAAGCTTGACATGTTTGTAAGTGCAGTAGAAGAGATGATGCAAAAGAACACCACAAGGAATGAGTATAATGTTCAAGCCCATGACTTGCTGATTGAAGAGGAATAAGTGGCTGATCCAAAACATTTTATTTCTTATCCCAGTTGTCATAGTGATTGTTTTATAGATCATTTTGAAGAAGAGAGAGTTGTTGATATGACATGTATGTTTGATGATGTGTTGTATACTGATGATTTGCCTCAGTTTGATCAGTATGATGATGATTATGTTCTCCAAACAGAAGCTAACCTTGTAGACAAATCAACAGCTAGTTTGTGTGAGGAGGAAGTTCACTTTTAGCAGCTCGAGTACAGTGATCAACCGATGCATATCAGTTATGACAATGATGAGGAAAGTGCTGCAAATTTTGAAGTAAGTGAAAGATCTTTGCCTTTTTGTTTTGATTCATTTCAGTTCATCAGAGACAACTACCATGCAATCAGAAATAAACTATCGAAAAGTCTTGATTTGGACCATCTTGAGGGCAATAAAAACCTTGTTCAAGATTTCCCATACCCAAATTTGTAGTCCCCGAGAGCTATTGATTGTCAAGTTGCAGACAACGACATGGATGTTGGCACATATGATTTAATGCTACAAGGTGATTCCGTTCCATTTTGTTTCGAATCATTCTAGCTTTTGAAGGGTAAATTGCATAGTAAATCTTCAAATGAGTAGCTTGTAAGAAATCAGCAATCTCTCAGTGTTAATGTTGAGGATGAGACAGATAACGAAATTCTTGAGCAGCCTGTAGCATCAGATTTGTAGCCACCAAACGAAATTGAAGGTCAGATTATAGATGAAGGCGTGGAAGCCGAAATACCTGATTTAATGATGCAAGAGGATTATGTACCCTTTTGTTTTGAAGCATTTCAGTTTATAAAGAAGAATCTTCGTAATATCTTTAGAGAAAAAGATGAACAACCAGTAGGATGTCATACAGTTTCAATGGATACATTGCAGCAGTCTTCTCAAGTTTTTGATGATCCTATTCCTTGTGTGTTGGATGATGTTTGCTGTAAAAATTCTGCTCCATTAGTTAACCATGTGCCAGGAAAGAATGTTGATAATAATCTTATTCAAAAGTCACCTTCATTGTCTTTTTTAACAGATTTTTGATTACAAAGCCTATATCAAGATTTGCAGTTATATGAAAAGATTGATAAAGGAGACTTTTGTTCTATTTGGAATCAACTCCAGATTTTGGTTATTCATGAAATTCAGGATCCTTTTGACAGCTTGTTGCAGTCACCACAGAAAGCCAGCATAGATGTGAGGAAAATCTTAATATCTAGCTATGAATATTTCTTGGACCAGAGTAGTAATGTGCTGATGGAAATTAATAGTTATGAAGATCCTTTCGCAATATTCTTGAAGTCATCCAGTCAATTTATGCTTTGCAAGTTTATCAACAGTCAACTTAATTCCAAATTTCCATGGGAGTTTCCTTTCGATTCTTCCCTTTTCCTGCGCAGCAGAAAGCATTTGGGAAGAAATCAAATAGCAGCCAGGATGCTTACATGGTTGCATTGGTTGTTCCATTTCACTTGATCGGGTGGTGAAAAGAACAATTAGAGTAGGTTTAATGAATAAGCTCAATTATGAGCATATTTCCAGTTTGTCAGTTATGTTTAGTCATGTCTGGTTTTATTATGATTTTTAGTTTTAGCCGTGAGTCAGAGTCAGTCTGCATAATGTCAGTTTTCGTGTTTTGACTCCATAGCCCAATGGAAGAAGGCACTGTCTGCTTGCCAAAAGATCTGTAGTTCTTGGCACCTCCAAGGAGCTACCATCCCCATTGGAGCCAATGTTAGAGTCGGTCTTGTCATCCCTTCGTCAGAGATCATTTCTCTTATTGCATTTAATTTTTTAGGTGTCTTATTCAGCTCATTAATTTGCATTCCATTAGGGGCATGCCATTGAATGATGGAAGGGCTTGGTTTTCTCGTTTCCCTCATGTTTGTACCTGTTGGGTTGGTCAAAATTTCTCAAAATTCATCAAAGTTCATTTCACGTCATTTATAGTCACAGATGCCATTTTGGTAAAAAAAAAGAATCATTTTAGTTTATAGGTCTAGGGTTTGGTCTTTAGAAATGTTAAACAATGCTCGCAGGCCATGAGGATGTTTTCAATAATTTTTTATTTCAAGATCTTCATCGTCGATAATGCTCAAGGATGTTTCTTCTTCAAAACTCTGTTTTGAAGAAGAAATTGTTAAATTTGTTTTTGTAGTAAATTTGCATCTTTCCGCCATGTAGTACTTCACATGCAAAATCTATTGATCCTTTGCCAAGGTTCAATGCCACCATCCCTGCAAAAATAAACCAAGAAAACATCATTTCAAGCCAAAAAAGAAGTGAGGAAACAAAAATACAGAGTTGTATTAAATGCAAAAAGTGCCAAAGCCCAAAACATTACAAAATGGGTTTTTGAGAAGCAAAAATTAAAACCATGTCTATATAAGATATTTCTCAAAGTTATTAATCAATTTTCATCAAGATATATTGGGTAAAATCCAAGAGAGAAGTCGAGTTGGAGTTGAAAGAACAAAGCTATGATTTTAGAAGGGTTGACTGTGTGTTGGAATTGAGCGCGGCGCATTGGTATAGGGCGCAGCGCACCCACACAACGCGGTGCATAGAGCCGAAATTTACTTTGGATTTTCCAACTGGCGCGGCGCACCCACAGAGCATGGTGCATTTGGTTTGTGCATGGCACACAGAGCCCCCAAGGCCAAATTAATTTCCGCTCAATAAAAGCTAAATTTGTTTCAACTCAATTTTTCGCCAAGTAAGTTGACTAAGCCTGTTCAGTGATTTTGTTCATGAGTGGTGTGGTGTAGAGGCGAAGACATTACAGTTTGGTTGATGAAAGAGTAAACCCTATAACCATATTAAAATCTTCTCCCTAGGGTTTGAAAAGAGGTGTTGAAATTTATTTGGTGCTATACTATTGCTATTGACCACCATATTCTCCCTTTCCTCACTGTCACACTATCATACCACAGTCCTTCTCCTATTCCCACTGTCCCATATTCCTTATATCCTTTGTTCCCATGTTTTTAAATCCTCAAACCCTATCATCTGCCATCATTTCCCTCCCTTCATATCATTGATAAAATCCTAATTTCCGAAGCATTCAAGGACTGTCTCTATATCCTTGTTTTCACTTGACCTAGGAATGTTTTGCCATTTCATTTACTCTTATTTCTAAAAACTAACCCATCACCATCACTCATTCCAATATCACTTATAAAGGCTCCAAATCCCGAAGTTCCCCAAGCAGTGAGTGATTTTCCTTCCACTCCAAATTCACTTGACAGTCTATGGTATTCATTGTGATGTTTCCTTGCAGCCTCTTATTACATATGTGGCACACTTGGTCTTGAAAAAAAAACTCTTGTTTTCACCATACATATATCATCACATACTTGTCAAACACCTTGTTTTCAGCATCATGTCAGAGACAAATCCATCATATGAGCAGGGATATGAGCAAGACAGTGACTTAACCACCGAGCTAAATGTACAGAGAAGGTCTCATAAAAGTGGCAGGCACGTCAGAGAGGAGCCTACTTCTTTGGCTCAATTGCAGGCCTGCCCGCTTGCAATGACATGCTTTCAACAACAGTCATGTTTTCATTATTGTGAGATGATATCTTAGATTCAGCACCATCAGAAGTTGGTTCGCCTATTTGTCCTACATTTGCGTGATGGTCATGTAAACCTTGTTGGAGTAAACTTCACCTTGACACCAGAGACCATTTCTGAGGCAACCGGGATACCAAACATCGGGGAAGAGTGGAATAAGAGACAACAGCTAGATAGAGAATATTATGAGCCTTATATCAGGCCTGGATATTTGAGGCAGTTGAGCAGGGTATTTACATTCCGGTTTCTGAATGAGTCTTACGCACCATTGATCAAACTCATCATCAGATATTTCATCTGTGAGGGTCGTTTCTCACATCTTTATGCATACCATATCAGAATTTGGATGCATTTTACGATAGTGAGACTGATGAGTATCCCATATTTCATGTGTCGAAACATAGAGCGGATGACTACCCTAGTGTAGAGGAAGACTCCAGAGCAGCAGCATAACAACATTTATCATTATGCGCTCATCAAAATCATTGTAGTACATCAGCTTGGATTGCAGGGCATCCCATGGGATGAGTTCATTTCCCGTGACTTCTTTGCAGCCCCTCAGCCTCCTCCCAAGATTATTCATGATGAGGGAGAGCCTTCACATCAGTTTTATGTTCCCAACATTGATCCTATCAGTGCTCCAGTGTGTGTGACACATCAGAGAGGCCACAGAGCCTTATTTGCAGCAGCACGACGAGTACTATCTCCACCTGGGGTGGAAGGGGTCTCGTTACCTCCATCAGCAGCGCGAGTACTATCTCCACTTGGCGTGGAAGGTGTCTCGTCTTTGACATCAATACAGGTACAAGACAGAGTCAATATGCAAGATGAGGGCCCTTCAGGAGGCCAAGACGCTGATTTTACACTCATCGATGTTGATTTGAGCTCTCCTAGCTCAAAGATGAGAGAGACCATCCAGGAATAAAAGGCTGAGACTGACACATTAAATGTGAAGCTTCAGAGAGCTCAGTGGATTATAAATTATTTGGAGCAGTGGAATAAACAACTGGAGGATCAACAGACACTCACGGAGTTGCAGAGGATCCGTGAAGATCGGGAATTGGCCCGAAAGAAACCAGGTGACATGACACATTTTGAGCGATAGATTTGGCTTGAGAGAGTCAACATACACCTTGATAAGCTGTTGGTGAAGGCCAATAGAGAAAAAGACATGCTCAGACATATGAAAAACCACTATTGGGCCCGCACACACGTTTGCAGAGCCAGGATGAAGATCCTGAAAGCAAGATTGAGGAGAGCACTGAAATGTTGGAAAAGGCCTGATCCACTTCGAATCTTGGCTGAAGCTTCTTTGGCTGAGCATGAGACATGATGGGAGACCTTCACTCCAGGTTTCAGCAAATTGGGAGTAAATTTTGTCATTTTTGAAAATTGTGGTTGCAAAACAGGTTTTTCTGCCTGACGCGTCGCGCCACCCGACGCACGCTTATGATTGGGACATCTTCTGGAGGAAAACTTGATATTTTTTGGTATGTTATGATAAATTATGCATGCTCAGAAATGGCTGAGATATTTCATCAAGTTCTGGGTGGTATAAAGGGTCAAAAACACCTTGAAAATGGCCTTTCTGCCACCTTTTTCACTAGTAGGAACCAGTCTTAGGAGATTGCACTTTTGGAGGGGCAAATGAACTCCAAATTAGAAAATTCCACTTGGGTTGGATAGTAGACAGATAGGGATTTCCAACGAGCTATAATGAGCTCAATTTGGACTTCAGGAAGTGCCTCAAAAATAGGCTCAAAGTTGCATGATGCATTGAGTTTTTTGGGCGCGGCGCATAGAGAAATTTGGCCTCATTTTGACTCTTCAGCTCAGAAATTCGCCCAGTTTTGACTAGTTTCACTTTTTCATGTAACTATTGATCTACCTTGATATAATTTGATGACCATGATGTAAATTTGGCACATTTTTACTTGCTCTAGGGGATTCATTCACTAAAAAGTGAAAATTAAATGAATGAATCAGTTTCCTAGCATATAGAGGCAAGTTGTTTGATTGCCTAGATTTAAGTTCCTAGTTTAGAATTGGTTGAAACAGCTCCTAGAAGGATGAGATCGACCCCTAGAGGCATGGGTAGGGGTTAGGCTGGTCTATATTATGTATTTTCTGAGTCATTTTCAGGGTTGGATACTTGGGAAAAGTTTGGCACTTCATTGTGCATACACTTCTGCATTTCTGGCAAAGGAAAGACTAGGGTTTTGCAGCAAAAAAAAGAAAAAAGAAAAAAGAAAAAGAAAACCCTAAAAATCAGTCCCAACTCCTTGATTAATATACCTAGCCTAAAATTAGCACTCATTTCAGTCATCTCAAGGCCTATTGATACATTTTTCCTGAGATGGACCCGGAGAGAGCCCTCTCCTATTCTGGTAGGGCTAGCTACCAGACTGAGCGTGGTTTGGTGTTACCATGAGTCCCGCCTTCCTTCAGCCTAAGGTGAATTTAGGAACTAACAGTCCTTACATTGTCAAGTGACACCTTGCAAAAGGGGCCTATTAATTGATTGATTTTGACGGGGTCTCTTCAGGTAAACCCAGAAATGGACTTTATCTGAAGAGATATTACATTTGATTTTTGTGTGGAGATATTCTCTATAGATTAGTTACTTTTTAGCTGGTGTGCTATAGATTAGAAATGTGTGCCTAGCTTAACTGTGCTCTTACTATTTTTTCCTGCTTATCTGGATACTTTTATCACAGATGTCGACATCCTTTCAAACATTTATTGGTTTTGCTGATGGTGCTTGTCATAGTACACGGAATTTTCTTCCGTAGCTTGGGTCATTTAATCACCCACTAACGAGTTAGTATCTATGCATGGAGTAAGTCACGGTCAAATGATGAAAAATATTGCCGAATATAGTGCAGTTATTGAATTATTATTAGAATCTATTTTATTTGGAATTTGGAGTTTGATCGTTAAGTTAGATTATGAACTCGTTGTATTATAGTTAAATCGAGTATATGCCATTAGAAATATAGTATTATTACAATTATTTTTAAGGGTTCATATTTTGGAACGAGATTTCAATTATATTGAGTATCAACACATTCCAAGAATTTTAAATACATTAGCATATGCAATTGCTTCTAGTGTTATAAACAAACATTTGTAATAAAAAAGTAATAAATCAACATTCAATAAACATGATTGGACAGGTAACTGAAAAAATAGTATATCATAGTATAAATTTAGTGTTCAAAAAATAATACATCGTCTTTGATCATTGGCTCAAAACGCCTTATGATCGGAAAACAAAAGTGATACAAGAAATGGGTCTACAAATCAATCATACACTATCTGTGGTGATGATCATGATATTACACCACTTCTCACGCCACCCTAGTCAAAAACCTCCTAAATGGACCAGGGACACCTATGACATATCTCTATAGATGCAGCGGGATATCATCTATAGTAGTCTCAGGAATATTTATAGTGAGCCGCTCCAGATGATGCTCTAAGTCAGTCAGGATCTCTGCAGTTTGATCCTGTGGTGGTGGTGCTGCTGCTACATCCCTTTACCTCCGGTCAAAGGGGCGGAGAATGGCTAGTCGAGTCAGACCCACATATGCATTTGAACATTTTTTGATATCAGTTTTGGATGATTTAAAAAAACAAAATAAAAATTAGAACGTAGAACATTTTAAAAGAGATTTTTTACCTAACTCACCCCACTGACTTCGTGGAGAAAGGGGAATTTTCCGGTCACCACGAAAGTCCATGCCAGCATAAGGAAAATCCTCTATAAAAAATATTTGGCGATCTACCAACCGAAAGTATGTAGAGGGAGATCTCAAAATCTCCCCACCCTCACCGTGGCGGGCCGTCAGAGCAACCCAACAAACCATCCTAGGCTCTCGAGGTCGACCAACATCAACAGCAATGTGCTATGGGGCTAACATGGGGATCCTCTCTAGAGAAAAGGTGAATACAATGGATCCATATCCAAAGTTTTTTAGCTTTCCATTCTTTTCTCTAGTTAGTTGGCCTTTCACATTTGCCAACACATCCTTGGACCAGTTGAAAATGGTGCCTCGAAAGCAGTCTATTGTTATTCACATCTAAGAACCAGTGGGACTCAGTTGCTAAATGTAAAGCTGCACTTCCACACAGCTTGACGACGGTAAAAGCAATGAATTTCAGCTCAGGACGGATGATGGTTTTAATGTCAATTGGTTTGTCCCCTAGATTGGCTTCATCATTATAGAACTCCAACTGGAGGCTGGTGACAGACTGGCCACCTGGCCTAGCCCGAAAAAGAGATAGTGGTTTGCCTCTCTTGGACAAACTGGTCAAAAAATAAATATCCTCCAGCTCAATCTGAAGTTGGTGTCCTCCGATCATGAAGCATTGGTCTTGAACGTCCCATTTTCTAACCATCCAAGTAAGAAGATCCACCTGATCTCTCATTCCACTGATAGCCCAAAATTTGTAAAGCCCACATGCTCTTAAAACTTGCAAAGTAGGGAGATGATTTATCACTGCTTCATCTACCCCTTCGTGCTCCTGTTCGCGCCAAATAAGCATTGTGGATATCCTACAACAAGAAAATGAAGGATTAGAATCATTTTCAAGCAAAAAATTTGATTAATTTAGAAAGAAAATATTTTTTTCAATTTGTCACGGCGCCTACGCACTTTATGCTCAGGGAAAGTGCGTAGATAAGCATGGGCCCTGTGTTAAAAGTGTGGGGCCTCGAAATTTTTCTTTGTAAAAAAATGTCGGGGTCCACAGTTTCCCTTTATCTTGGGTGCAGACCCCTGAGGGAAAATTTTTCAACATATTTTCCTCCTAAAAATGAAATTCTGACCCTAAATTGAAAAAATGAATGGATGAAATGCAAGATAAGGATGTTTTGGATTACCTGAAACTGATGGTTTTTGATTCCAACGGTCGTATTTCCCAGAATCTTCTCTGAAGCATTTTTTACCCAGAGCTCTTAAAACTTCACTCCAAACTCAAATGGTAAAAATAAAATTGAAAAACCCCTTTTTATAATTTTTTTCAAATAGATGAATTTTAAATTTGTTTATTTTTCACTTTAAAAAGTCAGTTTTTCAAATATTTTTTTATTATTGAAACTGATATGTTTAATTTTTTGAGTTTCTGTGTAGAATAATGGATTTTTCAGGCAAAATGGTCATTTTTTACGAAGAGTAAACTTTTATCACTTTCTCGGCTCTTTAAATTTTACGGAAAAGTGTAACCATGGAGTCCTCTTTTAAGCCCTTTTCAGACTCCCTAAAAATGAAAAGATTGTCGAGTACTTGACTATTCAAACTCGTTAAAGTAAATGAATGGTCATCCCTTCAGTATAAGTTTACCCCTTTTCCAAACTGAAATGGACTATTTACGAAAAAGGTATATGTTGACTAATCATGGTCAATAGAGTTTTTTCTTGCATTATTTTATCCTTTTTTGAGCCTGAGGGACTAAATTTATGAAAATTAAAACCCATGGAGTTTTCTTTAGTTTTTTCTTCTGACTCCCTAAAAATGAAAAATACTGAGTTTCTCCTATACTAGACTCGTTAAAATTTAACAGTAAATGACTTGTCGATTACAAATAAGAACGGACCACTCCTTATTAGGGTTCGATTTTAAACTAAGTTGGACTCATCCGAAGGATGAGCTTATAAACAAGGAAATGTTATCCTCCTCAAGCTTGTCAAAAATAAAGAGGTACTTGCCAGAAATGGTGGGGGAAAAGAGAGAAAAAAAGATTTATTTGTTACAATTTGATTTGTAGAAAGCATTATACCACTCTTGAAAACGACACTTTCTGTCACACTTCCATCTGGGTTGGGAAATATTTTACCTATCAGTTAATCAAACCATATTGAAAGTCTTCATCTTGTTTCTGGGTATTGGCTTAGGGAAACTGTCACCAAACCATTTAGAGTGTCATTATGTGTTCAAGAGGACAGTCAAACAAACCATTCATCTGCAATACTTTTCTCCATTCTTGTTGACCATCCCTGAGTTAGTCCTTGCACAAAATTTCTTCAAAACTTGATCTATGGTTTCGTGTCGTGAGCTTACTTACGACGGATCACTTTCTATCGACGACAGCTCATCAACTAGGAAGTTGATCTAGAATCCGTCAGTACCTTGAAATCTACATGCCTTAATGGCAGGTTTCTCGCCTTTGATGATAGGTTGCATCATTAACCTTTGATCGAATGATTCCATGAAATGTTCGACTTCAAATCACCTATTCACATTTCGTGGATTGTACTGAGTACTTTGAGAGCCATTTTCATTATTGGTGGTTTCTCTCATGCTTGTTAATAGTTCACATCATTGACTAGTAATCAAGTGGCTTCTACCATGTTCGACTTCAACACATTTAATCGCATGGTTAGAATCGTACTAGTTTAGGAAGAAGAAATCAAGACCCTGGATCTAGTTTCCACCATCCAGGATGCAAGGAGTTTTATTATTCATTAGGCAGTAGATGATTATTTACAGATGGTTGTGTCCATGATGTGTCTACATGATTGATGTAATATTAAAATCATTTATGTATCAGAACAATTTTAGTTAGCTTTTGATCTGAGTATCAGAATGCCTACCTTAGCAATGATATATATACATACATGTGTTGCATTGAATTTTTTTACCTGGTTCTGACTAGGGTGTCCATAGGCTGATCCTTGAAATGATAAAGCACATCACTCTTCCTATATTCTCAGACTTCTCACTTTAGTGGGCAATTTGTTACACTGAAATTTGTCACCATGAAATTTTAGTACTCCATTAGAAGTCTATAATATCCAAGTTCCCAAAGTCAAGCCTTGAAACTAAGAGAAAAGCTCATAAAAGCCTTAAAACTCTGGTTTCGCACTTTCTTTTAGTATTGCCTGTAGTCCCGCACTTTATGGCTATAAATCCTGCGTAGCCAAACACACTTTCTATTTATTAATAGTGTGGACCCCTGTAAAAGATTGAAAAATGCACAAGTAAAATCTAGAAGCTCAGTTAAAGTCATTTTTGGAAGCTTCTACAAACATTCCTGTGGTGGAAAGTCTGCTCCTTTCATGTTCATGCATCCCATCCAATAAGGAGCTAAGCCCTTGAGCTAAGGAACTAATCCCTTTGAAGGAGGATTCTATCCCTTCTTGTATAGAGCTATAACATCCTCTCTTTCACTATAAAAAGAGGCATAGGGTAGCCTCAAAGGGTTACAATTGATGAGTTGAAGTTTTTAGTATTATTGGAGTCAAAGTGTTGTTGAAACTCAGACCCTTTTAGCTGAGATTTTATGTGGGAAGGATTACATACCTGTATGTATCTCAGTTGGAAGAGTTCAAGGCTTGTCATAGTAAAGGAAATGCCTATTCTAGACCCCAGGAAGACATGTACAACATCAAGGCAGACACAGCTGTAAGGCTCTTCTTATTCAAAGTTAATACAAGTAAGTTCGTTTTTCTCAATAAGCTGTCAATTGATTAGTTTATTTTATGGATTCCTTGATCACCATAATAGATATGATTTATGAATATATGCTATGCAAGTGCTATTTGATGTTTTCTTGTTTGTGATTGCAGATCTTAGAAGGCAACTCTTTCAGGTGACTAAAGGATTACAATTACGAGCAAGCGTTGGATCAAAGGTAGGATATTTAAGCCTTTATAGAATTTAATTATAAATTGCAATATATCTAGAGAAAGATAGATTTAGTTGTTTGTTTGTTGCTAGCTGTCCATAGGACACTTGGGAGGTTTTTATTCTCTACAAGAATGACTTATCCTTCCAACAAAATGGAAACTCCACTAGGGAAAGATTTAGAATTCTGATTTCTTTTAATTTTTATTTGTAGGTTTGCTTTTTCTAAGTTTGATTGATTGAGACTGGATTGGTTATTTTATCCCTGTAGAACCTTTTTGAAAGTGGTTGAGAATTTTTTGTTTTTTCTGTTTTTTTCTTGTGTCCACTCTTTTTCTTTAGAGACAGTGTGGGCGTGTCCACACTTTTCATGTACCCACAGTGCGAGACCGCACTGTTTTGCATTAAATCCTGTGGACCCTGTCAAAATTTTTGAAAATCTTAAAAATCCTCTTTCTTGATTTAGTTTGTTTGATTCTCAGTGATTATCCAGACCTGTGTCTTATGTCAAAAAGCCTTGGTTACGAGTTTGTTTCAGCATTTTGTTTTTATTGATTTTCTTAAAGATCTACATGGTATGATGATTTTTGTTTTGTTTTTTATCCCTCTCAAATATTAGAACCCTTGAGGTACCTTTAGATCACTGGTATTCCCTTTTTTCCTTGTTGAGTCTGACTTCATGGCAGAAATTTTTTTATGAGACTTAGATCCCATTTCTCTTATTTGCAAATCTTTATTAACGTTTTGTTAACAAGTTTGGAACTTCATTTAAAAGACAAAATTGGATGTTTTTTTTCAGTTCTTTCTGATTCAAGTAAAGAATTTCTTAGTTAGATCACAAACTAAGTAAGAAATCCTTAAAATATTCCAATTTTTAATTCATATTTAGTCATAGAGTTTTTAGATCTCAAAAAATAGTGTTTTTAGTTTCGAGTGTTTTTCTAGAAATTTTAGTCTCTTTTGAAGAAAAACTTAGTTTGAAATTTCGATCTTGAACAAAAAGGGATTTTTTGAGCAATAGATCATTCTAAGTTCTCTTTAAAATTAGATTTCTTTTCATTTATTCTCGTTTGAAGGAAAGATTTGTTTTAAAAAGATTGCATTTCTCAACTTTTCCTTTAGATAGAAATTCATTGAAAGAAAATGTATTGTTTCTCATAATAGATGATTTTTTTAGTATGATTTTGATTCGGGTCACTACATATCATCAGTTTCAGTTTTGCACCTATTTTCCTAAGAAACAACTTTCTAAAAATCAACGCTTAAATTAAAATTAATCTAGTAAATTTTATATTTCTAGGACTATTTTCATCAATATAGCTTAGGCTAGTGTCTTGGAGTAGGGAGTAATTAACACTCCAAGACAGTTAAAACAAACAAGTAGTTAATCTTACGATAGCAAAAAATCCAATAGTTGCTTGTATGCTCTGGGAAGCTCCACTTAAAGGAGTCAAGCACAAGGTCATATCTGAACCAGTGGGATAATAAATTCTATCTCATTGGGAACGATAGAAGATATGCGCGTATTGACAACGGTAAACCTCGGATAGACCATTGTCGAGGAGCCTAGGGTAGCTTGTCGATATACCTTGGATTATGTGAAGGAGCCTTCAAGGGGATTGAGCTTTGTTACTCAACCCTTGCACGTATGTCAGACTATACACTATTCCCCTAGGTATATTATTCTTTGCTGGTAACCATAGCAACCATTATCTTACGTTTTCTTCCTAAGGTGATGGTGGTGGAAAGACGATGCAGGGGCATTAGGTCCCAAAAAGACATTTTGTATTTCCATAGGCATAGGGGGTCTTATATTTTACTTTCTTATGTAATTATTGAATAAATTGAGTAATTTTTAGTAAAATCTGGGGAGAATTGTAACTGCCCTCGAACGATTAGTGGGCATATGAAGAAATAGTCAGTTTCAGTTTAGGATTTAGTCTAAAGTTAGGAATTTGGGAATTTACATAGTTTTGTAGATTCATCAAAGAATATGAATTGATTCATTTGTAGTACTTGTATAAAAATAAGCCTAGAAAGCATTAATAGGTAGTCCTATAGACCTGCATAGAGCTGCATAGAGTTAGAGATCCAGAGAGGAAAAATAGGAGGATAGAAGGCCATTAAGTTAGAGGATCTGGCCGAGGACCAGAAGATTGTAAGTAAATTCATTTGTGTGAAGGAACCTATTTATTATTACATGGGCATTGATTAATTCATGAATGGTTAAATTCCTATGTTGAGGATTGATATATGAATGGTATGCGGAAGTTATGTATTACAAATTTGAGTGGTGACTGTAAAACTCTATGAATTGATCACCCAGTGATCAATTTCACAGGCTGCCCCATTGTTGGATTTATTTCTGTGTGAAAATGTCCTGAATCTATGTAATTATCTGTGTAGAATAAATATTTTGTGATTTTTGAGACTCTGTATCTGATAAGAGAATAGATGTTAATCAGTGTCAGCATTTTTTGAACTAAATACATAAGGGGTTGTGCATTCCCTTGAGAGAATGAAAGGGAATTTAAATGAATGATAATGTGAGTGGGAGTGATATCGATTCTATAAAACACTCAGAGAAACAATGGGGGTTTTAACCTCTGTTCATAATTAGAGATGCCCCAGTGAATAGAATGAAAACGTATAGGCCTTGAACTAAAGAGTGGATTGAGTTAATTGAAGGCTCTGGCTTTGATGAGCCATGGAAATTGGATGGGACTTGATAACACAACAAAAAAATTGAGCGTGAAATCACAAGAGGAATGCAGTTGACGAAAGAATTGATGTTAAAATATGTCATTGTGTTTTGAACTAGAAGCGTCGAGGTGAATGACGAGGGGTTGTTAACCTCTGTTCATGATCATGGAAATTATGGGTCGCAGGTAGGCAATGTGTAACCAGGAAGCCAGGGCAGATTGAGTTCATAGCGCGGAGGAATTATATTGAATGAATTGGTGTGGAACCTCGAGTGTAGAGAGAAGTGGAACCGAGCATTGAGTATTGAAACCAGAGTGTGAAGACTGGTAGTATCGCACGAGGTCTAAAGTGGTAAATTGTTTTTATTAAAAAAATGTGATATTGTTCTTTGATGAACACATGGTATAAGGTGGTTTGGAAAAACGATTGATATCACGCGATTTTGGAGAATCAAGTCTCGTGCAACTTTGTTGCGCGATTATCGTTGGATCTGTTAGTAGACGCGAGAGAGAAGATTAGCCATCGGATCACAAACGAAGTTGCATGATCGATAGTTCAAAGGTGAGTTGTGTGTTCCTGTGGGCCCAGTTGTTAATTTATGTCACCGTTGGGCTTTAGCTTAAGTCTGAGTAATGTATATTTGAACCTTGAATGTATGGGGCTGAATGTACATCCATGCATATCAGTGTGGGGTTTAATTCCAAGGATGACGTAAATAGCTATTGGTATGTGAAATTTATAAAGGCTCCAATGAAATGATCCGTAAATGAAACCCATACATATGATGGATATTCTACAAGGCATATTTTGTAGCAGGTTTAAGTATAAGGTGAATGTTAACTGCAATGGTCACAAGGTGTGAGAACCGAAGGTTTAGAACCATAAACTTGGTTGGGTGTTTAATTGAGATTCGAATAATTAATTTGAATATTCATGGGGCCGAAATTGACTATTACTTATGTCCATAAAGCACAAAGAGCTGCCACATGGAGTAATAAAATAATTTGAATTTTATGTTTTATAACCTTCAGATGTGATTGAGGTATAGGAGCTTCCGTAGACAAATAGGTGAGTAGGTCCAGATTTAGAAATAGAGGGCCATTTTGAGTTTAAAAATAAAGGCATTTTATATTGTTGTAGAAGAGTGGGGACTGCGCTATCAAAAGATCCAACTATACCTGGAGAAGATGTCGACTAGACTCACTTGGACTCTCCGAAGGGTTATCTTCGCTTGAGATGGTTTAAGTGGAGAAACTTGCACCAGTCTGTTTCATTAAGCAGGTTGTCGGCATAACTGTTCCAACCGCTCTTTCTACATTAAATACGACGATGTTGGATTTCATCACCAAATAATGGTTTTAATGTGGGAAGTTACTATTTTTGTGTGGATTGATCTTTTAGATTTTTAGGCATGTGATTCATGCGTTTGTTTCCTTAGTGACTCTAGGATTTTTTATTGAAATTTTATTTTGTTGCATGTGATCAATAATTTATAATCGTGGCTGAATTATCGAGACAATCGTGCAGACTTCAGGGGAAGCCTCTTGAGTATACACCAAGCCAGCTTAAAGGGCTGCGATGTCTAGTATCACCTAATGACAGTAGAATTAGATTAATAGAAGACAGAGAGTCATCTATAATTGTTCATCCTAATTATCAATTACCAATAACAGAACATATTCAAGAGCCAATTTCAGTTTTCAAAGTTACTGGTAGTATTTCTCCTTCCAGTGAATTAGCTGAAGAACCTGAAATTTATGATCTTGACACTGAACCTGCTATTTTGGAACCATCTTTAGGATTTTTTACTCTAACTTCTAGTTATACCGGTTCACCTAGGGTAAGAAATATCATTACTAAAAATCTTCCTTCTGACCTCATATCTATTGAAGAACTTGTCGGTCCAGAGAAAGACGTAACTCTTACCGAAAACCAATAGAATTTGAATCTTAGGGAGAGTGAATCAATATTCTAGAGTCCTTTTAGAAGTGATGCTTGGTATTTATCATTGACGAACTTTTTAGAAAATCCGGGTCTTAGTTTCTCACCACCCCGAATTCCTTTTCGTCCTACACCTAGAGGCTATTATCCTTCATCGATCATGTCAGGTGAGTCATCTATGTTTTCCCAATCACCCGAAACATTTTTATATGGTGGTACTTCTGTTCCTTCGGGGTACCAGTCACTCTTTGGTACTTTCTCAGGAGCAACTCCTTGACCAATTGAACAAGTGTTATCATCTGGTATTAATGGAGTTAAAACTGAAACGTTGAACGAAGAGAAATTTTTTATGATGTCTGGTAATATTCCAAATCCTCAACCTCAAGGTAGTCAATTACTACCTGGGGGGAAACCACAAGGTAGTCAATTACTGCATGGGGGGCAACCTCAAGGTAGTCAGTTATCGCCTGGGGGGAAACCAGAACATAGTCAATTACCTCTTGGGGGGCAACCTCAAGGTAGTCAGTTACCGCCTTGGGGGCAACCTCAAGGTAGTCAGTTACCGCCTTGGGGGCAACCTTAAGGTAATTTTTTACCAGGAAAAACTGTGGGAAAGTATTATTTACCTATATAACAACCTCAAGGATAGTACATACCTCAAGGTTATCAACCTCAAGGACAGTACATACCCCAAGGTCAATCCCAGACTCAGTATATTCCTCAAGGTCCTTATCAACCCCAGATTCAATACGTGACTCAGGGTTATCAACCTCAAGGTCAGTACCCAACACAAGGTTTCCAACCACCTATCATTTAATAATTTTTACAAGGAGATAGAAATATACCACTTAATTACCAACCCTACGTTCAACCAGGCTATGGTTCTACATAGTCACAACCTTCTACGAGTCAATACCCTGGAATAAACATGGTGTGGAATCCACCTCAAATTCAACAGACTATGCAACCTTATGTGCAGTCACCTAATCAACCTGGATAGCCTTTAGTTTCTGGTCCAACCCAAGAACTTGTCTAGCCTCCTGTTCAAGTCCCTACACCTAGTTCTGTTCAATAGCCTGGGCCTAGTACACCTCAGACTCTGTCTCAAACTGCTGTAGCTACTGCAACATCTGTTCAACCTACAACACCTGTTTTAGGAGTATCTATAGCTCCCGTTTCTTCTATCACTGCATCCATGAAAATTCCTCAACTCTCTATGCCCCAGTCAGGACCTATAGTTGAGACTTCAGTTCAGATGCTTGCGGGACAAGCTGGTAAAAGTATGATTGTTTCTAGTCAACCACATTTTACTTATCAATCATGCCAGTGACAGTATCAAACTGGTCAAACTACACAAAATCCAGTGTATCAGTATCAACCATACCCTGGGTATGCTTATCAAATACCTCAACAGCCCCAGTATAGTCTAGTTAATCTTGGTTACCCAGGAGGTTACACGATTCAAAATGCACATCCAATTCTAGGCTATCCTAGATATCCTCCTCCTGGCACTGGTTTGATCACACAAGGTTATCAAGACCCTAGTCATCGGTTACCATTTATAGCAACTTCGGATTTACCGGATCTTTCATGCCTTATGAATGATCCGATTTTTTATCTTCCATATTGGCCACCGATGCCTAACAAGTTGCCCAGTGATATTCTAAAATTTGAAGGTAAGTCAGGAGAGTACCCTTCTAATCACGTTATGATTTATCACCTCTGGTGTGCATCCAATTCATTAGTCGATGATTCGATTCGATTACATATATTTCAGAGAACTCTCACTGGTCTAGCTTCCAAATGGTACATTGAGTTACCACGTGACTCTTTTAATAATTTTAATGTGCTAGCTACTGCTTTCTTAACCCATTTTCAGTTGCCTGTCAGATACGACAATGGAACAAAATTTTTAACTTCATTAAAACAGTCTACTTCTATATAAATATCTGATCATATTCATGAATGGAGACATAGAAGGTGTTTAGTGAAAGTCTTCATCCCTGATCAAATTTTGGCTGAATGGTTTACTAAATCATTATTGCCCAAAATTAATGAGGATGTGGCCAAAGGAGACATTGTTACAGAAGAGCAAGTCATTTCTCAAGCTTAGTACCTTGACCTCGTATATACTCAGTCAGGTACTTTGTATGATAAAATCCCCGATCTACCTAGACTAGGTCAGATAATTGCAACTCCTTCTGGATCTCATGCCATTGATGGTGTAATTGGTTCTGTTAGTACTGTTAAAAGTAAGAAGAGTCTTCCAAGACTACTTCTCCTATTATCACTTTACCCAATTCACCCAAAGGATATTCTTCCCAGGAAGCTTCTGCTGATATTCACATTATAGAGTCATCTACAACTAAATCTAAAACTAGCGGTAAGAAGAAAGGGAAGAATAAAAAGAAGAAATATTCGAAAGAGAAAAACGATACAACTGAACCGACTGACGAAAAACATAAACCTCGATATCCTTTTCTCATTTGTGACCAGGATCATTTTATGAAGGAGTGTCTGCATAGGGCCGGGGTATCAAAATTCGTTAAGTGTTTGCCTATACCTGTTGTCTTGAAGGATCCCTTTCCCTCTCAAGATAGTAACATGATTGGATCTTCCTCCAATCCGATTGAGGATATTTTAATGGTTGCGACGCGATCGCAAGATTATGGTAGTAAAAACACTAGAAGAGAAGCATAAACATCCAATTCTACATCGACTTTCCTTCAGTTTCTCATCCATTACAGATTGAGAAACAAAACCCTGACTTAGTGATTAAACCACCTACAAAAGGTGTACTTTGTAAATCAGCTTTCAATCCACATGCGAGAGCTGCTCATAATTACAATATTGTTGAGGATTTGGCGTTTCCCCCTTCAGCTATGTCGGATTTGGAAGTTTTGCAATCATTCCCTTCCCAAAGAAATTACTTTTGTCAGCTTTAGGAGCTATAGATCTCCAGAAAGCGAACCTCATGATCTTCAATATAGAGAATTTTACACCCTGCCTACCTCATCAAATGGCTTTTCAGATTCCGGTAATAGTAAAAAACAAGCGACTTTTTCATACTGTTGTTGATGAAGGGGATTCTAAGTGTATTATGTCAATTAAATGTTGGAAATCACTTGGTTCACTGACAATTAACCAATCACCAAGTATTCTCAAAGCTTTCTATCGAAGAGGTTTTCATCCATATGGTATTTTACAAGATCTTCCAATAGAGGTCGAAGGCAAAGTGGTTAATCTAGATGTGGAAGTGGTTGATGCCCCTCTGGATTACAACCTTCTCCTGGGTCATAGTTGGTCTTACGCTATGACTGCTATTGTATCATCGATCTTTCATCTCATTGTGTTTCCTCATAAGGGGAAGATTGTTAAGATAGATAAACTTTCATATTATTCATCTGACCCAGCCTCTACTGATAGTATCCAACATATTGGAAAAATGAATATCCCATATAACAATGGCAGAGTAGGTTTAATGAAAGATTCCAATTTACTGGGAAATTTTTCCCTACCTCCTCCTAACGTACAAAATAATATCGCTATTATCAATATGATTACATCAAGTACTATGTCCTTTGATGATCCTTGGATAGTACCTTCAGAATCAGAGTTCGATTCATTCCATGGCCCGATGCCTTTGAGTCCTTTTGAGTTAGAATATCAGCACATACAGTCATTTCCTGATACTCCTTCAACCGAATCTGATCCAGTGAATGTGATCAATCAGGAGTCATTTTCGATATCGAGTTTAGCTTCGCCACCAATTCTGGATCCTTCTCAACAAGTATTCAATACTAATGAACATATTCGAGAATTCTTGTCGGTAGATGAATTACCATGGGAGGATATTCATCATAGGTATTTGTTTTTACCTGATCTCGATCATTTTGAAAATGATTTTTCCTTGATTTTTACCACTGATTACGTCAAAGAACCTCAGAATCCAATCTCACATAAATATTCTGAAATGAATTTAGAAAATATTTCTGCAAAAATTCCTCTTCACATTTTAGTTAAACCCGAAATTGTTGAAAACATTCATATAGGTGCTTCTTGTATGCCAGAAAAATCCAAGCCTATAAAGCCCTATTTCAGGAATTCTGCGACATTTTTGCCTAGTCATATGAAGAAATGCCAGGAATCGATCCGTGAATTTTTTTTCACGAAATTAAGAAATATCCGGATGCTAAACCCGTTAGACAGAGATTATGTCAGATACATCCGAGAAAAAATTCCGCTATTAAAGATGAAGTTGAAAAATTACTTCGTGCAGGTTTTATTTATCCGATCCCGTTAATGGACTGGGTAGCTAATATTGTCCCAGTTAATAAAAAACAAGAAACAATAAGAGTATGTATCGATTATAGGGATATAAATAGAGCTTGTCGAAACGAAAATTATCCAACCCCTTACATCGATCAAACTATCGACGATTGTGTCGGAAGTGAAATGTACTCATTCATGGATGGATTTTCCAGTGACAATCAAATAAACATACTCCCTAGAGATCAGCCTAAAACCTCTTTCATTTGTCCATGGGTACTTTTTCTTATCGTAAATTACCTTTTGGCCTTAAGAATGTTGGCGCTACTTTTCAAAGAGCTATGTCTTATGCATTTCACAACATTAAGCACATTGTGCAGCACTACCTCGATGATTTTCCAGCTCACTCTTCACACAGAGCATATCATATTACTCATTTACGAGCCATCTTTATATGATGTAGGCACTACAAGATTCGACTGAATCCTCACAAATGTGTTTTCTGTGTACAATCAGGACGATTAATGGGATTTATTGTCTCAAAGGCAGGCATTCGTGTTGATCCTTTGAAGGTTGAAGAAATCATCAATTTGTCTCCTCCTTCTACTCTTCGCCAACTCCAAAGTTTGCAAGGGAAAGAAAATTTTTTATGACGATTCATTCCTAACTATGCCGAGTTAACGAAAGGTTTCACTAGGTTGTTGAAACAGAAAATTCCATTATTTTGGGACGAGGTCGCTGATAGATATTTTGATGCTTTGAAAAATGCGTTGACCCATGCACCATTACTCCATCCTCCCAACTACAACCAAGATTACTTTTTGTACCTCGCCACTTCCAATTCCATGATAGGAATGGTTTTAGTTCACGAATATGAATGCCATAGTGAACATGTGATTTACTATCTTAGTAGGAACTTCCATCCGACTGAAATTAAATACTCACATGTGGAGAAATTGGCGTTGGCAGCTGTTCAAGTTGTCCAACGTTTTTGTCACTACATACTTTTATGCAAAACGACAGTGATCTCTGATCGCAACCCTATGATGTACATCTTGACCAAACAATTTCTAGGGGGGAAATACTCTAAATGGACAGTTATCCTACAGGAGTTTGATTTGAAATTTGAAAAATCCAAAGCAAAGAAATCATTGATATTTGCTGAACTTATGTGTGATTTCCCAAGTACTGATACAGAAACTGCGGCGGAGCAACCAATCGCAGATGAATCCTTCTTTCTTATTAGTACCATTGATCCTTGGTATGGAGATATTATTTTTTATCTTCAGACCCAATATTTTCGGCCTGATCTTTCAAATTCGCAACAACGAAAGATACATTTCCAGTCTCAACAATATCATATTGTTGGTGACACACTATATCGTCGTGGTGTGGATTCAATTTTTCGATGTTGTCTAATCTATGAGGAAGCTGAAAAGGTTTTAAATGACTGTCACTATGGAGCATGTGGCGGTCATATGTATGGGTATGCCACAACCCAAAATATATTGTGCATAGGTTATTTTTGGCCGTCAATGTTCAAATATTGTATTTACGCGGTTGAAAAGTGTCATAATTGTCAAAACTTCGATCGAAAACTACGTGCACCACCTACTCCTCTTCACCCTATAATTGATGTCTGTCCTTTGCAAAGTGGGGCATTGACTTCATTACATGTAACCCTCACTCGGCCGGGGGATGTGAATATATTATTCTAGAAGTAGATTATATTACCAAATGGGCCGAGGCAATGCCTACATTTACTACAGATGGCAATAATGCAGCTACTTTTGTATTCAATCATGTGATTGCTTGATTCGGTGTGCCCCAGGCTATAATTACTGATCACAGGGGTCATTTTGGAATATCATGATGACCGAGTTAACAGATCAGCTTGGCCTATGCCATGACAGTTCCACTCCATATTATTCGTAGGCCAATGGTTTATTTGAAGCGATTAATAAAGTTTTAGTCACCATGATCAAACGAATCATTGGAATTCATAAGTTGAATTTGCATACCATGCTCTTTTCAGCACTTTGGGCATATCTAACTTCAATAAAAACATCGACAGGTTTTACCCCTTTTCAACTGGTCTATAATTTAGAAGCAGTACTACCCATTGAATGTGAGATACCATCACTCCAACTAGCCATAGAGTTATTACCAGACACTTCTGAAGAGGAGAAACATTTGTTATACTTGGCTCAATTAGATGAGAATCGACGCACTGTTGCATTAGCTACCGAGTCTCATGCGAAAAGAATGAAAGCTCAGTATGACAGAAGTGTTACCCATCCTAATTTTTTAAAAGGGGACTTAATTTTGATTTATGATCAAGCCAATGAAAAACTAGGGGCTGGGAAATTTGAACCTATGTGGCATGGTCCTTACATTGTCAAGTGACATCTTGCAAAAGGGGCCTATGGATTGATTGATTTTTACGAGGTCTCTTTAGGTAAACCCAAAAATGGACTTTTTCTAAAGAGATATTAGGCTTGATTTTTGTGTGAATATATTCTCTGTAGATTAGTTACTTTTTAGCTGGTGCGCTATAGATTAGAAATGTGTGCCTAGCTTAAGTGTGCTCTTACTATTTTTTCCTGCTTATCTGGATACATTTATCGCAGATGTCGACATCCTTTCAAAAATTTATTAGTTTTTCTGATGGCGCTTGTCGTAGTACACAGAACATTTCTTCCAAAGCTTGGGTCATTTCCTTACCCAATGACAAGTTAGTATCTATGCATGGGGTAAGTCACGGTCAAACGACAAACAATATTGCCGAATATAGTGGAGTTATTGAATTATTATCGGAATCTATTTTATTTGGAATTTGGAGTTTGATCGTTAAGTTAGATTCTAAACTCGTTGTATTACAGTTAAATCGTGTATATGCCATTAGAAATCCAATATTATTACGACTATTTTTAATGGTTTCTCTTTTGGAACAAGAGTTCGATTATATTGAGTATCAACACATTACAAGAAGTTTAAATACATTAGTAGATGCAATTGCTTCTAGTGTTATAAACAGACATTTGCAATAACAATGTAATAAATAAACATTCGATAAACATGATTGGAAAGGTAACTAAAAAAATAGTATATCATAGTATAAATGTAGTGTTCAAAAAATAATACATTGTCTTCAATCATAGGCTTAAAATGCCTTATGATCGAAAAAAAAAAAGTGATACAAAAAATGGGTCTACAAATCGATCATCCACTATCCGTGGTGATGATCATGATAGTACACCACTGCTTGTGCCACCCTAGTCAAAAACCTCCTCAATGGACCAGGGACACCTATGAAATATCTCTGGAGATGGAGCGAGATATCATCTATAGTAGTCTCAGGAATATCTATAGTGAGCCTCTCCAGATGATGCTCTAAGTCAGTCAGGATCTCTGCAGTCTAATCCTGTGGTGGTGGTGGTAGTGCTGCATCCCTTTGCCTCTGGTCAAAGGGGTGGAGAATGGCTGGTTGAGTCAGACCCACATCTGTATTTGAAATTTTTTTGATATCAGTTTTGGACAATTTAAAAAAACAAAATAAAAATTAGAAAGTAAAACAAGTCAAAAGAGATTTTTTACCTGACTCATCCCACTAACTTCCTAGAGGAAGGGGCATTTCCCAGTCACCATGAAATTCCATGCCAACATAATGAAAGTCCTCTATAACAAATAGTTGGTGATCCGGCCAATGAAAGTATGTAGAGGGAAATATCACAATCTCCCCACCCTCAGTGTGGCGGGCCATCAGAGCAACCCAACGAACCATCCTAGGCTCTCAAGGTCAACCAACATCAACATGAATTTGCTACGGGGATAAAATGGGATCCTCTCTAGATCAAAGGTGACTACAATCAATCCATATCAAAAATTTTTTAGCTTTCCATTCTTTGCTCCGGTTAGTTGGCCTTTCACATTTCCCAACATGGCCTTGCACCAGTTGAAAATGGTGCCTCGAAAGAAGTCTACTGCTATGCGCATCTGAGAACCAGTGGCCACATGTAAATTTTCACTTCCACATAGCTTGATGATGGTAAAATAAATGACTTTTAGCTTGGGATGGATGATGGTTTTAATGTCAATTCGTTTGTACCCAAGATTGGCTTCATTATTACAGAACTCCAATTGGAGGATGTTGACAGACTGGCCACCTGGCCTAGCCTTAAAAAGAGATAATGGTTCACCTCTCTTGGACAAACCGGTCAAAAAACAAATATCCTCCAGCTCAATCTCGAGCCGGTGTCCTCCGATCACGAAGCATTGGTCTTGAACGTCCCATTTGCTAACCAGCCAAGTAAGAAGATCCACCTAAGCTCTCATGCCACTGATAGCCCAAAATTTGTAAAGCCCACATGCTCTTAAAACTTGCAAAGTAGGGAGATGATTTATCGCTGCTTAATATACCCCTTCTTGCTCCTGTTCATGCCAAATAAGCATTGTAGATATCCTACAACAAGAAAATGAATGATTAGAATCATTTTCAAGAAAAAAAATTGATTAATTTAGGAAGAAAATATGTTTTTCAATTTGTCACAGTGCCTCTGCACTTTACACTCAGGGACAGTGCGTAGATACACACGGGCCCTGTGTTAAAAGTGCGGGGCCTTGACATTTTTCTTTGTAAAAAATTGTCGGGGTCCGCCGTTTCCCATTGTCTTGGGTGCGAACCCCCAAGGGAAAATTTTTCAACATATTTTCCTGCTATAAATGAAATTCTGACCCTAAATTGAAAAAATGAATGGATGACTCAACATAAGGAAGTTGTGGATTATTTGAAACTGATGGTTTTCGATTCTGATGGTCGGATTGCCCATAATCTTCTCTGAAGAATTTTTTACCGAGAGCTCTTAAAACTTCACTCCAAACTCAAATGGTAAAAATGAAATTGAAAACCCCCTTTTTATAAGTTTTTTCGAATAGATGAATTTCAAATTTTTTTATTTTTCACTTTAAAAAGTCAGTTTTTCAAATATTTTTTATTACTGAAACATGTATGTTTAATTTTTTGAATTTTTTTTGCAGAATAACAAATTTTTCAGGAAAAATGGTCATTTTTGACGAAGAGTAAACTTTTATCACTTTTTCGGGCTCTTTAAAATTTATGAAAAAGAAAAACCATGGAGTCCTCTTTTAATCCCTTTTCAGACTCCCTAAAAATGAAAAGATTGCCGAGTACTTGACTATTCGAACTCGTTAAATTAAATGAATGGTCATCCCTTTAGTATAAGTTTACCCCTTTTCCAGACTAAAATGGACTATTTATGAAAAAAGGTATACATTGATTAATCATGCTTAATAGAGTTCTCTCTTGCATAGTTTATCCCTTTTCGGGCCTGAGGGACTAAATTTACGAAAAATAGCACCCATGGATTTTTCTTAATTTTTTTCTTCTCACTCCCTAAAATTGAAAAACATCGAGTTTCTCCTATACTGGACTCATTAAAATTTAACAGTAAACGACCTATCCATTACAAATAGGAACGGACCACTCCTTCTTAGGGTTCGATTTTAAACTAAGTTGGACTCATCCGAAGGATGAGCTTATAAACAAGAAAATGTTATCCTCCTCAAGCTTGTCAAAAATAAAGAGGTACTTTCCAAAAATGGTGGGGGAAAAGAGAGAAAAACAGATTCATTTTCTACACTTTGATTTGTAGAAAGCATTATACCACTCTTGAACATGACACTTTATGTCACACTTCCATCTGGGTTGGGAAATCCTTTGCCTATCAGTTAATCAAACCATATTGAAATTCTTCAGCTGGTTTCTGGGTATTAGCTTAGGGAAACTGTCACCAAGTCATTTTCAGTGTCGTTATGTGTTCAAGAGGACAGTCAAACAAACCATTCATCTGCAATACTTGTCTCCATTCACGTTGACCATCCCTGAGTCAGTCCTTGCACAAAATTTCTTCAAAACTTGATCTATGGTTTCGTGTCATGAGCTTGCTTACGACAGATCACTTTCTATCCACGACAACTCATCATCTAGAAAGTTGATCTAGAATCCGTCAGTACCATGAAATCTGCATGCCTTAATGGCAGGTTTCTCACCTTCGATGATAGGTTGCATCATTGACCTTCAATCAAACGATTCTGTGAAATGTTCAACTTCATATCAGTTATTCACATTTCGTGGATTGTACTGAGTACTTTGAGAGCCATTGTCATTATTTGTGGTTTCTCTCACACTTGTTAACAGTTCACATCATTGACTGGTAATCAAGTGGTTTCTACCATGTTCGATTTCAACACATTTAATCGCATGGTTAGAATCGTACTAGTTCGAGAAGCAGAAATCAAGACCCTGGATCTAGTTTCCACCATCCAGGCTGCGAGGCATTTTATTATTCACTATACAGTAGACGATTCTTTACAGATGGCTATGTCCATGCTCTATCTATGTTATTGATGTAATATTAAAATCATTTCTGTATTAGAACAAGTTTAGTTAGTTTTTTATCTAAGTATGGGAATGCCTACGTCAGCGATGATATATATACATATATGTGTTGCATTGAATAATTTTACAGGGTTCTGACTAGGGTGTCCATAGGCTGATCCTTGAAATGATAAAGCACATCACTCTTCATATATTCTCACACTTCAAACTTTAGGGGGAAATTTGTTACACTGAAATTTGTCACCATGACATTTTAGTACTCCCTTAGAAGTCTATAATATCCAAGTTCCCAAAGTCAAGCCTTGAAACTAAGAGAAAATCTCATAAAAGCCTTAAAGCTCTGGTTCCGCACTTTCTCTTAGTATTTCCTGCAGTCCCGCACTTTATGGCTTTAAATCCTGCATAGCCAAATGAACTTTCTATTTATTAATAGTGCAGACCCCTGTAAAATATTGAAAAAGGCACAAGTAAAATCTAGAAGCTTAGTTAAAGTCATTTTTGGAAGCTTCTAGAACATTCATGTGGTGGAAAGTCCGCTCCTTTCATGTTCATGCATCCCATCCAATAAGGAGCTAACCCCTTGAGCTAAGAAAATAATCCCTTTCAAGGAGGATTCTCTCCCTTGTTGTATGGAGTTGTAAGTTCCTCTCTTTCACTACAAAAAGAGGCATAAGGTAGCCTCAAAGGGTTACAATTGATGAGTTGAAGTTTTTAGTTTTATTAGAGTCTAAGTGCTATTGAAACTCAGACCCTTTTAGCTGAGATTTTATGTGGGACGGATTACATACCTGTAGGTATCTCGGTTGGAAGAGTTCAAGGCTTGTCATAGTAAAGGAAATGTCTATTCTGGACCCTAGGAAGACCTATAAAACATGAAGGTAGACACGGTTGTAAGGCTCTTCTTATTCAAATTTAATACAAGTAAATTCGTTTTTTCTCAATAAGTTGTCAATTGACTAGTTTATTTTATGGATTCCTTGATCAAAATAATAGATACGATTTATGCATATATCCTATGCAGGTGCTATTTGATGTTTGCTTGTTTGTGATTGCAGATCTTCAAAGGCAACTCTTTCGGGGGACTGAAGAATTACGATTACGAACAAGCGTTGGATCAAGGGTAGGATCTTTAGGACTTTATAGAATTTAATTATAAATTGCAACATATCTAGAGAAAGATAGATTTAGTTGTCTATTTGTTGCTAGTTGTTCGTAGGACACTTGGGAGGTCTGTCTTGTGCGCAAGAATGACTTATCCGTCCAACACCCCTGTTAATGAATACTCATCATAGAGGAGGTGCACATGGAGAGTCCTATTTGATAAATCATAAATCTTGAGATTGGAGTCTATTGCTTAAATTTTATATGCAGTCCCCTTGGATATCTGAAATGAAATTAACACCTTGTAAGCTAAATAGTTCAGAGACCATATGTTTTTCTCATATTTTGAGGTTTGGATTGGCAACACCAAATGGATGCTACACCGTATTAAAATTTAGAATAGTAGGTTATATTTGATTTATTTCATATCTACACATAGGTACATGGACGCTCTTCTTCACATGGTTCTCCGAGACCACCAGGTTTATAATTATAATCTCTTTTTGATTTAGGAGGATTTGAAGTGGATTATGAGGGATACCCATTATGACATGGATTAAATGGTGGTATAATTGAGAAAAATAGAATGGTATATCATCTGAAGCTCTTATACATATTCCAATTCTCCTACAAATGGTGAAGTGGCTATAAATGCTCAACCAATCAATATCATAAGTGAAAAATCTTCTCCAGATTACCCGGTGATTTTCATGGATGAAGAAGTCCATATCTACTTCTATTTCTAGTTCATGGTTTCATAGCTAGTGTTTTTTACTCTGTTTGTTTCATCCTCTTGTTTGCATGGTGATGGATGTTAATGAATAAAATGATCAACTGTTGGTATCTCTTTCATTTTTTGTATGTTTGGTTAGATAGCCCGTCAATGGTTTTGTCTTTGGTGATAAGATTTTGTTATGTAGCTATAAATATATCGTTCCTCTTACCATTACTTATATGTAATTTATTTTATATATATATAGAAATCATGGTCGAATATTACAAAAAGAACATGCATATTTATATGGAAAACCATAAATAATGGTGCATGCATTTCTCGACTTAGATAATTATCCATTCGAAATTGAAATTTAAGGTTTCGAATGAGAAATTTATTATAGGCTATAGGTTCATGTTTAAAACGTAAAATCAATATGGATAAATGAGAAGGGCCTATGATTTTGACAAGAGGATTCCATTCGAAAATTTCATTTTTTTAAAGAAAATTTAAAGGTGATATTTTAAAGAATGTTTTAAATCATATAGTATTTATCTCAAATTTTAATGAATGCAAATAAAAAATTTATAAATAGAAGTTTCATGAGAAATTATGGGTTCATAATTCTTAGTTAAGTACTTAGATATATGTATTTATAATATAGAAAGGAAACTAGTAAAATGGCATGTATGTATATATACCCTTTGGATATTATAAATCATAGAATGCATGCTTAGTGAATGGTAGTATCACTACTCTCGATAGTGAAAATAAATTTAAAGAAATCCTTCCATCTACAAATTTTAAAGATGTAAGACCTCAATTTAATTCAAGTGTTAATCTAAAATCGTTAATTTATATAGAAAATCTCATGTTAAGCATAAATTTGTTGCGATTTTTTGTATTTGGGGTAGCATCAGTTGTGCTCTAGCTCCAAAAATTCGTGGAGGGACTAGAGTACACTTGATCTACAAGACCCATAGATTGATTTGAGAAATTTCATCTGGTTTAGGAGATATTAAATTAATTAATTATTTTAATGTATTTCCTAAGTTAAAACTTAGGGAGCTTAAATAATTAAAGTGAATTTAGTTAAACATGTGATGAAACTATCTTAAGTCACATGGATCAAATTTTATTTTAATCTTAGCCATTGATTCAAGATATGATCATGGTCGTTGGTTTCGAAAAGAGAAAAGTATAAAGGAAAGGCTTGGGGTCATTTTTAAAGACACACAGAGGGAGAGCACTGAAGCTAAGTTGAAATTCTAGAGCAGGGTTTGGTAAGAATTCTCAGAAGTGTTTTGACTGCAGAGAAGGGAATTTAGGCCAAGGGGATGATCTAATCCCAGGGTCTAGAATACTCAAGAGGCATATATTAACTCAGAGGACAACACAGAGAAGAAGGGAAGCTGCAATAGCAAGGAAAATGCAGTCCCTCTAAGGACGGCATGATTTTTCAGCAGGAAACCCTCAAGGGTTATGTAGAGACCTTAAGGGGTAGCGTAGGGCCTGCATTACCTAGTCTAGGGTAATGTATAGGTCTCCAGAGTAGCGCTGAGGGTTAGAGGGGCTTCAGAGGCTGATGCATAGGATTCTAGGGAAGCGTTGGGGTTCCTAGGCCCTAATTTTGGCTGAGATCTATAAATCCCGTTTGAGGGTGTGGATCAGTCATTATTTTGGCCTTAGATCAGCCAGTGAGCTGTAGATCTATTATATCTCTGTCAAGTTTTCTAGATCTAGAACCTAGGCTTGTTGTATTCAGAAAATTATTAATAATAAATCCCTCCAACAACTAGAGACCAGTTTTCCCGCATTGGGTTTTTATAGGGACTCTTTGTCCAGAAATAACTGTGTCACATTTTCTATGTGTGAATGAACTTGTTCTAGATCTAAATTGGTGGAGATATTTTCTGTGTTTTGCTTTGATTTTAACTTGAATTTTATTCAGTTAATAACTTGTCTAAGTAGGAGGAGCATAACCAGATTAATAGTAATAATTTCTGCATAAGGTGTAAATATTCAGAAATTTCCACATGGTATCAAAGCAATTGCAGATCTAACAGGGTCAAAAGTAAAAATCTGAAATCTCTACCTGCAGGAAGGAGCTGGAAAAGCAAAAAAAACGCAGATATGAAGGGAGAACATATTTTTCAAAGGTATATTCACGCGAAGGGAATGGTGACGCTGTCTTGAGTTGTCTCCTAGAAAGCCCACGCAATTACTATGCAGGGGCAGCTCCAAAAAAACGCTGGATTGGTCTGAAGCTAGCCAGTGTGATTCTGAATCTGTTAGATACAAAAAATACTGCGGAAAAGCTATAGAAATTCAAAATTTGCTGGTGGGGTTAAATTTCTGAAGTTTTCAGACTTTTAGTCTTAGCACAAATGATAAAAAGTGGGAAGAGATCAGCTTCTCAAAGAGTTTCTAGCCAAAGGAAACTTGTAGTTTGATCAACAGATCAAAGAAGAGTTGAACAATAGTTGATTTTGTAGATTTATATGGAGGTCAATCGGTTTTCAGAGGGAGCAGAAGGTGCATGTTTCACCAAGGGCCTTAGATCGATTTCTCTAGAAAAGAGAAGAGGAAGTTCCAACACATTCTGAGCAGATGGCTCCTCATGGATTGCATGATCAGGATAGGTTGGATGGCCTCTCAAAATTTTTCATTTGGAAGGCAAGAATCATGATAGTCCTTGAGGCACACAATTTTAGAGACCATGCAGAGAAAACTCTAGCCACACCGACAGATCTAGATCTCCTTCGGAAGCACGAGGAGGCTATCGGGAATGCCAAGTATCTTATTATGGATGGAATTAAGGACCATATTTTACCACACTAAGCTGAGAATAAGACAACTAACGAGATGAGTAAGGCCTTGATCTCCCTATATGTGGGAAAATCTATCCAAAGAAAGATGTTGTTGGAGACTCAAATGAGGTCACGCATGATGACCAAGGGAGAAGACATGGAGCATTTTATCTTCAGATTGCAGTCAATTGGAGATCAATTGACTGTAATGGGTGATAATTTGGATGATGCTATGATAGTCAAGACTTCCCTCAATGCAGTCACAAATAAGTGGGAAACCTTTGTCCAAAGTATCTTAGGCAGAGCGGACCTCCCAGATTGGGATAGCTTGTGGTCAATTCTACGTCAAGAAGAACTCTGCAGACTCACCAAGAAGCACCACAACTATGGATTGAGAAAATTAAAGAAGGAATATGAGGAAGATGCAGCCTTGGCATCGAAGAAGCAGCCAAAGAAGAAGAAGGATCTCTCAAAGATCAAGTTCTTACAGTGTGGTAGAATGGGACATTTTGCGAGCAATTTTCCTCAGAATAAAAAGGACAAGGAAGCATATTCTTCCAAAGCAGTTGTGGTAGATGATCGGTCAAAAGATGATGCATCCATGAGTGCTCATGAACCATGGAGGTGGGGTGATATGGATATGTACAGGAGATATATAAAAGAAGGGAGGGATCCTTGACAAGTTCATCTCTTAGATCACATGTGAGCTATGGCAGCCTTAAGACAATAGCGGGACAAGTGGAGTAGTGGGTGCATAGATTGCAAATGAAGCAGAGGCAGAGGCAGATCTGAATACTGGGAGGAGAAACAAAGAGCAGAGCAACAGTAGCGCAGAGGCTGATGTGACTTCAACAACGCAGAGTAGAGATGCTTATGTAATGCAGATCTACAATAGCTCAGAAGGCTTTAGAGGGACATCGCAGTGCAACAATAGCATGAGAGATTTCAGCACAAGGGGATGATTTGATTCAGTAGTGCAAAGGGAGTCTTCTTACACAGTGCAAAGTTGTAGTTGTACATCATCTTTCATATGCCACCACAGATCTATATCCTATTGAGTTTCAGTGATAAGGATGCAGCCCATATAAATTTTCTGTGAAATTTTGGGTAGGAGATTCAGTTGTTTCTCACAACAAATGAAGTTAAAGTGCAACAGATCAGTAGTGGCAATGATATGAGCAACACAGATGCAGCATATAGAGAGGGAGTTACAGTACAAAGGCTGTAGTGCTAGTGGTAGAGTCATGGGCGGAAGTACAAAATGGAAGATGCGGTGCAGAGTTTAGTGGCATCAGGTGAAGCATCAACAACACAGAACCAGTGCCCAAAATCATGTAATGCATAAGTGTGATGTATTTCTAGATGACACCCTTGATGATAAGAGGGAGTGTTGAGATTCTATGTATTTGGGGTATCATCAGTTCTGCTCTAGCTTCCAAACATTGTAGAGGGACTAGAGTACACTTGATCTATAAGACCCAGAAATTGATTTGGGAAATTTCATCTGGTTTAGGAGATATTAAGTTAATTCATTATTTTAACGTATTTCCTAAAATAAAACTTAGGGAACTTAAATAATTTAATTTAATTTAATTAAACATGTGATGAAATTTTCTTAAGTCACACGGACCAGGCTTTCTTTTAATATAAGCCATTGATTCAAGATCTGATCATGGTCATTAGTTTCAGAATGATAAAAGTATAAAGGAAATGCTTTGGCTCATTTGTAAAGACACGCAGAGGCAGAGCACTGAAGCTAAGCTGAGATTATAGGGCAAGGTTTGCTAAGAATTCTCAGAAGTGTTTCAGCTGCAAGGAGGAAAATTTAGGCCAATGGGATGATCTAATCCCAGGGTCTACAACACACAAGTGGTAGAGATCAGCTCAGAGGAAAACACAGAGAATAAGGGAAGCTGTAGTAGCAAGGACAATGCAGTCCCTCTAAGGACAACATTATTTTTCAGCAGGAAAACCTCAAGGGTTATGTAGAGACACTAAGAGGTAGCATAGGGCCTGCGTCACCTAGTCTGGGGTAACGGTGACCTTTCCAGAGCAGCACTGAGGGTCAGAGGGGCTTCATAGGCTAACACAGAGGCTTCAGGGGTAGCATTGGGGTTTCTAGGCCCTAATTTTGTTTGAGTTATGAAAATCCCATTTGAGGGTGTGGATCAGTCATTATTTTGACCCTAGATCAGCCAGTGAGTTCTAGATCTATTATATCTCTGTCGGGTTTTCCAGATCTGGAACCTAGGCTTGTGTTATTCAGAAAATTCTTAATAATAAAGCCCTCCAACAGCCAGAGACTGTTTTTCCCACATTGGGTTTTTCTGAGGACTATTTGTCCAGAAATAACTGTGTCACTTTGTCTATGTGTGCATGAACTTGTTCTAAATTTGGATTGGTGGAGATATATTATGTGTTTTTCTTCGATTTCAACTTGAATTTTATTGGGTTAATAACTTGTCTAAGTAGGAGGAGCCTAACCAGATTAACAGTAATAATTTCTGCAGAAAGTGTAAATATTCAGAAATTTCCACAAAATCCCCATGTAAATTAATAGATGGTAAGTTATCTTTACAAAATAAATCTTACTATTGTTGTCTAGACCCTTTAGCTGTGATTGTACCCTTTTTTTCCTAGCCATATACAAATGAGATCTATTATAGAATCATGTTATCTCATTAGATAGACATCTGTTCTATTATAGAAGGCGATTTCCCAGTTAAAGAGGTATATGATTCATTGTTATTTCTATTTCTCAAGGAATATATCCTCTTCTCCATCTATTTTGAAGTAATCTTGATATTTTTTTCCTAACAATAATACACCATTTATGGTGAATATTTGGAATGAGTGATAATTATATGATTGAACTATAAAAATTGTACCAGCATGTGACATTTCCTAATGCAAACATATGAATGTTTTATGGTCCAATTTATTTTTAAACTATCAAATGAATGATTAATTAGTAAATTGGGATAACAATCTAGGATCAGGGACAAGATTTTTTTTAAGGAGACGTTATAAGTAGCTCTAATTTGAAAATATGGCTTGGTTGGCACATTGATAACAAAACATAGTTTAAATAGTACTGAAGGGGCCCCAAATAATCAAGCTAAATAAATGATCATTTAACTAAAGTTTCAAGAATACTAAGTCACGCCACTCTTATAACTATTTGATGTAGTCTACAAAGATGGGTATGGTTGAATGAAATAATGGGTAGATTGGTGAGGTTAGCATTCTCGTTCATGAAATTTGGAACCATGAACAAGTGGAATGTGTGGCAAATGCACTTCCACCATAGAATCTTCGAGATGGTTGGATGTTTTATTAAATGCACTAGGGGAATCGAAAGGTTGTTGTTAGTAGTCCTAAGTATGGATGGTAGTGAAGGTAGCATAGGAGAAGAAACATTTCTACAAGTTGTGAACGTATGCAAACTTCTTTGGTTGTGGAATTTGTTGGATTTGTATTCTACCTGCATGATCAAACTTCATGGATACACTAATGAAAGAGTCTGGCACTAGGTTTGGGAGCCAAGAGATCTAAATAGTTTCTGATTTTAGTGTGAGGTGAACTAGAAGAAATTGAGAAGGAGATTTCTCAATTGGTCATGGGGAATTGAGTCATGGAACCAGTGCTCAGATCTAATTACCCTAATAAGCTCAATTAATTACTCCCTCTATTTATGTAGTGTTTTTTATAATTATTTCTAGGAGAAGGTAGCTAGATGCTAGGTGGATCTTTGTTTTTTGTCCTTCTATGTTGAAATTAGCCTACACTTTCAATTCAGCCTAGATTATTTTTTATTATTATTGAATTAGCTAGTCTAATACTCTAGTTGATATTAGTTAGTGGGGTGTGGGAGGAAGCCCATAAATTTTTCAAATATTTGCTAGAATTGGCTTGAGAGAGGGGTGGAATACATGGTCCGAGGTTATTTTTAGTCTTTTGAAGGAGAATATTTGTGTTACGACGGTTGTTATTGGTCAACATGCTTTAGTTTGGGTGTTCTACTAGCATCTTAACGTGATGGCCCCTAGGACTCTCGTCTATTGTGGAATTCGAGAGGTTCACACTTGTGGTTACATCATCAAGGAAAATTCATAGTGGTGTGTGGGGGAAGGGGTTTGTAGCACACAATCGTGGTTTTTTCTGTTGGTTGGTGGAGGCCACTGGACCTTTCGACCGAGGGAATCATGTAGCTCGTCAATAGTTCAGATCTACAAATAGAAGGAGAGGGGAAGATGTCTAGACAATGGGGAAGGGTGAGAAGGGGGGTAGGGAAATGAGGCTAGGGTGTGGTGCATGTTGAATACGATGTTGTAGCTACGAGGAAATGGACCAATAAACTAAGATTGAGGAGGTGGTATCCCCTAACAATAAATATTCACCTAGATATGTTGTTTTACCTGCTTCTTTGGAAACCTTGGAAGCACAAGTACAACAAGTTACAACACCCCTAGAATAGTTGAATCACAATAAGCATGGAAACAAAAATTAACTTATAAAATTCATGAATGACTCACAACGGAACTAATGGGATATGATGGAAAAATTAGCATCACTTCAACATGGATAAATGATATTTGTTGGGATCATAGAGAAATCTTGGGGGCATATAACATAGGTTGAATTCCATGCTCCCTCAGAGCTTAGCCACCCTGCTCCTCCTAATATAGGCTCAGACCATCCACCTTTTCATTGATGCATGTGGATTTTGTAATCATCTTAGGGATATATTTTTTTTATTATTCTTTCCAGTTTTCAGTCCTATGAATGTTCTGACATTTTTTCAAATGTTTTTATTTTGTTCTTCTAGCTAAGAAATCCGGTAGGAGTGAGGTTGGAAGAAGAACAAATTTAGGCTATATACTTTGTAATATTTTGGTAAATTAATAAAAAGATTATATCAGCAAAAAACACTATTTCAAATAATCTATAAATTATTTTTTTAAACTTTCCTTCTTAAATTACAACTAAATGGTACTAGGTGAATTTGGAGGAATTCAAATGTGTACATATTATCCATAATACTAAACAAGATATATCATATCACTTGTAAATTAACTAGCCTATACATAATGAAAAAAGGGACAAAATTCCAAATATTATAATCTAAAATTTTGGAAACTAACCGTGTCCTGTTAAAAGTATTGAAAATTAATTCAAAAACTATATTAAAATCAAAATAAAAAAATCTAATTACTAAAATCTAAAATTTTGAAAAATAACATTATTAAAAACTATTGAAAATTACTTCAAAAGTTGTACTAAAACCAAGAAGAAAATAAAACTTAATTGGAAATCAAAAATATTAAAAATAAACTTACTATGTATAGGATAACTACATTAACGTAAAAACGGTTATAGCTCCTCCTTCATATTTTACTATTTTGAAGTCCGTCTTCAAACACACAAAATGTATACAACCAAACATGTTTGGAAATTTGAATTCTTTTCCTTTCGATCATCTCAAAAGACTTAGAAAAATATAACCATATACGTTTTGAAAAATATAACTATATATTTTTACTTTTTTACTTTAAAAATTTCTTCTTCTAACGAAAAATAAAAAATAAAAATTTTATTTCTATTTTGCATTGAATAACTCTAACCCTTTAGAAGATTGAGATTATTGCAATGAATATAAACTAAGAAATAGAGTAAGATCCGTAAAGTTAAAGGACTTAATTGTTTAATCGGGCCTTCCCTTTCCTGAAAAGTCATTTAACACAATTTCTACCTTTTAATCATTTACTTTCCCTATTTTTTTCCTTCTTTTTCATTTAATATTTTTACCTTTTTAATAAATATTATTATATGTTTCACATACTTATTGAAACGGTTACAAAATGATAAGGTCTCATCCTATCATTCCCATCCTCACATTCTCATTGACCTTGATTTCCCATTTTATTCTTAATCATTACTTTATTTTCCTTCATCACTTCGCCAAATTCTTTGGATTATATCCTTATTCCACTTCATGTTTTAATAAATATTTTTTCCTTTTGACAATATATTCATTCCGTTACTCACCAACATAATATCAGGTTGAAGTTGATATTTATAGGTCTTTTCCCTCCATTATTTCGAATGTTATCTAGTATGTTCGACTTGTAGTTTTCTTCTTCATTTCCACACAACCATTACAGGGTTCATATTTTGATTTCGCATTATCTTATTAATCATTATTTGATTTGACTCCGCTGCTTTCATACACTTTCCTTTTACTGTATCATTATATATCTAGTTTATTTCATTTCAGGTTTTGATACATGGTTTTTCCTTTCGAAAATATATTCATTCCGTTACTCAACATCATAATATTAGATTGATGTTGATATTTATAATTATTTTCAATATTATATATTGCATTGGGCTTGTAGTTTTCATCTTCATTGGCTCACAAACTTTACCATGTTAATATTTTTATTTCATCATTGAATATTTTAATGACAATACATGTCACGCTTATTACTATATTTTTATCAGTCTACTTCTACTTAAATTATAGGGATTTTTATCAATTTGACATCGGCACTTAAACATTTTGAAGTCAAACAAGTTAGTCACATCATAGTTTTTTAGTTATTGTATTATAAAGCCTAAACTTATTTGGTTGATAAAATTTCTTAGCAGAAAGTATGTATTGTATCTCCATTGAGGTATTATCCTTTGATAGTTTTTTTTTAAAGGTATCTAAGGTTTCCTTCTTTTTTTTCTTACCATTTTTTTGGTAAATTATTATTTATCTTAATATTTATCTTATTTCCACCTAGTATATAAGTGAAGGAAATGTTGTATTGATTATTAAAACTCCATATCTTAGGGTATTGGTATTCTTCCATTTTGAATGGCACTTTAATATATTTTTTATAATTTTTACTTAACATCAATTTTCGAGGATTTTTATTTATTTTTTATGTAAGTAATACTCACTCTCATAATATATCATATTTGAAAATGTTTTCCACAATTTCTTTCATTATTATAATTGGATCCAACCCTCATCTTTTAGAATAACCTACGTAAACCAAAATAACTAATTAGATATGTAAAAATATGCATGAAAATTGTCTTCTACTTTCATTTTTTCGAAATGCAATTTAATCTCACCTCATATGTGCACATTGAATCTAATTTCCTCTACTTAAAATTGTTGATAGTAAGTAATCCTTATTTTCATTTTCCATTAATCGATTTAGTTTCGTATACATTATACATAGGAATAAGAAATTATCTCTCTCAAGGGTGTTATATTCAAGCGCATGTTGGAGGGATAGTGATGTATTTCCTTGGAGGATAAGTTAAAAAATATTACATGTAAAGGTCAGGAAAAGATTCAAGTAATTAGGAGGAACGTTATGCCTTGTGGAATGTATTAAAACTAGCGAAAAGATTCTCGCCTTCTCAAAAAGATAATTATCTTATGGGAATCCAACAACATAAATTGTCATTTTAACTTGAGTAATATTTTGACAAACCTAACACTTGTCCTCATTCATAAAAGAATAAGTCATTTCTTGCATTCATTCTTGGAGTATATTTCTTCCCATGTTCTAGGAGAATTAGATACAATGGTATACACTCTTGAAATATAAGTGAAAAGATAGCCTTTCAAATCCATTTGCGTTAAAAGAAAACATGCCTCCTCCATCATATTCCTTGAATACCCTTTGCACCCATGAGAAAAAAAGAGTGTGTTCCATAGAATTAACAACTATTTATAACAAAAGGGTGAGACATGGTGGAGGGAAACCCATAATATTTTCTTTGGTTGGTAGTTGCAAATTTGGTTTCGTCATGTGGTGTGACCACATTATCATATTTTTGCACTAAAACACCAGCCATGCCACCATCCTTTGATTGTGCAATGTTTCAATGTTGTAGGTCAAGTAATTTTTTCTTGGGAATTATGGAGTTATAGGAATTGTGGCACTATGATTTTAAATTTGGAAATGGTGATTGGAATTCAGAGGTTGTGTCTTATCCATGAAACATCACATCCACTTCCTCTTCACTCACATTTTTTGATGGAAAATTTAATATGTGGATGGATCAAAGTGTACAACTATGTCGTTTTATTAGTTTGCCTCTGAATGTTGAAGTCTAGCAGCAAAATTGAGGTCCATAGGATACTTTTAATGGTGATACTGCCATTGTAATCCAAAATATGGTAGGTTCTAGTGATAGAAGGAGTGTGTTGGAATAGAGTGGAAAATATTGTGGCTTAGAAGGGTAATGGAAAAGGATGAACACGATGAACATTGGAAAGTGAAGCATAGCTTTGGGAGCTCCAAGAAACATGCATAGCCCATACTCTATGAATGGATAAACTAATAGCATCCCTCTCTTCTACAATGGAAATTCAGGCATAGATTAGGACATTGATGCACAAATGGAATGGAGATATTGATAATATGCAAAGGAAACTAGAAGAGGTGAAATTGAAACACGCTAAATCATCCTTCTTAGTGGCCATCTCATCATAATCAGTTAAATTTTCATGTGAATCTATGGTTCATATTAACTTGAACGCCCCCCTAGTAATTCTAGACGTAGAGGAAGTTATGTCTAGTTCCAATGTAAGATAAATTTTCTTCGATGGTTAAATTTTATAAAATTGGACATGTATTTTATATATTTTACTCATTTAAACCTCCAAGGATGTTTAATTTTTTTAATTTGTTTAAAAAAAGGGCTGATAATGGGTCGCGTTTTGTTATGAATAGATTATCTATTTTTCCAAATAGACTCTACTATGTACGCTCTGTATGTTTTTACACATTTTTGTGTAATACAGTTTACCAATCAATATTAATAACCAAAAGCATGATCTCTCTGCTTTTTGCAATATAATTTTTTTTATGAATTTTATTCAAAAAAATTTCTAAAAAAAATGTTTGAGATTTATAGAGTTTAATTTTTGATTTTATAAAATTTAATTATCTCAAGAATTTTGAATCACTAAAATCATTTATACATTTTAAATAATAGAAATCACTAGTTCACTAAAAATCATATAATTAATTTTCAATTAAAATAACTATAGCTTTAAACATCTAAAAATTAAAATAAAATATAAAATCATCTCCTTAGACATTGAATCTTCAACAAATTAGTTAAATAGACCTTTCAAAATATAAATTTCTAGAATATTAATGATTTATTTTTAAACTTGTACGATAACTTATTTCAGCTTGATGAAAGAAATGGACATATCTTATTTTTAGGTTGTGCCTTGTGCAAGATATTTTGGTCATTAATGACTCTCTCACATCATTGCTTGTGCTATAAAGTCCTGCTTGAGATTTTCGTTCCTAAATTTTAATTAGTAATATTTTTAATACTATATTGATTATGCAAGTTGATTTCCTCCATTATTCCCCAATATTGCATCCAAGAAAAAGTATCCTTATGCATGCTTGCTCCAGATGAAGATGTGGAGTTTTTCTAAATTTAGAATAAATATTAAGAAACGTCTTGGAATCCATGTTGTATAACTTCTTCTCATACATAAGTGTTGTAGCTGCTACAACACCACCCAAAATTTTGGGTATATTCGAAATTTCGGGTCCTCCTTTTCTCGCTTAGTCGCTAAAGTCTTTCACCCGACCCGCAAGCGGCAACATCCTAGCAACCTATATCAAACCACTCATGAGCTTTCTCACCATCATGATTAGATGTTGTTGCCACAATCATGCCATGTGTCGGAGGGATCATCTGACATACGCTCGAATAAGAACTTTTTTGTGCATTGAGGATGTACATTAATAGCCCTCTCGCCATGGGTCATTAAGCGTGTTGTTTGAATACTCGTCTTCAGCTCGTTAGTCTCATATGTTTTATCTAGGGCCACCATTATCAAAGAGTAATTGTGATGTTGTAATGTTTTGCACAGGTCGACCCCACGGGTGACAAACTCCTCAATCTTGTCACAACATTAAGGGAAATAAAATTAGGCTCAACAACAAGGCCAAAGTTGTGAAACAGGGGAGGAGGAGGATAAAGTGACCAGTACAGTTAAAAGGAGGATGGTGTGATACATGTTGATCAGAGAAAGAAACTTTTATGTCACTGATGCAAAAATATTTCTTCACTAGTGCGCACTAGATACTTAAAAACGCTCCATTTGGAAATGTCCGTACCGGATGCCATTTCACATAAACTAGAAGAATCTGCTATGATCTAGGCTTATGTATGAGTCAAATGAAGTATCTATATTCCGAGATGGTAGGTGTCTCACCTTAAAGGAAGTTTTGGATATCCTGCACAATACCATATAAATCTCGATGGGTGCACACAAAGGAACATATGTCACCACTTCGACAAGTCTAGCCTGAAGTATAGCCCAGTGAACAAAGTGGAATCAAAAGATTTCCCTAGAAAATGATAATCTCATTCAAGGCGTTTTCGTGCCGAGCAGCAATGCAAAAGCACACATGTTGTTGTGGGCAAGCCAACAACAGAGTTTCAAATATCTAAACGCACTTTTGAGAAGCAACATTTATTAATCCTAAGCTACATAGTGTGGAATTATCTATGATTAAAGGACCACAGTGTGGAGGAATGAAAGGGCCTTAAAACCCTAGTCTCCTTTGCTCTTACATATCCATAAAGTTTGTCTATACGAGACCATAAGAGATGGAGAACTTCAAATTGAACCTAAAAGGTTATGTTTAAATGCATACACCTTTTGATAACCAGGCACATTGATGCATATCCAAAGAGAGTCTATAGAACCACAAGATAGAATATCAATGTGGTTTGAACAAATGACTAGTCTACCGCATGAAGCTGCATTGTTTTAAAAAAAAAGATTCTCGGGAAAGATATGCTTTCACGGTAAAATTGGAGGAGTATGATTGGAAACTTTTCATCGACCTTGCATTTCAAATGCTTCCAGAAGACATCCTAACCTAGTTTCTGAGTAGCTGATTTCAACTCTCGATCTTTCAAAGCAAGAAACCTTCATATTATGAGGGGGTGGCCTTTACATGAAATTTTTTATTCATTTGTGCTAACAATCCGAGGAAAAGAAAATGATAAACATGTATAATTAAACCAAGGCGCGAAATAAATACGGTTTTCAAACCACGTGAGATGGTGGAATGAAACTACATGGACACGTTACATGGAGCCAAATGTTTGATGGCAGGTTTTCAACTTATGGTAAATGTTTGAGAGAAAATATATATATACAGTGGTAAAAATTTATGATTAAAACATAGATAAGAACTATATGAAAATATATTACGTGGACTTAAACATTTCTATGGTGGAGTTTCAACCTGTGGAACAGACATATATATATATAATGGTCAAAGCTTATGTTTAAAACAGGGAGCATAACGTTATAAAAAATCTATAAAGACATATGTCTAATAACTACGGTGCAATGTGTCTGGTCCATGCTGTTGGCTACAGTTTTGTTGGAAATTTGTTTGGTCATTAGAGATGGCATGCTAACACCGTGTGTTCATGTATTTCTCTGCACATTATGGATGGGGTATCATAACCTATGGATTTGTGAGAAAACGAAACGATCCAGTGAACGAGCACAACGGAGACACCTAATCTCTGATTCTTCATTATGTCAATTTGGTCTCCTCATACCTTTTCTTCATGGCTTTGTCTTTTACAAGACATCGTCTCACATGGGGTTTTCTCCATGACATGTTCGCTACATAAAATTGGCGGATGATCTGTCATTTTGCATTATTTGAACTTAGACAAGACATACTCTCCACATCGGGAGGGGCCTCTGCACAGCGCTTTCGTCCACAAAATTTTCGAGTACTCTCGAATGCCAAGCAGTAGGTAAATAGTCAAGCGGGAAGATCTCTGTGTAAGCAGGCGATAACGATACCTTTTTTTACTTTGGCAGAAGAACCGCGTGAATGCTATCTTGGTGTAGGACGGAGGCCTTCAAGATTTATCATTTTAGGATGTGTTTTTAAAACTATCAGCAAGCCGTAACAGGCTCAGAAACTGTCGTGGCTTATGAATTAAAACATCCTGCATTCAAACAGTGATTACCACACTAGTTTACAATGCATGCAAGCCTGTCGAAGAAGTCCTGCAATGCCCACGACCTTAGAATCCGTGGATAAGGTCGCTATCTCAGTTTACTATGATGATGATCCGACCGTCTAAAATGAATAAAATTGTTGCAATAATGAACAACGTGCTCCAACCAGGAGGGGGAGAATTTCGTGAAATGCCGAATCGGCCCTGCGTGTGGTCTGTCACAGCGCGCTCCTTCCTCCAACAGCAACCAGATCGTATGATAGAGGGACTTGTCCATACATGAAGGCCACTCCAACCATTAAATGAGCCATTGTGCTATTTAACCACCTTAAATAAAAATGCAACGCAGATGGAGGCATAGCACCTAGGTCTGAAGATGACTACACCATGAAGATGGAAAATTTGTTGAGTATGACAAGCATAGGATCGCATGTGACCTGCCCAGAATTGTGACTATGTGACCCCCTGTGAGGTCGCAGTCTTCCCAGATCGCCAAGTCGCAACATATCCAAAGCAGACAGAGCGCGACCTGCCCAGAATTGCGACTATGCGACCCCCCGTGAGGTCGCAGTCTTCCCCAGTTGCCAAGTTGCAACATATCCAAAGAAAACAGAGTGTGACCTACCCAGAATTGCAACTATGTGACCCCCCGTGAGGTTGCAGTCTTTCTCGGTCGCCAGGTCGCAACATATCCAAAGCAGACAGAGTGTGACCTGCCTAGAATCGTGACTATGTAACCCCTGTGAGGTCGCAGTCCTCCTTAGTTGCTGAGTCACATAAAATTAAAGGGAAGAGATAGCAAGAGTAATGTGACCCCAACATGTCAAATGCGAGCTAGCATTAAGAAGTTAACCATTCCACCCAGATAAAAGGCCAGCTATATTACATCGTCTACTCACGTAGGTTGCACCTGAGTAAGATCTTCAAGGCCCATAAACTTGATTTTTCATCACAATGGCCTGAAAGCATGAGTTGTACATAATCGGTGCACACTTGTTCACAAAGCCTGTATATTAAATTTTCCTAAGATTCTACTAAATCAGAAGCTGGAGGCTAGAAACCATCATTTTTTATGGGATATGGCGCTAGCAAGGAGTTTTATTTATTCTATTGATGAGCCATGCCGCAAACATTCAAATCCTGGAATAACTCAGTAGAATCCACGCCATGGCACAACATTTGACTACACAGGGGTCTAACTGATTTTAGCTGTGACCAGATTATTACATGTTTATGTTGATTCCCTAACGTGTGTGTGTGTGTGTGTGTGTGTATATATATATATATATATATATATATATATATATATATATATATATATATAATATATGTATGGTTTATTAAATTTGTTTTCTAGCAGGTAACACAAGGGAACAACGATGTCTATCCAAATGAAGAGAGCTTCTAGCTCTCTCCGAAGGATGCGTAGCTGGGTTTCAAATCGAAAAAAAAATTCACGTCCTGCGGATGCTCAGTATCTTGCTCAAAACAGAAACCACTCTCCCACTTATCATCACATGCAAATTTCCTTAGCGTGGTAATGACATCACCAGTAGATACAAGCTATTGTTTCATGGCGAGGGCTAAGGCTGGCCTCCGAAGATCAAGGTTATGATTTCTCTGAAAGGGAAATGTAGAAGGGATGACCGAAGGTCCAAAGTCACAAATTTCCTCAGGTCGCGGGGTCGCACAGTGGCACTCTCTGTTAAAATACCGACGGTGTGACCCAGCGACCTAGTGACTAGGTCGCAAGTCATAGATCTACTGAGTTCGTAGGTCCCAAAATGTGCTAAGTCGCAAGGAAGCCCAATGGTTGGGAAGGTGAAAGGTCAGGGAGCCCAAAGGGAAAGCTTTGCTCTATAAATACTGCCTTTGGGAACTTTTATAGGATCTTTTGTTTAGGACTCGAGCTGAGTATATTGTATTACCATAGGATTATACATTTAAGCATGAATACAAGCATTTTGAAAAATCCCTTTGTGGATCTGGTGTTGTCATATGTATGAGCGCTATTGAGTATTATGTTTTCAGTTTCTGAACGTCTTTAGATTAAGGGAACTGTATCTTTAATTCATATTACAATTGCATAATAGTTTGTTGAGTATGTTAATGGTGGTTGAGTTCGTTTCAATTTCTTAACGAACGCTGATGGCTTTGTTTACTAGCCTTTGTGTTACCATTTAAAACGTTTAGGAAGTGAAGGGTGTTCTTGCCATGAGGAATTGTTTCCTTTGTGGTCAGAATAGTTTACAAGCATGACCCTAATGAAGTGTTGTTAACAACACTTACTTCGGTCTTCATGCTTTATTATTTCCTCTTGCTACTCATAGTGTTGCATGTACATTTAATGCATCAATCATATGTCTTGTATCATTTGATTAGGTGTGTATCCACTATTTTATAGAGTTTAAGTGAAACCAAAAGAAAGGAGGAATCAGAGGTAGTGGGACCCACACCCCGGACGGGATCCCTATTCCAAATGGTTCAAGGTCTAATTGGGACCTTTTACCGGGGAGATCCCCTACTGTTGGCTGGACATATTTTCCCGTCAACAGAATTGGCGCTAGAAAGAGTGCCAGATGAAAAGCTGAGCCCTTAGAGCCTGCAGTTAATCTCATATCTGTAATGGCTCGTTCCCAAATCATTCTCCCAAGATGTTTGTTAGAGTTTTATGAGCCTCGATGTCTCATCCTCGATGAACTTATGTATCACTTGTCCCAATTAAAATTCGATGGTGAAAACAAAGTATCCATAACCCAACACCTTTCAGATTTCTGTGACTTTGGTGAGTGCTATGAAATTGATGATGAAGGTTTGATTTTTTTGCTTTTCTTCCTCACTCTCGAAGGTCACTCTAAGCAATGGTGCCGCACATAGCCGGAAGCTTCCATCCATTCATTTGAACAACTCGCCAGTGAATTAAAACATGCTTTTCACAGGTACGATTTCAAAGTGTATTGATAAAGCTAAATGACATCAGAATGGAACTTCAGGAACCTCTAGATGAATTTTCCATCATATTTGTTCATTATTGTTTTGAGTTCCCTGAAAAGGATGTCAATTGGAAGTTGTTAAGAGAACAGTTCACGTATGCGATCCTTGTTTCCCTTGAACAATTTCAAGTAGCAACCAAGCCTGATCCTAGTATTCCCTATGATGACCCGCAAGTTACAGGTTGTTCAGAATTTGTCCCTAACGCTTCCTTCTCCATCTCCCCGTGTACAGACCACATTCAGGCCTCCAAGGAGATTGTTGCTATTTGTGATATTCTCGCCCCTCCTCCTGAGTTGTCGGGTAGTGGAGTTGTGACCTCGAAATTTCTTAGCAATGATAGATGGGTGCATGAGGATAAATCCTATTGTACTACCTTTGAATCTTTCATGCACCAAGTCAAATTAAAGTTTGAAAACCATAGTGGCTCATTATCTCTCCCTGTTCATGAAAACTACCTCGAGCCCACTCGATGTCTCCCTGGACACAGTCCTAAATCTGATTCTCATACTGATTATGAATCGACTCCTATCCCGGATGCATTCGATTCCCTTACAGGGCCTACCATATCATTGTTTTCTCTGAATGACACGGATGCACGTGTTGAAAAGCCTTGTATGGTTAACTCCCCTGTGACTCAATCTGTTCGTTCATTATTCCCCGATTTATTTCACGATCCCGCCACACCAGTAATTTCTTCGAGACATTCAAAATTTCCTTATACTGGTATTGGCCACAATCATAAGCACGCAGATGTTGTTTCGCAATCACAGTCCAAAATTGATGAATATTTTAAATCTGATCTGTCTCACTTGGAATCTTTAGACAACCATAGGAGCGATTTCCTGTCTGGGAAACTTCAATATGTCTTCTTTATTGATCCATCCTAGTTGGTAACTCCCGGGGAGCCTAACATGCCAGGTACCCAACTTGATCAAATCGATGGTTCCAGCGATCACTGCTTCTCTGAAAACATATTCACTAATATCACTAAGGACTGTCACTCGCATCTCTTTGCTGACCATATGAAGACACCTGAATTCGATAATCCGCTTTGGGAAGATTCGAGTACCCATCAAAAAATCGAAGCACTTTAGCTTCTACCGACTGTTACCCCAGGTTCTTCCAATCATGACAAGACCCCTCAAACAACTCCAACTAGGGTTTCTCAACTTAGGGTTCCTGCTCTCATTTTTGCAAGTATCTATAAGTCACCTGGCACATCTTTGTTGTTTCCACCCAGTAAAATCAATCATCTTCACCACCACAATGAGGTTCCTGGTTGGCTCAACCAACCCTATCTGGTGGATGTGCCTGCAAATAGGAAATGGCTTACCCAGCGCCCATCAGGCCTACGATTGTGCATGAATGGATGTGTATCATTTGTAAATAGTTTTAAGTTTCAAGAATATATTGTTGTGTATTAGGATAAGAATGAAATTCGGCTTGCACAATCCATTCTGGCACGTTCTCTGGTAAGTATTTGTGATTTTCTTGCCGTTGCACATGCTCTTCAGGTAAGTTTTGTTGTTGGTGCACAATTTGGTATGCTGGCTCTGATCACGAACATTGTCATCCTTGCAGGTCAGGAACTAATGTGGTGGCTACACTGGAAAGTTGATTTCACATAACCTGACTACATCATTGGTTAAGCTAGGGTTTCAGGTGTAGGCTAGCTAGGACCTGTTAATAAAAATTTGTTAGTTCAAAGTTTTTGATTAGGTTTACTTGCCAATTTTTTTACTTTATAATTTAAAAGTGTGTTTGCTATTTTGTTTATGATTAATATCTTAGGAATCATCATGTTACAAGTATTTTCCATTCATTTCCTTTTCAGTTGCTTGTTGCTACATAAATAATCACTACTTATATTTTGCCTACAACTTATTGATTGTTCTCACACATGGTGTTGCATTGCATCTTGAGCCTCACCTATTACATTGTGTCGTACACTCTCTTCCTCACATCATTTTTGTCATATCGCCTGCCACTTCATGAGCCCTCATTGCAACCCTACCACCTTGTGGTCTTGTTTTTCCCCGATTGCTGAAACATTAACCCCATTATTTTGCGTGAGGTTGCGGTGGCTATCTCAAGAGGCAGCTTTCTCTCAGGACAAGTCATCAAATTCGCTTTCTCAAAAATATTCCTATGATTCTAAACTTATTTAGCCAGGGAGATACGAGTCGGTTGCTTATGGGAGACCTAATGGGTTTGAATGGCCCATACCTATAGCCTAATCCTTGTGCCTAGCATAGTCTTAGACATCTTAATGATCCATTTTGCATGCTTCGCCTATTGTGGTAGATGGGATGTGAAGGTTTGGCACTAGGTAAAACCCAAATCAGGATACCTTTCAGTTTCTGTAAAATAAGAAACAACCTCTCTTTCTCGTAAAATAAGTCAGGATCCCTCATCCACCCATGAAGAATAAGTGCCAAGAGAAAATGAAAATAAGTGCTACAAGCACATGAAACAAATAAGAGTAAAGGATCGAGAAAGGCTTCCTGCGTAGAGAGGTAATGCAACGACTCCGTCAGGGTACTGACCAGGCTTGCTGGCGGCGGAGCAATGCTTGTGATTTCTTGAAGTGACTCCGCCAGGGTACTGTCCAAGCTTGCTGGCAGTGGAGCAACAACAGAAATTTACTTTAAAAATATTGAAAATAATAACCCCACTGCCTTGCTCCTCACATCATCAACAACTCACTGGCATCCGTGAGCTTCCGATTTGATGTGTTCTGATTAACGAGACCTAGCTGAGGCACAAGGACTGGGAATACCTGTAAAGGCCAAAGTAATACAAAGGGTACCCGCAGAACCTACTAAATCTTCCCTTGCATTACTATCTCGACTCAGACTATTGTTGTGATATTGACAGAGATGCTGAATTCTACTAGTGGTTCGCCATTTGTTTTAGCCGCTACAACACCACCCAAAATTTTGGGTATATTCGAAATTTCGGGTCCCCCTCTGCTCGCTTAGTCGTTAAAGTCTTTCACCCGACCTACAAGAAGCAACCTCCTAGCGACCTATCTCAAACCACTCATGAGCTTTCTCACCATCATGATCAGATGTTATTGCTGCAATCACGCCATGTGTGGGAGTGATCATCCATTATACACTCGAATAAGAACTTTTATGTGCATTCAGGATGTACATTAGCATCCCTCTCGCCATGGGTCATTAAGCATGTTGTTTGAATGCTTATCTTCAGCTCGTTAGTCTCATATGTTTTATCTAGGGCCACCATTATCGAAGAGTAATTGTGATGTTGTAATGTTCCACACAGGTCGAACCCATGGGTGAGAAACTCCTCAATCTTGTCACAACATTGAGGGAAATAATATTGAGCTCAACAACAAGGCCAAAGTTGCGAAACAGGGAAGGAGGAGGAGCAAGTGACCAGTACTGTTAAAAGGAGGATGGTGTGATACATGTTGATCAGAGAAAGAACCTTTTATGTCACTGATGAAAAAATCTTTCTTCACTAGTGCGCACCAGATACTTAAAAATGCTCTGTTTAGAAATGTTTGTACCAAATTCCATTTCACATAAACCAGAATAATTTGCTGTGATCTAGGATTACGTATGAGCCGAATGAAGTATATATATTCCGAGATGGCAGGTGTCTCACCTTAAAGGAATTTTTGGAGATCCTACACAATACCATCTAAATGTCTATGGGTGCACACAAAGAAACATATGTCACCACTTCGAAAAGTCTAGCCTGAAGTATAGCCCGGTGAACAAAGTGGACTCAGAAGATTTCCCTAGAAAATGATAATCTCATTCAAGGCGTTTTCATGCCGAGCAGCAGTGCGAAAGCACACATGTTGGTGTGGGCAAGCCAACAGCAAAGTTTCAAATATATAAATGCACCTTTGAGAAGAAACATTTATTAATCCTAAGCTACATAGTGTGGAATTATCTATGCTTCAAGGAGCACAGTGTGGAGGAATGAAAGGGCCTTAAAACCCTAGTCTCCTTTACTCTTACATATCCATAAATTTTGTCTATACGAGACCATAAGAGATGGAGAACTTCAAATTGAACCTAAAAGGTTATGTTTAAATACATACACCTTTTGAAAACCAGGCACATTGATGCATATGTAAAGAGAGTCTCTAGAACCACAAGATAGAATATCAATGTGGTTTGAACAAATGACTAGTCTACTGCATGAAGCTTCATTGTTTTAAAAAAAAATTTATCAGGAAGGATATGCTTTCACTGTAAAATTGGAGGAGTATGATTGGAAGCTTCTCATCGACCTCGCATTTAAAATGCTTCCAGAAGACATCCCAGCCTAGTTGCTGAGTAGCTAATTTCAACTCTCGATCTTTCAAAGCAAGAAACATTCATATTATGAGGTGGCGGCCTTAGCAAGAAAATTTTTATTCATTTGTGCTAACAATCCGAGGAAAAGAAAATGATAAACATGTATAATTAAATCAAGGCGCGAAAGAAATACGGTTTTCAAACCATGTGAGATGGTGGAGTACAACCATACGGACACGTTACAAATGAGCTAAACGTTTGATGGCAGGTTTTCAACTTACGGTAAATGTTTGAGAGAAAATATATATATAAAGCGGCCAAACCTTATGATTAAAACACGGATCAGAACTATATGAAAATATATTACGTGGACTTAGACATTTATATGGTGAGTTTCAACCTGTGGAGCGGACATATATATATAATGGTCAAATTTTACGTTTAAAACAGGGAGCAAAACGTTATAACAAATCTATAAAGACAGATGTCTAATAACTACGGTGCAATGTGTCTGGTACACGCTAGTGGCTGTAGTTTTGCTGGAAATTTTTTTGGTCATTAGAGATGGCATGCTAAGACCGTGTGTTCATGTATTTCTCTGTGAATTATGGATGGGGTATCATAACCTATGGATTTGTGAGAAAACGAAACGCTTCAGTGAAGGAGCACAACAGAGACACCTAATCTCTTATTCTTCATTATGTCAGTTTGTTCTCCTCGTGCCTTTTCTTCATGGCTTTGTCTTTTACAAGACATCGTCTCACGGGGGGTTTTCTCCACGACATTTTCGCTACATAAAATTTGCGCATGATCTGTCATTCTGCATTATTTGAACTTGGACAAGACATACTCTCCACATTGGGAGGGGCCTCTACACAATGCTTTCTTCCACAAAATTTCCAAGTACTCTCGAATGCCAAAGTGGTAGGTAAATAGTCAAGCGGGAAGATCTCTGTGTAAGAAGGCGATAACAATACCTTTTTTTTACTTTGGCAAAAGAACACGTGAATGCTATCTTGGTACAGGATGGAGGCCTTCAAGATTTATCATTTTAGGATGTGTTTTTAAAACTATCTGCAAGCTATTAAAGGCTCAGCAACTGCCGTGGCTTATGAATTTAAACATCCTGCATTCGAACAGTGATTACCGCACTGGTTTACAATGCATGCAAGCCTGTCAAAGAATTCCTGCAACGCCCACGGCCTTGGAATCCACGCACAAGGTTGCAATCTGTATTTACTACAATGATGATCCGACCATCTAAAATGAAGAAAATTGTTGCAATAACGAACAACGTGCTACAAACAGGAGGGGGAGAATTTCATGAAATTCCCAATCGGCCCTGTCCGTTTTCTATCACAGCGCACTCCTTCCTCCAACTGCAACCAGATCGTATGATAGAGGGACTTGTCGATACATGAAGGCCACGCCAACCATTAAATGAACCATTGTTTTTTTTCACCACCTTAAAGTGAAATGCAATGCAGATGGAGGCATAGCACCTAGGTTTGAAGACGACTGCACCATGAATATGGAAAATTTGTTGAGTATGACTAGCGTAGGATTGCATGCGACCTGCCGAGAATTGCGACTATGCGACCCCCCGTGAGGTTGCAATCTTCCCCGGTTGCCAAGTCACAACATATCCAAAGTAGAAAGAGTGCGACCTGCACAGAATTGTGACTATGCGACCCCCCGTGAGGTCACAGTATTCCCCAGTCGCCAAGTCGCAACATATCCAAAGCAGACAGAGTGAGACCTGCCTAAAATTGTGACTATGCGACCCCCCGTGAGGTCCCAGTCTTCCCCGGTCGCCAATTCGCAACATATCCAAAGTAAACAGAGTGTGACCTTCCTAGAATCGCGACTATGCGACCCCTGTGAGGTCACAGTCCTCCTCAATCGCTGATTCACGTAAAATCAAAGGGAAGAGATGGAAAGAGTAATGCGACCCCAACACGTCAAATGTGAGCTAGCATTTAGAAGTTAACCATTCCACCCAGATAAAAGGCCAACTATATTACATCTTCTACTCACGTAGGTCGCACCTGAGTAAGATCTTCAAGGCCCAGAAACTTGGTTTTTCACCACAACGGCCTAAAAGCATGAGTTGTACATAATCAGTGCACACTTGTTCACAAAGCCTGTATATTAAATTTTCCTAAGTTTCTACTAAGTCAGAAGTTGGAGGCTAGAAATCATTACTTTCTGTGGGAGATACCGCTAGCAAGGAGTTTTCTTTATTCTATTAATGAGCCTCACCGCAAACATTCAAATCCTGGAAGAACTAAATAGAATCCATGTCGTGGCACAACATTTGACTACACACGGGTCTAACAGATTTTAGCTGTGACCAGATTATTACATGTTTATGTTGATTCCCTAATGTGTGTGTATGTGTGTGTGTGTGTGTGTGTGTGTATATATATATATATATATGTATGGCTGATTAAATTTGTTTTCTTGCAGGTGACACAAGGGAACAACGATCTCTATCCAAATGAAGAGAGCTTCTAGCTCTCTCTAAAGGATGTGCAGCTAGGTTTCAAATCAAAAAACAAAATTCACATCCTGCAGATGCTCAGGATATTGCTCGAAACATAAACCACTCTCCCACTTATCATCACATGCAAATTCCCTTAGCTTGGCAATGACATCACCAGCAAATAGAAGTTTTTGTTTCATGGCGAGGGCTAAGGCTAGCTTCCGGAGATCAAGGTGATGATATCTCTGAAAGAGAAATGCAAAAGGGATGACCGAAGGTCCAAAGCCGCAAAGTTCCTCAAGTCGCCGGGTCACATAGTTGCACTCTCTGTTAAAAGCGTGACAGCATGACCCAGCGACCCAGTGACTAGGTCGTAAGCCATAGATCTGCTGAGTTCGTAGGTTGCAACATGTGCTAAGTCGCAAGGAAGCCCAAAAGTCAGGGAGGTGAAAGGTTAGGGAGCCCAAAGGGCAAGCTTTGCTCTATAAATACTACCTTCAAGAACTTGTAGAGTATCTTTTGTTTGGGACTCAAGCTGAGTATATTGTATTACCAGAGGATTAAGCATTTAAGCATGAATACAAGCATTTTGAAAAATCCCTTTATGGATCTGGTGTTCTCATATGTATGAGTTCTACTGAGTATTATGTTTTCAGTTTCTGAACGTCTTTAGATTAAGGGAACTGTATCTTTAATTCATATCACAATTGCATAACAGTTTGCTGAGTATGTTAATGGTGGTTGAGTTCATTTCACTTTCTTAACGAACGCTTATGGCTTTGTTTATTAGCATTTGTGTTACCATTTAAAACTTTTAGGAAGTGAAGGGTGTTCTTGCCATGAGGAATTGTTTCCTTTGTGGTCAAAATAGTTTACAAGCATGACCCTAATGAATTGTTGTTAACAACACTTCCTTCAGTCTTCATGCTTTATTATTTCTTCTTGCTACTCATAGTGTTGCATGTACATTTAATGCATCAATCATATGTATTATATAATTTGATTAGGTGCGTATGCACTATTTTATAGAGTTTAAGTGAGACCCAAAGAAAGGAGAAATCAGTGGTAGCCGGACCCACACCCTGGACAAGATCCCTATTCCAAACGGTTCAAGGTTTAATTGGGACATTTTACCAGAGAGATCCCCTGCTATTGGCTAGAAATATTTTCTCGTCAACAATAAGACACCTAATCATATTGACTTTTTTAATGGGGAAAATATTTTCTTCAATCAGTTGGATAGGGTAGGGAGTATTTTCCTTAATTTTGAGGTTGTGGGTAATAAATTCGCTTTGAATCTATCCAATATTACTTGATGACTTTTTAGATGTGCTAAAATTCCAAATCTCACAATAATATAAAATAAAAGGAGTGAAAACACACAAAGAGGAGCCATTTCTTTATCTCAAATCCAAATATGTGGCTACTCAATTGTTTTCAAACTTATAGCAAACTTTCCATCCTCATTCTTTTCTCAATGTTGTAATTCGAAAAGGCATTATTATGGATTTTGATTATTGCATATTTTTGTAAAGGAACTTCCTCCAAGGAATTTATATCATAAATAAAAATACCATAGATGATCCTTTTGTATTTAGTTATCATGATTCTATTTTTGTCGATATTTATAGTAATACCCATCTGGGAGAATAAATCCTAATGAATTTTGAGTTGCTTGCTAAGATTGTTACACTACCAACCAAGGTATTCAATGTTTCAATAATTCCATTAAAGGACCTAGGTAAAAATATGATATAAGTGATGTAGTCTACCAAATCTATTTCGCTTACATTCAAGGAACTACTGAGAATATCTTACATATCCTTAGAAAGAAAAAAATCACCACCAACTTTAAACATATTAACACCTTATATCCTTCAAATATCTTGTTGATCCCAAAAATAAAAAATGTGTATACCTAATCCCTTCGTCATGTTGTAAATCCTATGTTGGAGAAACTAGTTGATCTATAAAAATTAGAATAGACGAACATTATGTTCAAAAAAAGCACAACCGCTCCCATTACTCATATTTAGTAGCACACTTGATACAAATGAACATCACATTTGTATTTAGAATGTATGTATATTGATTAGTATTGGCCACTAACACTAGAAAAAATTCAAGGAGACAAGTCAAATTGCAAAACACCCCAACAACCTCAACAAAGATGATGACTAGAAAACCAATGAAAATTGCATTCCCACTCTCTACTCAAAATTTATCCTTATCTAATCCTTTACTCTCACACTTTTATTCTCATATTCTTTTATTTGTTATTCCTTCATAAATCCTCCATATCATAATACAATGGCATACATACTTAATATATATAATTATTTATTTTAATTATAATAATATTATAATATTATAATTAATAATATATAATATATTTTTAATTAATTATTTGATACTCAATATTAAATATTAATAATAAATTTGTTAGTGTATCATATAACATATATAAAAATACAATAAATATTAATATTAATATCATCAATATTAATATATTTAATAAACTATTAAAATTATGTACTAGAATTATAACATTAATTACCATAATAAAGAACTATTACATTACCTATAATGATGTACAAATGTATTGATATTATTAAGGGGCTAATATTTGCAGGTGGGCTAATTTTGCATGGTTTTCCCAAAACAAAGATTCGCCAATTTCCATTTTTTTATAAAAATGATTCGCCCAAATTTTACAATATAAAATTATGTTACCTTAAAATTCGGCAACGTTATATAGCAAATATATATAATATCATTATAAATTTGAAAAATTTTACAAATACATCAATAAACATTTTATAGTTTGCATATTACAGACTAGTGAGATTCGCCAATTTTTTAAACTTCAAGATAATTTTCCATCCTTAAAATTATCCCTTAATTCACTTAATACATTACGTAAATATTACCATATATATTAAATTTTAATATATTAAAATTGATTGATATTAATATCGATATTAACTGTTATCAATAGTATTAATATATATTAATAATATAATGAAGAGCTATAAATTAGAAATATTTGTACATAATTTAGGGTTTTTTATACATTAGTTTTTCCACCTAACCTCGGTTCATTACCTATTTAGTACTAATGGTAAGATTATATTTATTCAACATTATTATTATGGTTATGAACCTTATAGGTAAGTTTGAAATATTGATAATTCAAAAATATCATGTGATGGATCGAGAAACAAGTTAACAACAAAACTTAGATTGTAGAAGCCTAAAAACTATATGGTTGTAGTGACTCCTTTTTAAAATAAAAATATCATCAAGATAAAGGAGAAGAGTTATTACCATACGAATGAGTGTGGGCCACGAATGAGTATGGGGCCAAGCGTTATGACCATAGAAATGATGAAGCATCCAACACAAGCTATTTCTTCTAAACACTCTTCTATCTTATCAACTATTTTCCGAAATGGGTAAGGGATAAGGGACACCCTTTCTTAACTCAAATAATGCATTTATTTTTTTCAATCAAACCTCACTGGGTCTCAGCTTCGAATTAACATTCCCGTATAGACTTGCTACAACCACCCTCAAGTTGAGAGGAAAATTTATCTTTTCTAACCTCTTCCATACACTTATTATAGGAATGTTATCAAAATATTTTATGACATAAAGAAAACAACAAAAGTGATCAGTTTTATTATTGTTGCATTCCTAAGAAATAATCATATTTGTAACAAGATGGTGCATCTCTGAATGAAATTTCCTAAACCTAGATTTGTCTTTATCTCTTTTACAATGGATCTCGTGCCAAAGGTGTATCTTCATTTTCAAACTAATATTTTAGGCCTTGGCTAAAATGTGGTTGGTCCTAATTGTCCTATAATTAGAGGGGAAATTGTTTATCCCTGGTATTAAAGATAGGGATAATAAGGATCCACTTCCAAGGCTTGGGAAGACTAAATTCACTACTAAATTCAAGTTATTATGTATGTGTTGAATGAGGATAAATTATATTATTTTAAAATTTTCACCTTGTTAGTCATAAATATCATTAGCTTTCCCATTAGTGTACTGCTTAACCTTAAACTCAATATCTTTATGGGAGAGTGTATCATCATCTATATGAATATGTGTGAAAAATGATGTTTACTTCAGATTTCTTGGGGGGTTTTGGAGATTTTTGAGATATTCTATCAACCTATGTCTCCAATTTTTGCGTAAGATAGATCCAAAAATGCTTATTGTTAGGTAAACTTGACTCAAGATAGATTCAATGTTGACTAGGGTAAATAGTAGTGTTTTTGGGGCATATGGTATTGTGCACCCACGGTTTTTAGCCCATGGTATTGCATGTAATGGAGCCTATAAAAGGCTGGGAATACTTCATTATAATGTAGGCCTAGAGGTGAGCAGTGAAGACTCATTTGGATGGATTGGCGAGGGATTTGGCCAATGGTTAATGAAATTTCCTTTGTTGGGTTTTGCCTCAGATTTGGGGTTTTCCTAGATAAACATATGTTTTTATGTTAATGATTTGTTGCTGGAATTTTATGTTTATTTCTCTCGGTAAATTTATTATTTCTCCAATAAATTTTTAACAAATAGTATTAGAGCCATTGAATTTCGCTGCGCTAGGAGAGAAAAGTCTGTGAAAATGAGAGAAGATATGTGCATGTGGATTAATTAATTGATGAACCATGTGTTTGAAGAGAACTCCTAGAGGACTGGCAGTTACAGATGCTGGTGACCCATGTAATATGGTAGATGGGTTCTTTTTATATGGACATTGATTTTATATGTAAAAAGAGAGTAACAATGAAACAAAAAAATATTATTATTATTATAATGGAGTTAATTTATTACATGTAAATGGGCATACTGTTGTAAGACCTGGTATGGCATGTGTACCCCTGGGTAATCACTGGTAAATTCTGGGTCAGATCAAGATGATAGGGGGGATGTCAAGTTAACAATTACCCGAGTTAAAAAAAAAAGAAAAAAATTGAGGGGGGAAGAGCTATAGTGAGCAGGGTTGTCTCACTTAGAAATTTTGCTTGGATTTAGTCAAGAAACCCAAATTCAAGTTTAAGGGGGGAATTTTTAGGTAAACGTGACTCGGGATAGAGTCAATGTTGACTAGGGTAAATAGTAGTGGTTTTGGGGGACATGGTATTGTGCACCCATGGTTTTCAACCCATGGTATTGCATGTAATGGAGCCTATAAAAGGTTGGGAATAATTCATTGTAATGTAGGCCTGGAGGTCAGCGGTGAAGGCTCACTTAGCCAGATTGGCTAGGGTTTTGGAAAATGTTTAATGAAATTTCATTGGTTGGGTTTTTCCCCATATTTGGGGTTTTCCTGGATAAACATATGTGTTATGTTAATTATTTGTTGCTGGAATTTTATGTTTATTTCTCTCAGTAAATTTATAACACTTATATAAATGTATTGTATCTAGAGTTTTAATGGGAATAATAATTTGAAAAAAATTATTTGTGTGTAATTTTTTCGAATTTGGCATTAGAGTAGGTAGCTATAGGTTTAAATCCCTTACAAGAGGGCCTAGGAAAATGTGATATGTGATAATACTTTACCATAGAAATATGTTAGAGTAGATATATTTATGTATTGAGTGAAGAGTTTTGTTATGGATGTTAGTTGGGTGTGGTGTAGCCTACATATTTACCTTATTCTATGGATAAATGAATGTGTATTAAATTTCGATAAGCAGAGGATGGTTGTATAAATTACATGAGTGTAGCTGAAAGTCTTGGATTATTTAACAAGTTTTTGTTGTAAGGAGCCACTCAACCTGTAGAGTGGTCTACATTCAACCTATAGAGCATTTCATGGAATAAATACTCTCACATTTTCCACTCTTGATGATTTAATTGATTTGTTTTGATTGTATAGGAAATCAAGTTATCACAAGTGCCACATAGAAAATCATTTCAAAATTGGTAAATTAATTTATTCCCTAGGATTGCTTGACTAAGACAAAGTCCTCCATATAGATGCAGGATAGTTTTCGCAATTACTTAGCATTGTTTTTATTTACAACAAAGTTATAGCTGGAAAGTTATAGATCCCACGATTAAGTTAATAGATAATTCACGACTTCCCTTACCCCTTCATACAAAGGCCATGTGGTTATGTGACAAATGTTCTATCAAAACCTAAACCTTTTAAAAAATGGTCTCATACACAATTATTTTTTGGAATCTCATGCCGCTCATTCAAGTAAACATGTTGCATAATTTTCTATTGAAATGTCGTCTACAAAGAACAATTTTTATGCTATAAACATCCAATACATTACACACATCATTGGGTGTGAACACTTTCCACTATTCCTTCCTTTGTCCCCAAGATAAAGAATATCAACCCCAAAATAAAGAAGAATGGTGTTGGTTTGTGAAGTGAATTATGTATGTTATGTATTCTATATATATTTTATAAAAATTATATGATGAAGAACCAATCATGAAACAAAGTAACATAATTTAAGATACTGGTTCATGACGTAATTTGGTTCCACAAGAACATATTCACTAATTAGATTACGTGTACAATCTATCACAAGCTAGTATATCTTGGTGTACTTTGTTTCTCCATAAAACAATGGTTACTAGTTATCCTTTTGTGTTTATGAGCTTTTTTATTTAAAGAAAGTGTTGAATTTCACAATCTTGGGTCTAGGTTAGAATCTTAAAATCACTGAAGCTACTAAAACAAAAATCTTAGCAAGAACTACTTTTCATAGTGGAAAATATAAAGCAGTAAATCACATATGCACAAGTATACACAAGTTTTAACAAAATTGTACAATAATGTACAACCAAATATTTGTTATATTAATGAATCTAAATAATACAACAGTATATGGAATACAATATATAATGACAAACTTCAATGCAATTGTATGTCGTATCTTGTCCTGTCTGTCCTTTGCACCCATACTGCTAACTAGATACCCCTTAGTCCTTCAAAGGAAAACACATAAAGACTCAAGGAGGGTTTCCACCTAACACTATTGCAAGTCACTTATACTTCACTTACATGCGCTGATCCAATGTTATCTCTAATATGGAAAATTTTCGAGCTCTAATCTGCTAGGCTAGTAGCCACTTTTGTCCATAAAAGTGATGCACTTTAGGCACAAATATTCAGGCAATCTTCAACTCATTTTTTTCACCTCAAGATAGATTTTTTAGGGCTAATGTGGGTAACCAACATGATTCCCTCCACCAGACCAATTACACCCAATACAATCATTGCATTATTCGTGATGATGACCATCATTAGGTATATTTTAAGGGGTTATAGTGTGACCTTCTAAGCTTATTTACTCTCTCTCTCTCTCTCTCTCTCTCTCTCTCTCTCTCTCTCTCTCTCTCTCTCTCACACACACACACACATTTAATTACATTTTGTCATATTTTTCTTAGTGTAAATGGTGTAAAAAGTATTTTCATGACTTGAAGCCTAACATGTTATAATTGTAGGAAATGAGGGGAAGATTACTATTTTTTGAGTGAAATTCCATGTTAAGGATTAGAGTATACAATGAAGAGAAATAATTTGGAGTTTTACCACCTTCTACACTCCTATAATCATCCAATATATCCTTTTATCATCCTCTAATAGTTCGAAGTCAAAGGAAACTGATCAAGTGGGTGATAAGAGGGAGCCAAGCTCCACTTCTCTCAAATATCAAGGGTGAAAAAACCTAAATTTTGAGGGAGCTCTTAGTAGCTACCCTTTTGTATAAATATTCAAGACAAATAACTCATTAGGATTCAGATTATATATGCAGCTAGACAACTCTTGGTTTTGTATTAGATATTTTTACTTTCCTTAATAATATAAGAGATGTTTTATGTAATAAGAACTATAATTTCATTTATTTCTCACTGAGTTGATTTCGAAAATTTAAAGCTTGTTGGTTAGGGTCCAATTCATAGGTTGCAGTGTCTCTTTTGTACGTTTTTGTTTTTCCTTTATGCTTCAGTAGTTGGTTAAATTCATTGCTTTGTTTCCATGATAATTTTGTTGATGATAAATGCATGAGTGAATGTATTATTTGAAGGTTTGGATATAGTAGCAGAGAAGGACCCTTATAGCACTATCTCTTTGAGTTTCAACCCTCCTTCATTCACCTTCCATTTAGTCACCCACAACCATTTTTTGGAGATCACCATCACACCATCGAGAGCACAAGACAGGCCTTTTGAGGGTTTTGATCTTGCCCAAGAGGGTTTTCATACTCCATTCCCTTAGATCCACCTTTCCCTCACTCTTCCTAGCCTCCATTTCACCATTTTTGGCCTCCAAACCCTGTCGACCTATTTCCTATAGCATTAAAATACTTCCTGTAGAAAAACATGAATCTTGTATAAACTTCATGTAGCATCATTGGGAGCCCTCTCCTTCACCTCAAAATCACTCCCCCACCTCACATGAGCCTAGAAAAGACACTAGTGGACCTTCAGCTATGAATCATTGGTTCATGGACACCCTAAGGACACCCAAACATAGTAATTTTAGTGTGATTACTTCATCATAAGATGCATCATTAGCACAATAGCTAGAATGAATTATATAGAATTCAGTTATTCATTGATTCAACATATGTGGAAAGATAGATTAATTCATTTTTGCAATTCAATAAGGTAGTCTAGAAAATGAATGCCATCGAGTACAGTTTCATTTCTTTTTCTTAGGATGAGTATTAGTCCTTTTTCATTAAAAAAGTAGACATTAAATAGATAAATAAGTGAAATATAGTGTAGCTTCTTTTCTTTCCAATAGAGTAATGTTTATGATATTATTGCAGTCTTAGGTTGTAGTTAGAAGTGTGACAAACTTCCTCTTTCAGAGTATCCGTAGTTACTAGCACCTCATGATAGAACTAAGATAAGGATGACATTAGTAGAGCTCATATATTGTGCATAAAGCACTCTCACCTCAGAGTTTGTATGAACCATGGGTTGATAAGTAGTGTTGAGTAGCCTCTGGGAATTGTAAAACTATCGATGCAATACCAAGGCTCGCCACTTTTTGGTGATGTTACCGCGAAGGTGTCTAAGTATACGTTTGCTTCTGCTTAAGAATTTTTTCTATTTTTTTCTTACATTTAGTTCCAAAATATTGAAAAAAAAAATCCACAAACAATTTGAATTTCATGCCTCGTAGGAGTAGGGAAAACAAAGAAAAACGTTTTACCAAAATCCCCCACATCCCCACACAGTCACCCTTCACTCTTCTTCAATGACGGTGAGGTACAAAATCCTCTAGGTGAGAAACTTGAAAATTTTGAAGAACCTAATGGGGAAGAAGTGGAACATGCTTCACCAGATGAACTTGGTTCACCTATTCAATATATGGTTGAAAATAATACCCAAGGAGTCTTTCCCATTAGAGAAACCAATGAATAGACTAGAATGAAGAACATCAACCCTTAAACCCTTCCACACTTCCATGGCCTAACTTCTAAGGACCCTGACACTTTCATGTTTGAGTTTGTTGTCGTATGTAGGACTTATGACTATACCTCAGATGAGAAAAATCCGAAGTTATTCCCATCCACCCTCAAGGATGCAGCCTTGTGTTGGTTCATCGATCTTCCTGGGAGGAACATCACTACCTAGCCTCAGATGAAAGAATCATTCAACAAAAAATATAGATACTATTGCACGTCCAAAGAAACCAAAGGAAATTTTTAGGATATCCATAGGCTTGATGAATATTTGGAGGATTATTAGGGGAGATTCCAACTAAATTACAAGAGATGATTGAACCCTTGATCTTAGATCACTTAAGATAGTACTTCTATGAAGGATTAGGGAATATATAATAGAAATCCTTAACAAGGTGTCTAGAGGAAATATCTATCAACTACCTTATGAGGACACCAAAACTATATTTAGAAACCACTATATGGCAGCCAGGAAAAAAAGGTAGAGCTTGTCAAAATATGACCAATACCCATTCCTCTTACACATCTATCAAGCATGAGATTGGAAACATGTTAGAGGATTTCAAAAGTAATATGATGCACAACTTTTCTTTGCAAATGGACACAATGCAGATCAAGAGGAAACAAGAGCAAGTACATTGGGCCTTACCTATATTTTTCTATAGATGCACTAGAAAATACCCTTGGAATGAATGTCCATTGAATGTCATAGAGGTTTTCTTAGTATTTGAAGAGAACCATGCCACAGATAAATGTACTTATTTACCATGCCTCAAAGTTGTATATCAAGGTGTGGAAGGTGGATCTAGGGAACTTTTATTTATAAATAAAAGGAGGATTCAAGGGCCTCATTCATACCAACAGGGCATGAAAGGTGAACCTTATTCTTACTATCATGCTAATCAAAATGCACCCATGCAACCTTGGTATCCTAAACCTCCATTAGGACATAACCCTCCTTCTTGGAATTATTCCCCTCAATATCATCCTCATCCTATAAGTCAGCCATTTTAGTAGTATGTTCCTCAAACATCTCACTAGAGCAACCCATCACAAGGGTGGAGGCCCAAACTCAAACAGCCTCCTACTTTATTTCCTCCACCCCAACCACAACCTTAAATCATCAATACTTCTCCCCCTAAGTTGCCTTAGATGCCTTCCCAACCCAATTCAAACCCCAAAAACAAGCAGGAACAACAATTTGACATCGTAGAAACACCCTATGAAGCTTATCAGGTGGAGATACATGAAATTAACCTTAGGTCTCCAAGATTGATCCCAGACAATCATCCCCTATCTCCACCTAAAAATTTTAAGGAGGAAAAGGAAGAAAGCACCCCTCATACTAATCAACCTCCTTTTCCTGAGTGACTAATCCACCCTAGCCAACACACCCCAGAAGATTTTGAACTTTTGGGACAACTAAAGAATATTTGTGTAAATGTACCCCTTATTCGGGACAATAAGCATGTTCCCATATAAAATAAGCTTATCAAATAAAAATGTTTCAAAAATCCTAAGAGAAAGAATAAAGACACCCCCACCATCAATTTTGTAGGATAGTTTTCTGATTTGATGTCTGGGAGAGTCATTTTCCTGAAGTACCTGGACCCTAGGAGTCCAGTGTTATATGTACACATCGATGGTATAGTTGTCCACCATACCTTGATTGATCTTGGGTCTGCCATCAATGTGATTACTAGGGAGACTATCTTGAAGTTCAATATCTAGGAAGCTTTGAGAAAGACCAACATAACTCTGCAGCTTGCAGATAGATCCATAATATCTCTGGAAGCATTTGGTGAGGATATTATGGTCTCCATTGAATCCTGGTAGTATCCCACTGACTTCCTGGTACTTAATCCAAAAACCAAGACTAATGGATATCCACTCATTTTAGGAAGACCTTGGTTGGCCATTGTTGATGCTTATATCAGTTGTATGGATGGAAAAATCACCATCAAGTATGGGCTTTTGTCCAAGAAACTGGTATTAGATCCTCCTGCATAGCCTTCCATTGAACATGATCTACCTTTATGGTTGTAGGATGAAGAATATGAAGTATACCATACCACACCCTACCCGATTCATACCATAGATATTGTTCTTAGAGGGGGCCAACCTGATGAGGATGACCTCATTGACCAGAGCATTCAAAGCTAACCCCCCACTACCATTTCACTCGATGACTTGGTGAGAGAATATGAAAGAATCCATTGGATTTATTTTTGATCAGTTGAATCAATCTCCGAACCTGAAAAGCTTGTAGAATTTGTCCCATCTATATCCATAAATATCAACCTATGTCTCTCGGCCAAAGAAAAATAGAAACTGTGCCAGTTGTTGAGGAAAAACTTATATGATTTTTCTTGGGATTACAAAGACCTGAAAGGGGTTCATCCCTCAGTGTGAAAACATCATATTTACATCAAATAAGGATGAAAGCCTGTGCATTAGCCCCAAAGGAGGATGAACCCAACCTTAAATGACATAGTAAAGGATGAATTGCATAAGTTTCTTGATGTAGGGTTATTCTACCCCATATCAAGAAGTGAATGGGTGTCCCCTCTTGTTTTGGTCCCAAAGAAGAATGGGAAGTGGCATATCTATGTTGAATGCTGAGAATTATATAAAGCCACTAAGATATACCATTTTCGTTTTCCCTTCATTGACCAAGTTTTGAATGGTCCTACAGGAAAGAAGTTCTTCTCTTTCCTAGGTGCATTCAGTGGGTATAATCAGATTCATATCACCCTAAAGACCAATGCAAAACCACATTCACCTCTCCTTTGGGCTCCTTCTCTTATAGATTCCTTACCTTTGGCCTATGCAATTCACCTTCGACTTTCCACAAAGCATTTTTGGGCATCTTTGTTGAACTTGTCAATGATTCTGTGGAAAATTACATGGATGATTTCACACCCTATGGGTATGATCTCCAGGAGGATCTCTCCATTCTAGGTAAGGTGTTAATGAAATTAATTTAAATGCATGTATCTCTGAGCCCTAAAAAATGTGAATTCTTGGAAAATGCAGGTATTTTCCTGGGCCACTCCTTATGTCAAGCAGGAATATAGGTAGACCCAAACAAAATCACCATTATAAAAAGGGTGCCTATTCCTCAAAAGAAGATAGATGTGAGGATGTTCTTAGGTTTGGCGTGCTACTATAGGAGGTTCATCAATGAATTCAGCAAAGTGGTTTCCCCATTGTTTGGACTGATGGCCGAGGATTTTGAATTCTGTAGGTCAGATCATTGCCATGGGGAATTTTATATCATCAAGGAAAAACTAACCACTTCCCCTATAATTTGAGGTACCAATTGTGCTATACCCTTCCACATCCATATTGATACATCAAATAAAGCTTTGGGGGAATCCTTGGGACAATTGTATGATAAATTACCCCATGCCATTTATTTCATCAAAAATAATCTATCTAAGACAAAACTAAATTATAATGTCACTGAGAAGTATTTTTTAGTCGTTGTCCATTCCTTAAATAAATTCAGGCATCATATTAATACCTATCAAGATTTTGTGCATATTGAAAATGCAACAATTAATATTTAATGAAAAAACTTGATGTCAATGCTATAATTATTATATGGTTACTGCTATTGAAAAAAATTGATTTGACCTTTGTAGATAAGTCGTGAAAATAGAATGTCATTGCAGATTTCCTATCTAGACTCATTTTTCCTGCATATGAGGAAGGGATGGTTGATGAACAGCTTTCAAATGAACACTTATTTTCTATCTTAGTGCTCTCTCCTTTGTTTACTAACATAGCCAACTACCTCGTTGCTGAGAGGTTTCCTCCAAACCTTTCATCCAAAGAAAAGAGAAGAATTGTAAGAAAGAGAACCCATTTCACTTGAATTGGAGGAAATCTCTTTAAATTGGGTCCGAATCAAATCCTCAAGAGATGAGTCATGGAAGAGGACGTCTTTGACATCCTCTCAACATGTCATGATGGGCCCTGTGGGGATTATTTAACTGCTAAGAGGACAAGCTTCAAGGCCTTAATGGTTAGCTACTATTGACCTACTCTCCATTAAGATTCGAGGAGATACATGATTAGTTGTGATTAGTGTTAGAGGATGTAGATACCTACACCGAGGGAGAAAATGCTTTTACAAACTTAGGTGGTCCTAGAGCCATTTTATAAGTGGGGTATAAACTTCATTGGAGCCATTAATCCACTATCTGGGTAGAAGAGATACATCATAGTCTGCACTGATTATTTGAAAAATTGAGCTGAGAAAACATATGTCAAGGAAGCAATAAAGAAAAGTTTGTTGAATTATTGAGATATAATGTGTTATACAAGTTTGGATATCCCAGGGAGGTAGTCATTGATCAGGGGGCTCAATTCACATGTTATATCCTTTAGAACCTCATGAGGCAACACAATATCAAGCACAAGACTTATACTTCCTATCACCCTCAAGAAAATGGGTCGGTGGAAGTGAAAATTAGAGCCTCAGATAATAGCTTTACAAAATTTGTGAGTAGCAGTAGAAAATATTGGGAAGAAATATTGGGGGAGGAAACTTGGGCTTACAACACTACATGGAATACAACTACATGGTTTACTCATTATAATCTATTTTTTGGGAAGAATTCTTTTCTTTCCATTTAATTTGAGTCTAACACCCTTAGAATGGAATCTCAATTGCATTTAGACATCACAAAGGAACAATAAGAAGGTTTTCTTCAGCTGAATGGTTTGGATGAGTTTAGGATGCAAGCCCTCCTTCATACTAAAGTAATCTATCTACAGAGGAAAGTTTGGCATGACAAGAACATCAAAGAGAAGATATCTGAGGAAGGAGATTGGGCTTTGATATATGACTCAAGATTCAAGGACTTCAAGGGGAAGTTAATACCTGATGTCTAGGACCATATCAAGTAGATAACTTCCATGATGATGGGGTTTTTCAAATCAGAACCTTATATGATGAGAGCATCCCTCTTCTCGTCAATGGTTACAAGCTAAAAATGTACAAAAGGCCCCTTTCCAAGGCATAATTCATCAATACAATTAAAATAGAGATGAATGTAATTGGAGGCCTCATAGCTTCCAATCCATCACCTTCCTAGAAAAAAAATAAAAAAATAAAGAGGCTTGGTTGAAAACCTTTATGAGGCATCCAATTCCAACTCCAAGGTTGAAAACATCCATGAGGAAACCTTGGAGATGAAAGAAAAGAAAAAGGAAATAGAAAAAGAAAAAATAGAGAAATAAAATATCATTGGTAGAAACTTGGAGGATCCCAAGGCAGGCTTCTTAGGTGAACACCTCGTGCTCCACCTTCCTTCAAAAAGAAGAGAAAATGAAAGTACAAAAATTATCAAAATAATAAAATGGCACCAAGTTAATCACTTGTTTATGATTTACAGGATTGTTGAGCAGGGATAATATGGAAAATGGAGCAATATTCTTCAATATCTTTCTCTCCCCTATACCTACTTACTCCACATCAAACCCCAACACTCATTTCTCCAATAGATTCTACCACTAGGTGAGATATTTTTTTTTAATTTTCTCCTATCTCTACAATGTTACAAAATGTCCTAGACAACTACAGGAAATCCTCTGGTGCTACAGGAAGTCCTGAGAGTCTACATGAAGAAATATCAAGGCTAAATGTGATAACCCAAAGCTCTATGAACCTAGAAAGGAATGAAAAATGTTACCCTACCTATGCCTACCATCCCCAACCATCATTTCACCCCATGCATGAAAATTTCCTTTCCTAGCCCTTTATTCACCACTTGTGATAGAAAAGAAATTAACACAAACAAAGGGCCTCTTTTTTTATCTTTTTTCCAAAACCACACCACTACATCAACATCCCAATACCACCCCTAGAATTTTCACATCATTTTCGTACATTCTCAAGGAATTTTAAGCTCTATATTTTTAACAAAGGGATTGCTACATGAAGATGATCACTTCATGTAGCACACCTATGTATGCACAAGAGCCTTTCAACCACAACTTAGCAATCAAGAGAAAAACAAATATGTTAAAGATATGATCCTAAATATCACAATGGGAATCCAAAGAGGAAGCTATACCAGCAACATCAAATTGATGCCTACATGATGTACCTGCAAAAGACACATAAAATAACATAGCAAGGACCTCACTCAAAAAATTAAAACACAAAAAATAAAGGAAACTTGTAATTACTCCAGTGATCCATATCTCTACATCAAGGAACTTGCAACTAATGGTCAACTAGGTAAGGCTTGGGTATGACTCCCTTACCCTCACGCAATGCATAAATTGACTAAATGAATTATTGTCGAGAAGAGAGGGCTTAATAGGAAAAAATGTGTCCAGTTAACTTGGCCACCTTCGACAGTGAAACTTAAAAATATGGTGGAGCTGCATTCCATTCAGGGTTGTCACAGCAGCAAAAAGGAGATAATAGGAAGTGGGAGCTGATTACGAGGAAGGATGAAATGATAGGCTCGAGTGGGTCCAACAATGTAAATATGGAAAACTCATGCGAGGGACACGTCAACACTATGCTCCAAGCCTGCTCGAATTATCATAAAAAGTACTTTGGCTCATTTCGCCCCACATTTCTGCTCATTTCAAAAACCGTTAGACAAAGGACAAAGTCAGGAGGTCACCGAGGAGTATTTATCACTGGTCGATTGTGCATGTGGGGAGTGTTATAGGAAACCCTACAACTGCTATAGGAAGCTTCAAGAGATGCCAAAATTTTTTGAGAAGGGACATGCAAGCAACCTCAAGTTTTAATGAGCACAATAACATCACACTTCAGTCAAGATCTTAAATTTACATAGGTAAGTGGCGATCATCCCCATCAAGTTCACAAGAATAAGTTTTCATGGAAGTTTCCATAGAGTAGGGCCATAATTAAGGAAATTGAAGAAATTATATGAGGAGGTAGGGGATAAAAACACAAATTTTCAAGATTAGAGAGTCTTAAGGTCTCATATCACCAATTAAATTTGGAATCAAGAAACATAAGAAAACCTATCAAACACGATAAAAAAATAGGGGGATTTTTCAATAAGAGACAACCCGAAAACACAAAAAGAATTATATTTCACCCGCATTTTGTAGACATCTTCAGAAATCATAAATGATTATGGTTCTTTGAGCTCATCAAAGAATATGATGATGAAGTGGCTCAATAGCTTGCAATGGCTTTGTACTCTTAGACAGATGATAGTGCCACCACAGTGATAAGAGGGGTAGCCATACCTATCATCCTTGAGTTAATCAGTAGAGTTACCACCTTACCACTAGGGACAAAATTGAACAGAGAAGACATGGTTACTAGTGTTCCTTCCAAGAGGATCTTTTTTCTACCCAATGAGGAACACATAGAAGACTAGAATGGGGTAAGAATGGAGAGTTTTCCTTACCCATGGGATGAGGTGTCCTACCACATCATGAAGTAAATTTCTTGTGAGGCCAGACTGAGGGTAGTTTATTGGTATCATCTTAGGTTGTTGCATGAGTTGAGGTTAAAAGAGGATCCAACTTTGCATTACAGGTTGAACACACCATATTTCCACATTCACTCCATGAGAGATATGAGCCACATGGTCAGGAAAGGAAAACATCAATACGTTTCCCATCATGTTTTGATCAAAATTATAGTTGAATATGCTCTAAAAAATCTTGTAATTCTTGTGTTGTTGTGCAATTTCATTTACGTGGACAAAGAAACTCTAATAGGGACATAGGACATCACCTCTAGAGATACCCCTGCCTCTATCCTTGGAGATAGGGATACTAAAAAAAGGGAGGAAGATACTGAGAGGGAAAAAGAATAAGAGGAAATGGAAACAAAGGAAGGAAACATAGAAGATGTAGAAAAAATGAGAAAAAGGGAAGAGAAGGAAGAAGAAAAGGTAGAAGAGGAGTAGTTTTGAGGCCCAAGAAAAGCACTGATATCTCCCCTCATAAAACTATTCTTTCACATGGGAACACTTAGAAATAAGTGGCTACTACTTTAGCCACTTTAAGCACCCCAGTGAAGACCAAAAGAAAAAGGAGATGACCTTGTATTTCAAGGAAAATAAAATCACAAGGGTAAGACAAGGGAGGATTCAGACTCTAACAAAGAGCCCCATCACCATTGATGAGTCACCTAGAAAGAGGGAATAAATAAATCCAAAAGAAGAAAATATTCAAGGAGTCACTTCCCCTAAGACAATATCCAAGACACCCATGACATATCCGTTAACTAAATGCTCCATATTTTCATCTTGAAAAAAATCAGAACTTCCCACAGACCTGAGGAGAAAAAGATATGGTACACGAAAACCAGGGTGTGTTACAGGAAAGACTGAGACTGCTACAAAAAGTCATAAATTTCTACAAGAAGAGAAAAATGTCTAAGGGGAGGGAAAAAAGGCATAAATGGAAGGTCATAGTACCAAAATTGAGGAACCAAAGGCACAAATAGAAGGGAAGAGTGCCCGGGTTGAAGAAAAAAATTCTCATATAGAAGGGAACAATTCCCAAATTGAAGGACAAAATGCAGAAATATAAGGGGAAGAAGCAGCCTATCCACAAACTATCTAGCAAGACATAATAGAACCCTGTTTAATCTCTTATTATAAATTCATTGAAGGAGGGAGGATGATCCCTAAGAATTTATCCATTCTCATATTATATGAGCTAGAAAGAGAAATGGGGTGCACACACAAGTGGACGCAAATTGCAAGATAAAAAAAAAAATGAAGATGTGCGACTAATGGAGGGAAAAATTAGTGAAATGGAAAGAGACTTAGTTTATGTCAGGCTCAAAGAGTCAGCATTGAAAGGAAATTTTCAGGAGGCTAAAAAATAGAACATGAGACTGATGGGAAAATTACAACAATAGGACAAACAAATTGCCACTATGGCATATCTTTGGATGGATGCAATACAATACATACACCCTTCAAATTATTATTCCATATATTTGAAAGAGAAATGGTTACTGTTTTAGATCAAAACCTTAGCACAAAATGGTTCATTTCCCTTTTAAAACTTTAGGTAATGCATTGAATTCTCCAGATAAATCAGTATGGAAGATATAGAAAACTTGGTATATTTATACATGCATAACCTTATTTTAACTGATATGAACATCTAGGATCAAGATTTAAGGTTTGGAGATATGTAGCCGATGGCCTTAGGATATTGGGTGGGCAATGAAGAAACAAGGGCAGAGGAAGACAAGAGGGTAATGAGGAGAGAAGGAAAAGAACCCCTCCAAATCCGGGAAGAACTCATCGGCCCTAGAGGTGTCATAAAAAATCACCATATGATCTCTAATGATGTTAACCATTCAGATAAATACCTTGACACACAAGAAAAAGCAATTGTACATTTTAATGACATCTCAGATTACTGGGAGAATAGGTGTAATGGCATGTTAGAGAAGATGGAATGGTCTAATACTTAGCTAAAGGAATATGAAGTATCTACTCTAGACATATTGAGAGCTTCCTTGGAAAGAGAACACTTTTACAAAAGAGCCATGTAGAGGATGAAAATCTAGTGGCTTGGATTAAAAGTAAGCCCACCTTTGCTACTGGGGCTACATCAAGGAAGCAAGAACATTGACGATAATAATGAATGGGAAGAAGTAGAAAATAATGCAGGGTTTCACCCACCTGAAGGAACCCCTTCCATGCTACCTTGGGATATCAGAGAAGCTACCAGAGCTTTGAAGGAAATCAAGAGGGAGGACTAAGTTTCTCAAGGATGAGCAAACATTTCAGTAGGGGGGTGATGATGAGGGCCATAATTAGGTATATTTTAAGGGGTTATAGAGCCACGTTTTTAGCTTATTTAATCACTCTCTCTCATACATTTAATTCCATTTTTTCATGGTGTAAAAATGATTTTTGATGACTTGAAGGCTAGCATGGTTTAATTACAGGAAATGAAGGGAATAATTTTATTTTTATGTGTAATTCCATGTTAGGGATCGACGTATACAAAGAGGATAAATCGTAGAGAGGTTTACCACCTTCTCAACTCCTATAATCATCTAATATCTCCTCATATTCTCCCCCAACAGTTTGAAGTCAAAGGCAATCGAGAAATTGCGTGATAATTAGAGGGAGCCAAGATCCACTTCTCTCGGAGATGAAGTGGACAAACACATATTTTTTAGGGAGTTGTTGGTAGCTACCCTTTTGTATAAATAGACAAGAGCAATAGATCATTGGGATTAAAATTATATATGCAGTTAGAGAACTCTTGGCTCTGTATTAGATATTTTTTACTTTCCTTGTTAATGTAAGATACTAGTTATGAAATGATAATGGGAATTTGATTTATTTCTCACTAATTTGATTTCAGAGAGATGAAGCTTGTGGGTTATAGCCAAATCCATGGGCTTCATTCTCTCATGTGTAAAATTTTGTTTTTCCTTTATGCTTCAGTAGCTGGTTAAATTCATTGCATTTTGGTAACTCTAAGACATAAAAACTGTGTTGAAAATCTACTCTCCCACCTCTTCCATTGGAGTTTGAGGACGAAGATATTCCACCATACACCAAACATATTCAGTTTATGATTTTCTGGAAAAGTTAAGATATATTTCACTTTTCTTATCATGAGCATGTTGTAGGTTCAAAGGTATATTTTTGTTTGATTTTTATGAGTAGTTCTAGTTAAATTCAACTCATCTTTTCCACTATTTCCATGATACGTTTATTGATGATAAATGCATGAGTGGATGTCTTGCTTGTAGGTTTGGCTATAGCATCATATAATGACCCTTATATCACTATCAATTTGAGTTTCAACACTCCTTTAGTCACCTTCCATTCATTCACACAAAACCATGTTTTGGAGACCACCATCACACCATCGAGAGCACCCTTTTTGGTGCAAGACAAACCTTTTGAAGGTTACGAGCTTGGCCAAGGGGTTTGGTCATCCTCCATTACCTTAGATCCACCTTTCCCTCACTCTTCCTAGCCTCCTTTTTACAATTTCTTCCCTCCAAACCCTGTCGACATGTTTCATGTAGCATTACAAGACTTCTTGTAGTAAAACAAGAGTCTTGTAGCAACGTTGGGAGCCGTTGAGCCCTAGTATTCCACCAAGAGTGCTGAAACTACAAGAGGCTACTCAAATTTACTTATGAACCCTATGTTCATACAAACTTGGAGGTGAAAATTCTATATGCACAACAGATGAGCTCTACTCATGCCATCCTCATCTTCATTCTATCCTGAGGTGCTAGTAAGTAGGGATACTTTGAAAGAAGAAGTTTATCACACTTATAACTACAACATAATACTAAAATAATATCATAACCATTAATCTATTGGAAATAAAATAAGCTACGCTATATTCCACTAACTTATCTATTTAATTTCTACTTTTGTAATGAAAAAGGACTAACCCTCATTCTAACTACAAGAAAGGAAATTGTACTAGATTGCATTCATTTTTTAGACTACCTAATTGACTTGCAAAAAAGACTTACTATATATTTGTGCATATGTTGAATCAATGACTAACTAAATTATATCTAATTCATGTTCCATATTGTGCTAATGATGCACATTATGATGAAATGATCACACTCAAATTACTTTGTTTTGCATCAAGAGAAGAAGGAGTTTGTGTGTCGTAAGGGTGTCCCCGAACCAAGGATTTAGAGTTGGAGATCCACTTGTGTCTTTGCTAGGCTTAGGTGAGGTGGAAGAGTGATTTTGAGGTGAACGAGAGGGATCCCAACGCTGCTAGAAGAAGCTTCTATAAGATTTTTTTTTTGCTAGAGGAAGTTGTGTAATGCTACAAGAAATAGGCCGAGAAGGTTTGGAGGCCAGAAATGGTGAAAGGGAGGCTAGCATGAGTGAGGGAAAGGTTAAGGGAATGGAGGATGATCAAACCCATTAGGGAAATCTCAGAAACCTCATAAGACATGTCTTGCACCAAAAAAAGTGCTCTCGGCGGTGTGATGTTGGTCTCCAAAACATGGTTGTGGGTGACTGAATGGAAGGTGAATGAAGGATATTTGAAACTCAAAGTGATAATGTTGGAAGGTTCCTTCTCTACTGCTATAGCAAAACTTGCAAACAAGATATCCACTCATGCATTTATCACCAACAAACTTGTCATGAAAATAATGGAAAACATGAGTTGAATTTACCTAGAACTACTTGTGCACTTGAAACACAAATATACCTTTGAACCTGCGTCGTACTCATGATAAATACAGTGAAATATATCTTAAATTTTCAAATAAATCATAAGATGAATATGTTTTTTCTGTTTTGGAATAGATTCCTCCTCAAACTCCAATGGAAGAGGTGAGAGAGGATACTGTCAAGATAGTTTTGATGTTTTAGATGCTACCCAAATGCAATGAATTTAACCAAATACTGAAGCTTAAATGAAAAAAAATGTGCACATGTGAGACTACAACCCATTGATTGGGCCCCAATCCACAAGCTTCAGCTCTCTGAAATCAACTCAATGATAAATAAATCAAATGCTTATTATTATTTCATAACAAGCTTCTTACATTAACAAGGAAAGTCAAAAAAATCTCATACAGAGCCAAGAATTCTCTAGCGACATATAGAATATGAATCCTATTGAGTTATTTCTCATAGTATATTTATAAAAAAGGGTAGCTACCAACAGCTCCCTGAAAAGTATTTTTGTCCCCTTGATCTTTGATAGAAGTGGAGTTTCGCTCCCTCTTATCACTGACCTGCTGGACTGCCTTTGAATTCGAACTATTGGAGGAGGATATAAGGAGATATTGATTGATTATAGGAGTTAAGAAGGTGGTCAACCTCCCTATCATCGCTGTTTGATGTCTAATGTGAGCCCTAACATGGAATTTCACTCAAAAATAACATTATTTGCTTCATTTCCTACAATTAAACCATGTTAGCCTGCAAGTCATGACAATCCTTTTTACACCATTCTCAGTAAGGAAAATATGAAAAAATGTAATTAAATGTGTGTTAGAGAGAGAAATTAAATACACTAAAAAGGTGAAACTATAACCCCTTAAGATATACCTAATGATGGCCCTCATCAATCTACACCTAGTTGGAGTTTATTTTCACCAAAGACAACTCCAACACTTGGCTTTGATTGGCTTATCAACAAACTAATCCAAAACTGGTCAAATATCTGACCCAACACATGACACAACCACTGCTCCAATTATATTATACTATTGTCCATTTTTATGGCATGTGCACACTATAACAACCCTCAAATACCCACTCAAACAACCTCCCTTTTTCTATGACCTAGGAAAGGAAGGTTCTTCCTTTCATGTTATGTTGTTCTGGGAACATTATAGCCCCTAGCACCTACATGATGGCTTGTTTTGGAGGGGCTAGGCTTGTGACCTACAACATATCTACATTTCCCCCTACATTCCATCTAAAACATTCATACCTTTCCCTTTTCTGCCTCAACGAGCCCTTGAAACAACTCATGCTTTCCTCGACCTTCTAGTAAGGTATCAGACTCTCTCTAACATAAAGATTCCTAAAATACAGCTGAAATATTTATCTCCTCCTTCGTTGGTATCTCTGTGCTTGCTCCAACCCTAGAAGAGAAAATACTCTCCTCCACCGAGCTCTTCTATTCTTGTGTGTGTTGCAAAAATGGATGCTACAAAGTTTCCTTCATAACCTTCTTTTTATATCAAATAGAATGGCTCATCATAACCTCTAACAAGGGCTTTTCCAATTTTCATTTGGCTAATTATCATCAAGCTGACCTTCACTCCTTATGTGCAAATACAACCTTAGAATTCAAAATTCATATCTTTTTTTCTATAGCTATGATTCGAGTGATCTTTAAAGCGTTCGAATCTCCACAACAATATCTATCACCTAAAATTTTCTCATGCACAAATTTTTCATGGTTTTGTCCCTAATCTCATTGGCTGAAAAACTCCAAGCTTGGTTTCCAAGCCCATAAGTGGCTCTTTTGGTCCTTTCTCCTCTAATTCCAAAACCCTAGGTCTTGGAGTAGCTCCCAAGCTACTAAAAAATAAACACTCCCTCTTAGCGACGGAGGTAATTCCAAAACTAGGAAGTAACTCATCATCATTATCACTACTTGGAACACTCGCCCAACTCTTGGTGCTAACCACTGTAACAAAATCTGATGCATGAACTATGCCTCTCTCATAAGTGTCACTATCAATGGAAGCATACTACTTCTTATTCTTATCGCTTTCCAATCTCTCCATGATGCCTTCTTGTTAGTTTTTGGAGCACCCTTACTCCCCACTGACCACACACTCTTCTTGGTCTATGAATTTTCCCGCTGAACCAACAAGCTCCCATTAGAACTCGCCTCTCTATGAGAATCCAGAAAATGAACCTTATTTGTCGGAACCTATACCTTCCACTTTAAGGTCTGAAGTTGCACCTGCTTCTCTAGAACCTACACCTATGTCTTCTTCTTTCCATGATCCTTAAGGCTTTCCCGTCAACCTGTAGATGTAGCTCTTTCTAACTCCAAGAAAAATCCCATCAAAGCTAGAGTGTATAGGTCTGATTCTTTCCTTCCCATCCTGGAACAAGACTTAAAAACCCTTATTCTTGTTCATCAAGACAGAAATCATGGTATATCTGAGTCCTCATACAAAAAATACATCCTTGACCTGCATCACTCATCCTGTCTCCATCCTGAATGGAGCAACGCTCAATAATCATTTATCCAACTGACTCTTGTCATCCAACACCTTGTGAAAATTCGAGTCCCATTCTACTAGTGTCAAAGCCTCCTCTGACCCTGTCATATGTTTCATCACACCATTATCTACATACCATCCATCCTCAATAATAGTACCCTGCATGAAATGAGATATCATGGAAAATTCCTCCTCCTCCAATCTCTTCGTGAGAACATCTATCTCAGTTGAAGTGGCAACACCGGTGAACTAATTCCCTTTCCTATTCTCATCATCTCCCTTATTTTTCATCGGAAATATCGATGAAAAATGACCCATATCGCCACAGTTGAAACACAAGAATTTACTCTAGTCCTTCTTCTGCTTACACTTCATTCGTCCTGGAAGTGCCAAGTCCTAAGTTTCCCTCTTCGTCAGGAATAAAATCCTTATTTCGAAACTCTTACTAAATGAAGTAGTCCTACATCCTATTATATTCTAACAACTTCTCTTTGGCAATAATCCCTTTTATGAAGGGATTCCATTCCTTGGTGAGCCCTTTGAAGGAAATCCTTACCATATCACTATCTAAAATAGTCACACTCATGACAACAAGCTCATGTATGACTCGAGAAAACCTTTTCAAATACGAAGTCAATCCTTCAAAATTCATCATATTTGATTCGGATTTATGCAGGAACACAAAGAAATAAAAAAATACACATAAACGTAAAGATGTAGTAGAAATACAACTTCATTTCATTAATAACAATTAACTGAAATATGCTTATAGACAAAATGGAAATAAACTAACTAGGGCACTGGTAACTTATCTCTGAGAAGAGATGTGGTGGCTACATGCCTTTGAAATGTATTAAAATGGGGCTCGAGGGCCTATTTATTATTTAAAAACAATGGATAACCCTAAACATCCAAAAATCTAACCCTACGTGAAGAAGCACCAAAATTATGGGCCTCATTTGGGTAAATTGGTACATCAATCTTCCCTAACTTGTAACTTTGGCATACGATCTCCGTTTGACACACACAATGCCTTTTTAGAAATATCTATATGAAGAATACAAATTTTGATGTGAGAAACATTAAAATATATTTCATGTTTCTCCTAGTTTTTTCAAAACATTTCGTTTAGGGCCTCAAAAAGGCTCCGGAAGTTCAAGACCCGAAACTATGCTACAATTAAGGAAAATGAAAAAATGAATGAAACACTCATGGGGCCCCACGTGGAATAGGTGGGTGACCACCAATATCCACTTGGATCATTCCTCCCCCCTTAGGAAGCAATGTTCCCCATTGCATTGAGTTCCTCCATGAGATGAGGAAAGTTATGTTGAACTTGATCACTCGTGAACTATTTGCCTTGGTGTAGGAGTTGGCCAGCTTTGAAAACTTGATATAGTTGAACCTTTTGCTAGCAGGTTTTCTTCATTTGCATGTCAACATTTAACACATGGGTGAAAACCAAGGAATGGTGTAATACTAAGCTCGAAGGCATTGGCCCCTACATCCTTGGTGATGGTGCATGACCCATATTGGAGTAGGCAAAGCTTGCAGTGGGGTCCAAGGAGGTGCTCCTTCTACAAATGTAGCCACACTTTGTTTCCCACTTTGAAGTTGTGTGGTACTCGATGATGATCATGTCGTTTCTTGTACTTAGCATTGGATTTGTCCAATATTTACTAAACCTATTGGCAGATGTGTTGAATGCGCTAAATGAATTTGTTTGCCTTATCATATTTAGAATGGACATGAGCCAAGTTAGCATGACTTGCCACAAATGGCATGGTTATGTCAATGGGACATAGTGGCCAGAATCCCAAACCCACCTGAAAGGGGGTGTGGCTGGTTGAGCTATGGAGTGCTGAGTTATAATTTTGTTGTACATAGGGAAGGCTCTTATCCCATGTTTTTGGATGCTTTGAATTTTACATGCACAGAATGTGTACGATCATCCTGTTGATGACCTATATCTGGCCATTAGTTTGGCGATGGAAAAATGTGGACTTGGTGAGCTTGGTGTCCATCATTGACCAGTGGCTGGACCAAAATTTTTTGAGGAAACTGGCATCCTGATATGAGATGGTAGAATATGCGATCCCAAAGTGCACCCACACTCACTCAAAGAAGAGTTTAGCAGTGGTTTCTGCTATGATATTCTTCTTTCAAGCCGCCATAATGGCTATCTTTGAGAATCTTTTGACGACCAAAAATACACATTCATTTCCATTATTAGTAGAAGGAATTCCCAACATGTAATCCATGAATATGGATTCCCAAGGTTGACTAAGGGTAGGTATCAAAGTATAGAGGCCTTGCTTCTCGATGGTTGGTTTGGAAATATCGCAAGCAGTGCAAGATCTGATGTACTTCCTGACATCTTGTCGAAGGTTTGGCCAATATAAATACTTTTTTAGTATTGACACTATTTTCTCGACCATGAAATGTCCAGCAACCCAACCGTAGTGCACTTCCCAAATCATCTTGGTATGCTCAATTGAAGGAAAACAACGATGTCCCATGTCACATATCAGTGCATCTTGGAGGTGAAATTTTGGAACTTTCATACCCTCCAAGAGCGTCTTGTACATGTGGTCGAATTTTGCATTGCTCTTGTAGATAAGTGGCTAATCATAAGTCTCGTTCCCACAAGATTTGAGAATGGTGGTTAATGCAACGATCGGTGGTCGCTTGAGGTAATCTGCGACATTGTTAGTGATGCCCTTCTTGTACTTGACGTTCAAATGGAATTGTTGCATATATGTGGACCACTTCTAACGACGATTGTTCTGCAACTTCCCTTGCATCTGTATGAACTATAGGGGTCTGTGGTATTTTTGGATGACCATTACCCTCCCAAATATATACTGCTTCCATTGTAGGCAAGCCTGCACAATGGAATAATTTTTTTTTTCATAAGTGCAATACTTCTGGACTGGTTCAAACAATGTCTCACTATGATATGCCACTATATTACCCTATTGAGTAATAATTACCGCAATATCATAGTCATAGGCATCTATCTTGATCTCAAATGGTTGTTGCAAGTCTGATAATGTGAGCACTAGGGCAGAGAACAAGTGATGTTTGAATTCTATGAACGCCTTCTGTTGAGATTCCGACCAAAATAATTTTTCTTTCGCTCCCCCCTTGGTGACTTGACTCAAGGGCCAAGTGATATGAGAGAATCCCAACATGAACTTGTAATAGGAATTAGTAATACCTAGAAGTATTTGAAGCTCTGTTAGAGTGGTTGGAGCTGGCCAATCCTAAATGACTTGGATATTGGTTAGATCCACATGTACCCCCTGCTCATCAATAATGTATCCCCAATATTGAACTGCAGTCATGCAAAAAGTGCACTTCTCCAAATTGACACACAACTTGTGTTGTCTCAGTGTTTGGAGGAAATGTTGGATGCAGTGGAGGTGCTCTTCCCAAGACTCGCTAAAGATCAGGATGTCATATAGGTACACTAATACAAATGAGTTGGTGAATGGCCATGGATGTTTTCCATCGGCCTCATGAAGGTTTTCAAAGCATTAATAAACCTGAAATGCATGACCAACCATTAAAAAAGGCCCTTCGTGGCCTTGAAGGAACTCTTCAACACATCAGAGGGTTTGATTGGTACCTCGTGATACCCAGACTTCAAGTCAATCCTACTGAAATATTTCACCCCTTTAAGTCGGTCCATAAGGTCATCAATCCATGGGATCAGGTACCTATTCGAGACTATGATCTTTTCTAGTGCCTGATAGTCAGTACAGAGTTTTCAATTCCCATCCTTCTTCTGCACCAACATGATCGAGCTCCTAGAGGGCGATGAATGAGGCCATATGTTAGCTTTATACAAAAATTCTTGAATATTCCTCTTGATTGCATCATTCTCTAGAATAGAGCACTGATATATCAGTCCATCGGGGCAGCGACGCACCTAGGATCATATCGATTTGGTGCTTGACCTGACAGAGCAGAGTCACCCCTGCGAGTGAGGTGAAGATCTCCCTGTACTCCTCCATAACCTTGTTCATTTTTTGTTTTCATTGAGAGGAGCCCTGTTTGGAGGTCATGGCCACAATATTCTTCTTTCCCTTAAGCCAGATCATTAGAAAAAAACAAATTCCCAATTTTGGAAATGAGCTTAGTGCATTTTTTTGCAGTAACCAAAGAGATAGTGGCAGGCAGTGGTACCTTTGGTATCATGTACAACTTATTTCCCCAAGAAGCAATAATAGTGTGAGGATGAGACTCATATGCAACATTTCTCTTCCATAAGTATGGTTTGCCTATTAATACATGACAAACATCAAGAGGATAAATGTCACATAATACCTCATCTGTGTAGGGCTTCATTTTGTAGGGAAGGTGGCGTTGTTGGCTGATAGGGAGATCCCGTCCCATGTGAAGCCACCTGATGGTGTATGACTATGGGTGTGTTGTGGTTAGTAAAGCCCAACTGCTTCACAGCCCTTGCTGAAATGAGGTTATTTTGACTCCCACTATCAACAATGAACTATAGTGGATAACCCTTTACCCATTTGGGAGTGGAAGAGATGCTCCTCCTCCTCTGGATATTCATTTTCTTCCTTTTGGATCTTCATGGTGCCAACACTGGCATTGGGATGTGCATAGATAATATTCGTTCCTTCGTCATTCCCCTTATTAGGTTTTTATTTGGAGTCGAAGCATGCATCTGATTCATAAGCCTTCATCTCAGCCAACAGTGACTTCCTGGCCTAACACTCACTTGTGTTGTGAGTGGATCTCTTATGGAACTCACACCACTTTCCCGTGTCCTTTTTCGGCTTCGTGGTGTAGTTATTTTCTTGGGGATTTCGCATGTTGTTTCCAGCCTCCATTCCCTGGCTTTGTCCTTTTTTATGCGGTTTGGGGGAACCTTTCCCTTAATTTTCATTTGTGGATCCAAATTCTTTCTTCTTCTATTTGAATTTCTACTCAATCTTTGTAGCATACCAGTATGTCGTACCAAGAGAGGAGATGTCGAGGAACTCCATTTCCTCTTGAATGTATCTATGTAGAGAACTGTGGTACTTCAGGCCTAAATGATTCTTTGAATATTTGATACCAAACTTTGTATGTAGGGTATAGAACAAACTCATCATTTCATGCACATCCTCATCCTTTTTTTACCCTTGCGTACTCCATTATATGTACCTGTCCTCGTAGCTCCTTGCGACGTAATATTGTTCTTTAATGGAATCTTGAAAATAATTCTAAGTGGGTATGATTGAGAATAGAGAGGGTTCCCCCTCATCCTTTTTCTCACAGTAGGTTTCCCACGAGTTCCTCACATGGGGGATGGCTTTGAGGAGTGAAAAAATAATCTTCTCCCATTTAGAAAAGTCATGAACCGAGAAATATCATTCTAACAGATTAAACAATATATCTATGTTGGCTGCATCTATTTTCCCTCAAATATGGAAATGTTAAAGTTTACTTGTACCTTAAAAGTACTGGCATCTCCAGAGTGACTATTGTATGTAGATGCACTACCGGTTGGCAGCCGTTAGAGGATTTGGGAAAAATTTTCCATCATAGGGTTCCTTTGTTTCTTGAGGGCCTCCTCTAGCAATATTTATATAGGATCTCCTGATCCCTCATTTTTATTTTCTTCCCCCATGGGCACTGTTAGGGTTCGCGAGGTTGATTTGCAAAGGTTCAACCAGATCGATCCCTAACTCCTTATACCTTGACCTCCTTGGGGACATGCAAAGAAGGATCGAGAAGGAGTAGACCACTATGATACCGTTGATATAGATTTATGAAAGAACACAATGAAATATATAAATACACATAAAAGCATAGATGTAACAGAAATAAAACTTCATTTCATTAATAACAATTAACTGAAATATGCTTACATGGAGAATGGAAATAAACTAGCTCAGGTGCTGGTAGCTTATCTCTGAGAAGAGATGTGGCAACCACAGGCCTTTGAAATGTGTTATAATAAGGCTCAATGAAATATTTATTATTGAGAAATAATGGATAACCCTAAACATCTAAAAAACTAACCGTAGGAGATGAAGTGCCAAAACTATGGGCCCCGTTTGGGTAAAATGGTACATCAATCTTCCCAGGGACGTAACTTTGGCATACGATCTTTGTTTGAAATGCAGAAGACATTTTTATAAATATATATCCACGGAATAAAACTTTTTATTTGAGAGCCATCAAAATAAAATTCATGTGGCTCCTGGTTTTTCCAAAAAACATCGTTTATGGCCCCAAAACGACTTCAGAATTTCAGCACCCGAAAAAATGCTTAAAATACTAAATTGTGCTACAATTAAGAAAACTAAAAAACCAAAAGAAACAATGGTGGGGGCCCAAGTGGAACAGTGATCCGGATTTATGTAGAAACACAACAGGATACACACATAACCTTAAATAAAAAGATGTAGTGGAAATAACACTTCATTTCATTAATATGAAAGAACTGAAATTTTCTTACAGACAAAATGGAAATAAACTAGATAGGGCACTGGTAGCTTATCCCTAAGAAGATATTTGGTGACTACAACACTCTGAACTATGTTACAATGAGGCTCGAGGGCCTATTTAGTATTTAGAAACAATGGAAAACCCTAAACATCAAAAACCCTAACCCTAGGAAATGAAGTGCCAAACTATGGGCCTTGTTTTCATAAATTGGTGTTTCAACTTCTTGGGGATGTAACTTTAGCATCCGATCTCTGTTTGATGTGCACCATACCTCTTTATAAATATCTATCCAAGGAATACAAATTTTTATGTGAGAAAAATCATCCCATGGACCCATGTTGCTCTCGGTTTTCCCAAAAAACTGTCATTTAGGGCCTTAAAACAACTCCAAAAGTTCAAGACCCAAAGGACTCCTAAAAATAGTAATTCATGTTGAAACAGAGAAAATGGAAAGAGATAATGGTGGGGCCCAAATTGGAATAGGCGGTTGGCCACCAATATCCACCTGGATCATTTCTCCCCCCTTAGGAAGCAATGGTCCCCATTGCGTTGAGTTCCTCCATGAGATGAGGAAACTTCTGCTGAACTTGGTCCTTGTTGAACCACTTGCCTTGGTGCAGGAGTTGCCAAATTTGAAAACCTGATACAGTTGGATCTTCTGTTGGCCAGTGTTATTGATTTTCATGTCCATGATACAATTTGTGGTGGCATGTTTCATGCAGTCTGGGTTTAACTGTATTTGTGTGAGTTGTTCTGCAACGTAAGAGATGTCTAGTAGAGGTGGGAAGTAGAGATGAAGTTGGTCCACATTGAATACTGGGTGCAGACCAAGGAATGGTTAAATTTTGAGCTCGAATTCATTGTTCCCTACAGTGTTGGTGATGGTGTATGGACCATATCAGAGCGGGTGAAGCTTGCAGTGGGGTCCAGTGAGGCACTCCTTCTGCAAATGTACCACACTTTGTCGCCCACCTAGAAGTTGTGTGGCACCCGATGTTGATCATATCATTTCTTTTACTTAGCATTAGCTCTGTCCAATATGTCATGAACCTGTTTGTAGATGTGCTAAATGTACTCGATGAAGCTGCTTAGTTTGTTAGCTTTAGACTGGACTTGAGCCAAATCTGCCTTAATAGTCGCAAATGGCCCGGCTATGTCAATGGGACATAGTGGCTGGAATCCTAAGCCCACTTGAAAGTGGTTATGGTTGGTTGAGCTGTGGAGAGTCCATTTATAACTGTCTTGAACATAGGGGAGGCTCTCATCCCATGTGCATGGATGCTTTGAATTGTACATGCACATAATGTGTACAATCATCCTATTGATGACCTCTGTCTGGCCATCAGTTTGTGGATGGAAAGATGTGGAGTTGGTGAGCTTGGTGTCTAGCATTGACCAGAGGCTAGACCATAATGTACTGAGGAACCTACTGTCCCGATCTGATATGATAGACTGTAGGATCCCAAAGTGGACCCACACTCATTCAAAGAAGATTTTAGCAATGAATTTTGTTGTCATATTCTTCTTGCAAGCCACCATAATTTCCATCTTTGAGAATCTTTCGACAACCATGAAAACATAGTCATTTCCATGCTTAGCAGAAGCAAGGCTCGATATGTAATCCATGGAGATGGATTCCCAAGGTTGAATAAGGGTAGGTAGCAAATTATAGAGGCATTTCTTCGTGATGGTTGGTTTGCAAATGGTGCAAGAACTGTAGGATCTGATGTAGTTCCTGACATCCTATCGAAGGTTCGGCCAATAGAAATACTTTTGCAGTACTGCCACTATTTTCTTGACTTGAAATGACCAGTGACTCAACTGTAGTCTGCTTCCCATATCATCTTGGCACGCTTTCTTGAAGGAACACAAAGGTGTCCCAGGTGACATAATAGTGGATCTTGGAGGTGAAAATTTGGAACTTGCGTACCCCCCAAGAGTTCTTTGTATGTGTGGCTAGATTCTAGATCGCTCTAATAGAGAAGCAGCCAATTAGAATTCTCATGCCTACAAGAGTTGAGAATGGTGGTTAGCGCCATGATCGGTCTTCGACTGAGGTAGTCTACAACATTATTGGTGCTACCCTTCTTGTACTTGATGTTCAAATGAAATTGTTGTAGGTATGTGGACCACTTTTGATGGCGATCGTTCTGCAACTTCCCTTGTGTCTGTATGAACTGTAGGGGCCAGTGGTCTGTGTGGATGATTGTTTCCTTCCCCAAAATGTAATGATTCCATTGTGGGAAAGCCTACATAATGGAATACATTTCTTTTTCATAAGTGGGATACTTCCGAACTACGTCAGACAATGTCTCACTGTAATATGCCACTAGATTCCCCTGTTGAGAAAGAACTGCCCCAATAGCATAGTCAGAGGCATCTGTCTTGATCTCAAATAGTTATTGCAAGTCTGGTAATGTGAGAATTAGGGAAAAACAGAGGTGATGTCTCAATTCTATGAACGCCTTCTATTGAGGTTCTAACCAAAGGAATTTCACTTTCGCTCCTCCCTTAATGACTTGAATCGAGGGACAAGTGATATGAGAGAATCCCAAGAGACACATGCAGTATAAATTAGCACAACCGAGAAACTTGTGAAGCTCTGTTAGAGTGGTTGGGTTTGGCCAATCTCGAACGACTTGGATCTTGGTTGGATCCACATGCACCCCCATTTCATCAATAATGTATCCCAGATATTGAACCTTTGTCATGCCAAAAGTTCACTTCTCTAAATTGGAACACAAATTGTGTTGCCACAGTGTTTGGATGACTTGTCAAATGTGGTGGAGGTGCTCTTCCCAATTTTGGCTGAATATCAGAATATCATGTAGGTACACCATTGAAAATGAGTTGGTGAATGGTTGCAATATGTCTTCCATCAACCTCATGAAGGTTATGGGAGAATTCATTAGCCTGAAAGGCATGACCAGCCATTCGAAATGGCCCTCCTTGGCTTTGATGGTAGTCTTCCATATATCGAAGGGATCGATTGGTACCTGGTGATACCCAGACTTCAAGTCGATATTGCTGAAATATTTCACCCCTTTGAGTTGGTCCATAAGGTCACCAATCCATGGGATCGGGTACCTATTCTAGACAGTGATCTTGTTTAGCACCTGATAGTAAATATAGAGTCTCCAAGTCCCATCCTTCTTCTATACCAACACGATTGGGCTCCTGAAAGGTGATGAACTTGGTCGGATGTGATATTTATACAGCAGCTCCTGAATCTGCCTGTTGATTTCATTGTTCTCCAAAAGAGAGCATTGATAGATCGGTCCATTTGGTAGCGACGTACCTAGGGTCATATCAATGGTATAATGTCTCTTCCTTTCCACCTACAATTTTTTTTCTTTTTCTAAGGCTACCTTTGAGATTCAATTCTGTTCATTTACCATTCACCATACCTTTGAAATATCTTATTTAACATAATTCTATTAAACATTGTTTTTATGTTGAGTCAAATACTCAACATATATATTTTTATAACTCCTATTTCCTTTCATTATATTTTGTATGTCTCAAATTCACATATATATATCACATATATATATTTGACATCCTTCCCTATGTATATAATATACTATATTCGTTTAAAAAATTTCATGTAACCCTTAATGATATATGGTTACTTTCCCTTAAAACCATATATCACCATATCTATTTATTTGTTTTTGCGTGGTCACTATATTACACTCTCATAGGTTCTATGAGTGATATATAATTCGTTTCCTTTTATATCTTAACACGTTTCCAATGGTCATGACATTATATAACGTTTCTATATATCATAAAGTTATAAAATGGTCCTTTTCTAAATAGAATCGTTATTTCTTTTCCATGATATTACTATACCCTTCCATCCATTGGTTTGAACATGTGAATATAAATATTGTTCTCGTACCACCATGAATATACAACGTACATCTAATTGGAATGAAATCTTGGTTGAGATAAGAGATATCGACGTGGTTGTACTTCTTTTTCTTTCTTGGCAAGTTCGAATTAATGTGTTTGTGACTTGGAAATCAAATCGTATCTTCCCTGGTAACTTGGTTTGATGGACCACTAGTGTATTAAGTTGATTTGATCCCACGACAAAGAACTCAGATTGATTTTATACGCAAGAGTCTTGATTTATATTTTTTTATTCTGCAACGTATACCTTATCATTTATGATGACTGACCATATGATACGTTCGGGTACTTTGCAATTGATTTTATGGATTTACATTAAAATTGTTAGGCGGCAACGATTTTAGTTTCAATTTCCTCAACCCAATCCTCGTCTATACCATCGATCTAAGGACACATGGATGATTGAGATTGTCCAAGACCAGTTAGGGTTTTGGAGGAAGTCGTATTAAATCTCTAAATTTTTTGGGAGATTATTATTTTTCCTTTAATTTTCCTTTTCGCCTCCTGAAGATTGAGACCCTGCTCATTCCTGGGGAGTTACGAGCTATGTGTTCCCAGATATTTCGGCGTGACAATTTCCTTCTTATGGTTCACTTCCAGGTACATCTACTTAGTCGTTCCATGGTTTGATCCTGATAATTTTATTTCTGTGAGAACAAATATATACATTCTCCTTGGCGACATCTATACCTTCGTTTCATGGTTTTGATTTTAGATAAATAATTTCGTTCAACTTCTTAAGCCTATCTCGACCTAATTTATATAATTCCCATAGCTAAATTGGCTCTGTTGCGTTTGATTTTTAAGCTCAATCTCTGTATGTAGAGATATGCCCTTCTTATAGTGAGGAAGAGGTTGTTCCATATATTTTTAACTAAGGAAATTAATCTCTCTCATTGCATTTTGAACCTCCTATATGATTTTTTTGTTACCACTTGAATCGATTTCTGGTAGGAACTATTTCATGTGTTCTTCTGTGACCATACTTATTTTGTTTCGAGCCGAGTTGTGCCGAGATCTAGGTGCCTCACTTCCGGCGACCAATCTATACCCTAGGTATACCAATCAGCCTGAGTTTGTTTTTTAATCACTGTTTCCATCATTCCGATTTGGTTACATGGTCTTCAGAATTTGTATTTAATCCCAAATAAATTTATTTTCATCTCATTTGGGAATGAGGGTTTCAACTTACGAGGTAATTTTTTTTAAATTATGACCTGTATTAAAATTAATACTTTATCCCTGTGAAATATTTATTCTTAACCAATTATGACATAATTCTTAATTTGCGCTCATCTTGTTTCAGGTAATCTCGAATCTGCTTCAGAGCTAACACGAGATGGTGTTTCGATAACCTATCTTTCATTCGAAATTAACTTCATTTCCCCATTTTAATTTTCAGGTCGGTATCGACATTGTCTTCATCGGAGTATAAACAGTGTTTCACATGTTTAGTTTATAGCTCGTCCTGACAATTCCAATCTTATTGTCATAAAATTTTCAGTTGTAATAATGGAATTTTAAATGGAGACTCGAATTGCTTATAACTCCTAATTATGTAAATTCAGGTTATAATGATTTCTGTGTATATATTATTGAACAGGATATTCTCATTTAATTCGTTTGTTTCAGGAGAGTATATATACAGCTTCTGTTTCATATCAACAGGTTGATGATAGACTCTAGTTATTCTCATATCTCTATTTCATGTTAATATTCATGTCATATTTTCTTTTTTCTATAACTTCCTGCTTCACTTTATACACCGGAATTGATAAATTTACTACTCCTAGCTTACCCTTCTGTTCCATCTAATTTGTAGTAATATATATATATATATATATATATCTACTAAATTAGTTTACACAAATCTTTCTTGGCATAGTAACTAATAGCCATGTATCAATAATTTGTATTATTAGATGTATTTCTGCATGATCCCTCCTCTTCAAGGTACATGTTTTCAAATATGGATACTTTCTCATGTATCTCTTTGGAGTTATGCGAACTCATATTTCATTCTATCTACTTTCTCATGTCTATTTTAATACTCCAGAAAGTATAAACTCTCATTCTATATATTAGTTTAGAATTGTCACATTTATTTACTTTATATCAGCAAGAGGAGGCTCTGGATAGTCAATAACTCTAGTTCCTAGTAGCACCTCTAACCAGAATTTATTAATGCTTTGCTAGTGTATCTCTGTTATTCCAAGCAACTTATGAGTTTTGTCTTAAATTCATTTTAAATTTCTTATATGTTTTTTCTTGTTGATTATTCAAAATGAACATCTTATAAGCAGAGGATATCATCAATATCACAGTTCATGTTTATTTCACAAACCAAAATTATTTCAAGGTTCATTTATAGTGCAATTAACCCAACTCTTTTATGCTTGAATATATCTAGTTCTAATATCTGAACTTATTTCCTTTTTAGCTCAGATCTTTCCTAGTTGTAGATGGTTAATATATATATAGAAATGCACTTCAGAAAATATATATCTACAATATTTATACAATACCCAATGTCTATAAATTCCTCCAACTTCATAGATGTTTTTTTTTCATCTTCCAAGTTTGTTTTCCTAGCTCATACATAATTAGATTTATACTTTCACAGAAGCAGATTAAAGTTACACTTTGATGAATTATGGGAGCAGTATAAATCTCCAGATTTAAAACAATAACAGGTTTAGAGCTTCTGGATGATTTTCCCCATAATTCATGTTCCTACAACTATGCAAAATTGAGAGGATTAAATTATTCTAAACAATTTTGTAAATGTATGGCATACAAGTTTCAGAACTTTAAAGTAAAATAACATCTACAATCATTAATCACACTACATAGTAACAAGTAATTCAACCATTCATAAACACTATGGGCATACCACTTTTGCAAATGACCAGTCCTCCCAACAATAGAGTTCCTCTATCTCCAGAACTCACCGCCGAGCTAATATCATCTCCTAGAACAGACCCAACCCAATCTGTTCTGGAGTATCTTATTTAAGCTTATGCTCCCCAAAGTCTGTTTCTAATTCGGCATCTAGAATTACAGGATGATTTTCTTCCTGTTTGCCTAGGCTTCCCTTATTTAGGGATTTTTAAAGCTTCTTTATGCTTTTATAGGTTTTTACCTCCTCCCAACTACTCTCCACCTCATTGGGGAAATCTATATTTTTCCTCAAAATTATAAATTAGAAATAAATTCTTTCAAGGATTTTTGAAAGGTTCTTGGGAAAAGTCTTAGCCTCTTTCCATACCTCATGGATTTTGCAAGTGATCTCATAATTCTCATTTGGTCAATATGCACAGAATTATTTTATTTATTTTTCATAATTAAATAATTAATTACATTCCCACAATACTTATCCATTGGGGTCCACTCCCCTTTGGATTGAAGTTCAAATGTCTAGCTTGAAATAAAAACATAAAACTAGGGGTGTTACATATTCCCTCGGTGAAAACAAACACCGTCCTCGGTGTTGACAACTAACTACCAGAGTTCATCTTGAAAATGGATATGGATATTTTTCCATCATCTCAGCTTCTCTTTTCCATGTAGCTTCTTCAACAGTAAAGTGCTTCCACTGCAACTTTACTCTTGCTACTATTCGGTTTCTCAATTCAATTTCTTCCCACTCCAATATTTGAAGTGGCTCTAGAAGGAACTCCCCTTCTGGTTCCACCTATATCACATTCCAATCAAAAATTTGAGAAGCATCATGTACATATATTTTTAATAACGAAACATGAAATGCATAATGAACTTTAACATGGGGTGGTAGGGCCAGCTTATAAGCCACTGGTCCCACCCTTTCTAACACCTCAAAAGGCCCACAATATCTAGGAGCCAATTTTGCACAACTTCCAGCATAAAGTGTGCTCTTTTTGGGTTTAATATGCAGGTACACATTATCACCCACTTGAAATCTCGATGTACCCTCTTCTTATCAGCATAGTTTTTCTATCGATATTCTGTTGTCTTGATGTTTCTCTGTATTTTTTTGACAATCCTTTCCATTTCTTGTAAATTATCTGGTCCCAATACTAGCTTATCTTCCAGTTGGCTCCAAATTAATGGAGTGTGACAATTCCTTCCATAGACTGCTTCAAATGGACTCATTTTGATGGAGATTGATAGCTGTTGTTATAAGCAAATTCAGCTAAATGCAAGTAGTCTTCCCATTTTGATGGCCTATCCATCACATACATTCTCATCATATCTTCCAAGATCTGATTTGTTCTCTCTATTTAACCATCCGTGTGAGGGTGATATGCAGTACTAAAATTAAATTTAGTGCACATACCCCCAAATAGACCTTTCCAAAAGACAACTGTGAACCTAGTGTCTCTATCTAAAACAATCATCTGTGGGACCCCGTGTAGCCTTAATATCTCTTTTAGGAACACATCTGCTACTTGGGCGGTCCCAAAAGTAGATTTTACAGGTATAAAGTGTGCATATTTTGTTAAAGTGTCCACCACAACCATCACTGAGTCATGCTGGTACTTTGTTCTAGGTAACTCGGTTATGAAATCTATAGAAACAATGTCCCATTTCCATTCTGCAATTGGCAAGGGATTTAAAATACCAGCTGGATGCTGATGTTCAAATTTGACTAGTTGACATTCCGTGCACCGAGCTAAATAGTCTGCTACATCCTTTTTCATTCCTGGCCAAAACAACTTCTTTTTCAAAGGTGTTAGCATTTTCTGATATCCAGGATGTCCCGAATATGGCTGTGTATGATACTCATCTATTTCAAACACTCTACATTGGGGATATATAATCTATTTTTATAGCAGATCAGCCCTTTTTGATTTTGGGTGTATCCAACCATTTCTTTATTCAACATTTTAAATTGCAGCTCCTCATAATTTGGATCTTGATCTGCTACCTTTTTAACTATTTCTTCTAAATCAAAACTAGCACTACTCCCAATCTTGCTTATGTTTTGGCAAGCATTTCTGCTTAGCACATCAACAATTTTGTTTTCTTTCCCTTTCATATTTTTTATGTCCATATCAAATTCACTCAGAAAATACAACCATATGTCTTTTCGAGCATTCAAATCTATTTGAGAAAAGAAATACTTGAGACTAATATGATCAATCATCAATGTAAATTTCCTCCCAAGAAGATAGTGTCACCACATCTTCAAGGCATGAATTACAGCAGCCAATTCCAAATCATATACACTATAGTTCTGTTCATGTTTCTTAAGTTTCCTACACTCATATGCAATGACAAAATTTTCCTGTAATAGAACTCCTCCCAATCCCTCTCTGCATGCATCAGTGCATACAACAAGCACTTTGTCAGGATATGTGATTTTCAGTATAGGGGATGTAGTGAGTTTTAGTTTTAGTTGTTCAAAGCTATTTTGGCATTTTTCAGTCCACTCAAATTTGGTGCCTTTTCTCTGTAATGAAGTTATGGGATATGCTATTGTAGAAAATCTTTCCACAAACCTTCTATAATAACTTGCAATCCCCATAAATTACCTTACTGTTGAAACATCAGTGGGCACTGGCCATTCTCTAATAGCCTCTGTTTTCTTAGGGTCCACAACCAATCCTTGTTTAGAAATAATATGCCCCAAGTATTGAATCTTGTCTTTATAAAATTCATATTTACTGAACTTGGCATATAACTGGTTTTCTTTCAAGGTTTGCAAAACTATCCTTAAGTTTTCTTTGTGCTCTTCCTCATTTTTTGAATAAACCAGAATATTGTCTATGAAAACTAGTACGAATTTATCCAAGTACTTGTTCAAAACGCTATTCATTAAACACATAAAAGTGGTAGGGGCATTTTTCAAACCAGAAGGTAGGACTGCAAATTCATAGTGACCATACCTAGTTCGAAAAGATGTTTTACTAATATCTTGCTCTTTAATTCTGAGTTTGTGATAACCAGTCCTTAGATCAATCTTAGAAAATACTGAATCCCCTCTTACCTGATCAAAAAGGTCATCAATTCTGGGCAATGAGTATATGTTTTTTATGTTCAACTTATTCAGTTGACAGTAGTCAATGCACATTATAAAGGTTCCATCCTTCTTTTTCATGAACAACACGGGTTCTCCCCAAGGAGACACACTTGGTCTGATATAACCTTTATCCAACAATTCTTGCAACTGCATTTTCAGTTCCATGAGTTCAGGGGGGCTCATCCAATAAGGGGCTCTGGAAACAAGTGTTGCTCCAGACACCAAATCGATTGAAAATTCAATCTCTCTTTTGGGGGGAAGATGAGGAATCTCATCTGGAAAAACTTCCTTAAACTCTCTCATCACTGGCAGAGTGTCCAACAGAATTTCTTCAGGTTGTTGTCCTAATTCTTCAACATGTATAGCATATACTAGATATCCCTTCCTAGCTGTTCTTTTTAATTGCAGAGATGATATTTTTCTTACACAAATTGGTTTTGGTTTTCCTTTGAGTATAAAGGGTCTCCCTTCCTCATCTATGCAATGCAAAGTTTTATCCCAACAGTTCATCATAGCCTTTCTCTTTTCGAACTAGTCCATTCCTATCAGCAATTCATATGAGCCTAAGGGCAGAATGTTTAAGTTTACTTTTGTCTGAAAATCATTCAATTTAATTGTTGTTTGAGGTAACTTATGAGTTACCTTTTGCTTGGTGCCAATGCCTAGCTGGACCAACCAGGACTGCTGAAATTTTTCAGTTTTGAGATTGCATTTCTCTACCACTTGTGGACTAATGTAACTCAAAGAAGCACCTGGATCAATTAAAACTGTAACAGATTGGTGAGAAATCTTACCTTCCAACTCAACCAGGGTAGCTTGGTGTTCTTCTTGTCAGTTCTCCAAGGCTACACTGATAGTGGGTATGTTTCTGGCTATATCATTCACTGTGGTAGCTTCTCGATCCCTCATAATCATCTGAATGTTTCAGTGTGGACAATATCTCAACAGATGAGGTTCTCCACAACCCCAAAATTTCAAAGGTTCTCGCATTTTGACTGCTCCCTCCTTATTATCTCCATCTATTTGTTTTGAACCAAATTGGGACTGAGCAGTTTGACTTTCCTTGGGTTTGTTAAATTTCTTCCGCTAATGGTCCCTGCCAAATTTCTTTAAGTAAGCTGGTTTCTATTTCTTTCCTTTGAATTCACCCTTGTTTACCCAGCTTTTCCCATGCTCACCCTTTCCTTTAAACTGATGGTAGCATAATCTAGCTTTCCTCACCGCTTTGTCCATAGTTTTTGGATTATCAAATTATATTTTCTCCTTGTACATAGTAGGCAAACAATTCAAAAACCTTTGCACCTTTTCCTTCTCTTCGCGAATATAAGGAACATACCTTATCATATTTGTAAACTTGGTGAAAAACTCATCGATAGTGAGCTGTCCCAACCTGAGTTCATGGAACTCCTTTGTTTTATTATCATAATAACGTTTGTTCAAATATTGGTTTTTAAATTTGACTTGGAAATCTTCCCAAGTCACTATTTTTTCATCAATGGCATGGACCATTATTGTCTCCTCCCACCACAAGGTAGCCTTACGCTGTAATTGGTAAACGGCTAATCTAGTCTTCAGGTTGCTTTCATATTCATAGACCTGGAAATACTTAATCATATTCAACAACCAAGCCTCAATGTCTTTCTCCTTCTCCCCATCATAGGAGGGAGGTTTGATCTTTCATAATTCCCCCTGTAATTCCTTTGTCTGTTTAGACTGTTGTCTAGTAGTGTCATCTTCCTTAGAATCATCAGAGAACTTGCCTTTCTTCCTCTTTCTGAAACCTTCACCTTCCTGGCTGTTCTGCGAAGTCAATTCTCTGATGAGATTTTCCTACTTCTCACTGGCTAATGACACCTTGTCATTCTAGCTTCTTAGCTCTGCCATCTCCCATTGCAACCCGTGCAACATAGCCATCAAAGGAGTGTTGGGATCTAGCATGTTATCTTCATCACGCAGATCAACATAAATTTCATCTCCTTCAGCCATTGTCTTTTCTGTTTGAGTACCATTGTACACTAAACAACACATATCAGTAACAGAAAAAAATATTTTCACCAAGAAATAATTTATATAGTGAGCACAACAACAGCCCAGTTTTTCTAACATGGACTTTGATACCATTTTTAATGTCTCTTCCTTTCCACCTACAAATTTTTTTTTTCCTAAGGTTACCTCTGAGATTCAATTCTGTTCATTTACCATTCACCATACCTTTGAAATCTCTTGTTTAACATACTTCTATTAAACATTGTTTTTATGTTGAGTCAAATACTCAACATATATAATTTTATAACTCCTATTTTCTTTCGTTAGATTTTGTATGTCTCAAATTCACATATATATATCACATATATATATTTCACATCTTTCCCTATGTAAATAATTTACTATATTCGTTTAAGAACTTTCATGTAACCCGTAATGATATATGGTTCCTTTCCCTTAACACCATATTTCACCATATCTATTTATTTGTTTTCGCGTGGTCACTATATTACACTCTCATAGGTTCTATGAGTGATATATAATTCATTTCCTTTTATATCTTAACACGTTTCCAATGGTCATGATATTATATAACGTTTCTATATATCATAAAGTTATAAATTGGTCCTTTTCTAAATAGAATCGTTATTTCTTTTCCACGATATTACTATACCCTTGCATCCATTGGTTTCAACATGTGAATATAAATATTGTTCTTGTACCACCATGAATATACAATGTGCATCTAATTGGACTGAAATATTGGTTGAGAAAAGAGATATCAATGTGGTTCTACTTCTTTTGCTTTGTTTGCAAGTTCAAATTAATGTGTTTGTGACTTGGAAATCAAATCGTATCTTTCGTGGTAACTTGGTTTGATGGACCACTGGTGTATTAAGTTGGTTTGATCCCGCGAAAAAGAACTTGGATTTATTTTATACGCAAGAGTCTTGATTTATATTTTTTTTATTCTGCAACGTATACCTTATCATTTATGATGATTGACCATATGATACATTCGGGTACTTTGCAATTGATTTTATGGATTTACATTAAAATTGCTAGGCGGCAACGATTTTAGTTTTGATTTCCTCAACCCAATCCTCGTCTATAGCATCGATCTAAGGACACATGGACGATTGAGATGGTCCAAGGCCAGTTAGGTTTTTGGAGGAAGTCGTATTAAATCTCTGACCTGAAGATTGAGATGCTGCTCATTCCTGGGGAGTTAGGAGCTATGCATTCCCAGACATTTCGGCGTGATGATTTCCTTCTTATGGTTCACTTCCAGGTACATATACTTAGTCGTTCCATGGTTTGATCCTGATAATTTTCTTTCTGTGAGTGAACACATATATACATCCTCCTCGGCGATATATATACCTTCGTTTCATGGTTTTGATTTTAGATAAATAATTTCGTTCAACTTCTTAAAGCTGTCTCGGCCAGATTTATATAATTCCCATAGTTAAATTGGCTCTGTTGCGTTTGATTTTTAAGCTCAATATCTGTATGTAGAGATATGCCCTTCTTATAGCCAGGAAGAGATCGTTCCATATATTTTTAACTAACGCAATTAATCTCTCTCATTGCATTTCGAACCTCCTATATAATTGTGTTTTTAACACTTGAATCGATTTTTCGTAGGAACTATTTCGTGTGTTTTTCAGTGACCATACTTATTTTGTTTCGAGCCGAGTTGTGCCGAGCTCTAGGTGCCTCACTTCCGGCGACCAATCTATACCCTAGGTATACTAATCAGCTCGAGTTTGATTTTTAATCATTGTTTCCATCATTCCGATTTGGTTACATGGTCTTCGGAATTTGTATTTAATGCCAAATAAATTTATTTGCATCTTGTTTGGGAATGAGGGTTTCAACTTACGAGGTAATTTTTTTTTAATTATGACCTGTATTAAAATTAATACTTTATCCTTGTGAAATATCTATTCTTAACCAGTTATCACATAATTCTTACTTTGCGCTCATCTTGTTTCAGGTAATCTCAAATATCCTTGAGAGATAACATGAGATGGTGTTTGGATAACCTGTCTTTCGTTTGAAATTAACTTCATTTCCCCATTTTAATTTTCAGGTTGGTATCGACATTGTCTTCGTCAGAGTATAAACAGTCTTTCACATGTTTAGTTTATAGCTCGTCCTGACAATTCCAATCTTATTGTCATAAAATTTTCAATTGTAATAATGGACTTTTAAACAGAGACTCGGATTTCTTATAACTCTTGATTATGTAAATTCAGTTTATAATGATTTCTATGTATATATTATTGAACGGGATATTCTCGTTTAATTCGTTAGTTTCAGGAGAGTATATATACAAATTTTGTTTCATATGAATAGGTTGATGATAGACTCCAGTTATTCTCAGATCTCTATTTCATGTTAATATTCATGTCATATTTTCTTTCTGCTGTAACTTCCTGCTTCACTTTATACACCAGAATTGATAAATTTAATAGTCCTAGCTTACCCTTCTGTTCCATATAATTTGTAGTAATACATACACACACACACACACACACACATATATATATATATGAGTTTACACAAATCTTTCTTGGCATAGTAACTAATATCTGTGTATCAACAATTTGTATTATTAGATATATCTCTACGTGATCCCTCCTCTTCAAGGTACAGGTTTTCAACTATGGATACTTTCTCATGTATCTCTTTGGAGTTATGCGAACTCATATTTCATTCTATCTACTTTCTCATGTCTATTTTAATACTCCAGAAAGTATAAACTCTCATTCTATATCTCAGTTTAGAATTGTCACATTTATTTACTTTATATCAACAAGAGGAGGCTCTGGATAGTCAATAACTCTAGTTCCTAATAGCACCTCTAACCATAAATTATTAATTATTTTCTAGTGTATCTCTGTTATTCCAAGCATCTTATGAGTTCTGTCTGAAATTCATTTTAAATTTTTTTATGTGTTTTCCTGTTGATTATTCAAACTGAACATGTTATAAGCAGAGGATATCATCAATATAATATTTCATGTTTATTTCACAAACCAAAATTATTTCCAGGTTCATTTATAGTGCAATTAACGCAACTTTTTTCTGTAATTCCTATTCCTACAACTATGCAGAATTGAGAGGATTAAATTCTTCTACACAATTTTGTAAATGTATGGAATACAAGTTTCAGAATTTTAAAGTAAAATAACATCTAGATTCATTAATCACACTACACAGTAACAAGTAATTCAACCATTCATAAACACTATGGGCATACCACTTCTACAAATGACCAATCCTCCCAACCTTAGAGTTCCTCTGTCTCCATAACTCAACCCCTAGCTAAGATCATATCCTAGAACAGACCAACCCCAATCTGTTATGGAGTAGCTTATTTAAGCTTATGCTTCCCAAAGCCTGTTTCTAATTTTGCGTCCAGAATTACAGGATGCTTTTCTTCCTGTTTGCCTAGGCTTCCCTTATTTAGGGATTTTTAAAGCTTTTTCTGCTTTTCCAGCTTTTTAATTCCTCCCAAATACTCTGCACCTCATTGGGGAAATCTATATTTTTCCTCAAAAATCTAAATTAGAAATAAATTCTTTCAAGGATTTTTGAAATATTTTTGGGGAAAGTCTTAGCCCCTTTCCATACCTCATGGATTTGGAAAGTGATCTCATAATTCTCATTTGGTCAATATGCACAGAATTATTTTATTTATTTTTCATAATTAAATAATTAATTACATTCCCACAATACTTATCCATTGGGGTCCACTCCCCTTTGGATTGAAGTTCAAATTTCTAACTCGGAAGAAAAACATAAAACTAGGGGTGTTAAAAATGGGGTGCTTGACCTGACAGTGTAGAGGAACCCATGTGGGTTAGGTGAAGATGTCCCCGTACTCCTCCACAACCTTGTCCATTTGTTGCATTCGTGCATAGGAGCCCTGTCTAGAGGTCGTGGCCAGAAAATTCTTCTTGCCTTGGGGGAAGATCATCAGTAAAACAAATTTCCTAGTTTGGAAAATGAGCTTACTGCATTGTTTTCTAGTAACCAAAGAGATAGTGGCAGGCGGTGGTACCTCTAGTATCCTATATACATTGTTTCCTAAAGTAAAAATAACAACGTGATTCTGGGACTCATACACAACATGTCACTTCCACAAGTATGGCTGGCCTGATAATACATCAGAATCATGAAGAGGAGAAATGTCACATAATACTTCATTTTTGAAGGGCTTGATGCTATAGGGAAGGCGACACTATTCGCTGACGTGGAGATCTTGTCCCTGGTGAAGCCACCCAATTGTGTATGGTTGTGGGCATGTTATGGTTAGTAAGACTAATCGCTTCACAGCGTCTACTGAAATGGGGTTATTTTGGCTCCCATTGTCGACAATTAACTATAGCAAGGAACCCTTTAACCACATCTTAGTGTGGAAGATACGCTCTTCCTCCTCTGGATGTTTCGGTTCCTCCTTCTAGATGTTCACAATGGAAACAATGGCATTGGGATCTTCATCAATAATATGTTTCCCTTTTTCATTCCCCTTGTTAGGTTCTGATTCAGATTCAGAGCACGTATCTAATTCAGAAGCCCTCATCTCGGCCAACAGTCACTGCTTGGCCAAACACTCACTTTTGTTGTGAGTGGAGCTCTTTTGGAACTCACACCACTTTCCTGTGTCATTATTTGGCCTCAAAATGTTTTTATTTTCTTGTGGTTTTGATAATTGTTCTTGGGCTGCATGCCTTGTCTTTATCCTTTTTTCTGCATTTTTGTGGCACCTTTCTGTTATTTTGATTCGCAGATTCAAAGTATTGCTTCTTCTGTTTGAATTTCTGCTCAATCTTGGCAGCATATCAGTATGTTGTACCAAGAGAGGAGATGTCGAGGAAATCCATTTCCTCCTTAATGTATCTGTGTAGACAATTGTGATACTTTAGGACCAAATGTTTCTCCAAATCTTTGATACCCTACTTTGTACACAGGGTATGGAACAAATTCGTCAGCTCATGCAGATCTTGATCCCTTTGTTGTCGCAACAAGGTCCATTGTATGTACTTGTCTTCATAGCTCCCCACAGGATAATATTATTCATTTATGGCGTCTCAGAAAGAAGTCCAAGTGGGTACGACTTATAACAGAGAGGGTTCTATCTCATCTTTTTTCTCACAGTAGAGTTCCCATGAGTCCTTGACATCAGGGGTAGCTTTGAGGAGTGAAAAAATAATCTTCTCCCGATCGGAAAAGTTATGAATTGAGAAATATCCTTATAATATATTAAACCATAAATCTACGACATCTCCATCTAGTTGACCCTCAAATATGGGAATTTCAAAGTTTACTTGTACCTTAAATGGATTCGCGCCTCCAGAGTGGCTGCTGGATGCAGATGCGGTACCGGTGGGCAGTCGTTCAAGGATCTGGGAAAAGTTATCCATCATCATGTTCCTTTATTTTTTGGGGGCCTCCTTGAGAAATATTTTTGTAGGATCTCCTACTCCCTCATCTTTTTTTTTGTCCCCCATGGGCGGCCATCGGGTTTTAAGAGGATGATCTTGCAAAGGTTCCACCAGATCGGATCCCTAACTCATACCCTGACCTCGTTGGGGACATGCAAAGAAGGATCGAGAAAAAGCAGACTATTATGATACCACTAATCTGGATTTCTACAGGAACGCAACAGAATACACATATAACCATAAATACAAATATTAAGCGAAAATAACACTTCATTTGATTAATATAAAAGAACTGAAATTTTCTTACAGACATGATGGAAATAAAATAGTTAGGGCGCTTGTAGCTTATCTCTAAGAAGAGATGTGGTGGCTAAAGGCCTCTAAACTATGTTCAATGAGGCTTTAGGGCCTATTTATTTTTTAGAAACAAAGGAAAACCCTAAACATTCAAAACCCTGACCCTAGGAGATCAAGTGCCAAAACTACGAGCCCTTTTTCAGTAAATTGGTGTTTCAAATTCCCGAGGACATAACTTTTGCATCCGATTTCCATTTGATGTGCACCATACATTGTTAGAAATATCTATCTGAGGAATACAAGTTTTATGTGAGAAACATCCGCCCATGGACCCATGTTTCTCCTTGGTTTCCAAAAAAACGTCCTCTAGGGCCTTAAAACGGCTATGGAAGTTCAAGACCTGAAAAAACTACTTAAAAATAGTAATTCATGCTGAAACTGAAAAAATTGAAAGAGACAATAGTGGGGCCCCAAGTCGAATAGGTGATTGGTCACTAATATTCACCTGGATCAAATAGGCTGGTGGCCTCTAATATCCACTTGGGTCAATCTTGGTGGACTTCAACTTATCCTCCAATACCAATACCTGCTTCTCATTCTTATTCTGGAACAAATTCTGAAGAGCCATTCACATCTCATGTGTAGTGTTCTTCCCAGACAAATGAGGTATTAGTGGATCATTCACACCATATAGGATGATCAATCTTGCCCTCGTCTCCAAATATTCATACACTTCCAGCTCCTTTGGGTCGGTTGGTTTCTTGATGGCTTTCTCGGACAATTCCCAGATCCTATTGACCTGAAAGACCAGCTTGATCCTTTCCTTCCATGGACTATAGTTGGAGAATCCTTCCAACCTGTCCTCATACCAGAGACATGCCTGCAAATTCTACATTATCACCTACAATGTTACCAACTCCCTCCTAAGTTATACTTCGTTGTGAAGAAATCTAATTCATTGAATTCCAATGTAGCTCAGAAATGCTTTCATACCATGTTGAATTTCATGATCTAGGGTCTAGGTTAGAATCTTGAAATCACCGACGCTACCAAACCATGAATCTCAATAATAAATAATTTGCACAACGGAAAATATAATTCATTAAATTACATATGCACAAGTATACATAGTTTTCAACAAAATTGTACAATAATTTACAACCCAATCATTGTTATGGTAAACCAATTTGAATAATATAACAATCTATGAAATACAGGATATAATGACAAAATTCATTGTAGTTTCTAAGTTGTACTTTGTCCTATCGGTCCTTCGCACCTATACTTCTCACAAGATGCCCGTTAGTCCTTCAAATTGAAGCACAACAAGACTCAAGGAGGGTTTCCACCTAAAAATGTTGCAAGTGACTTTTTTTGCATGTACATAGGCTATTTTGAATATGCTCTCTAGGCTGGCCAATTCTGGAGCTCCAATCTTTCAGGATATCATTCACTTTTTTCCATCAAGGTCATGAAATTTCGGCACGAATCTTTACCCTATATTAAACTCCTCTTCGTCAATTCAAGATAGCTTGTCCAGAGATACTTTGGGTAGCAAGCATGTTTGCCTCCACTAGACCAATGGTACTCAATGCAATCAATACAAGATCTATACCTAGTTGGAGTTTCTTCTTGCCAAAGACAACTCCAACACCTCGCTCCCACAAGCCCCTCAAACAAATGCTCCAACACTGGTCAAATATTTGACCCAACACACGTCAAAATATTTGCTCCAAGTATGTTGTACTATTGTCCCTGGTTAAGGCATGTGCACGTTGCAACAACCCTTAAATACCCACTCAAGAAACCTCCCTTTTGTTTTGGCCTCGGAAAGGAAGGTTCTTCCTCTCGTTTGTTGTTGTTATGGGAACATTGTTGCCCCTAAAGCCTACACATTTGCCTATTTTTCAGTGGCTAAGCCTGCGATCTACCACATACCTATGCTTCTAACTACAACCCACCCAAAGCAACCATAACTTGTGTATTTTATGCCTCAACAATCAATTAAAACAACTCCTTCTTGAATCAGCCTTCTCTCCAACACACATATCCCTAAAATAGCCCTAAAGTGGCCCTCTCCTTTGTTGGTCTACCTCTCCTTGTTGCAGCCCTAGAATAGAAAATTCTCTCCTCCATTGATCTATTTTCTTCTTGTGTGTGTTGCAAAAATGGATGCCTCAAAGTGTCCTTCATCACCTTCTATTTATATCCAATAGAAGAGCTCATCATAACATCTAACAAGGGCTTCTCCAACTGAAATTTGGCTTATTATTAGCAATTTGACTGTGACTCCTTACGTGAAAACCCAACCTTAGACTTCAAAAAATAATATTTTCATTTCTAGAGATTTGATTTGAGTGATATTCGAAGCGTTGGAATCACCACGCCAAGCTCTATCACATCAAATTTTCTCACGCTCAAATTATTCATGGGTTTGGCCCAAATCACAATGGGTGCAAAATCCCAAGCTTGAATTCCAAGCCCACAAGTTGCTCTTGTGGTGCTTTTTCCTCCTATCCCTGAACCCCAAGGCTTCAAGTACCTCCAAAGCTACTAAAAAATAAAAAAAAATTAGGTTGTATGATTGATTATTGGATACTTTCAATATCTAAGTCGTTTTCCTATATAAATGCATAGTGTAGCAAGCTATGTATGTTGACAAATAGAAGTAAGTAAATAAAATGATTCACTATCTAAATTATATTTTCAAGTATTTTAAAAATCTTTAGTCACTACAAATACATCATCAAAGGTCAAAAGCAATCATACCTTCAATGGATGAAGTGATAACTCAGAATGAATGACTTAGAAGGAGCGTACTCTATGGGATTTCATACTCGACAGAAATATTTATGAAGAGAAAATCATTAAGAGATATTGTTAGAATTAATGTTTACTTTAGAGTTTGCTAAAAAAAAATTGAAGATTATTGAGACATTCTTTTAGCCTCTATCTTGAATTTTGAAGTACGTTGAATCATACACAATTGTAAGTATACTATATCTTGGTTTTGAGTGAGAATAACAATTAAAAATGTTTTCTTTATACATGATTTTTTCTAATTTTACATAATCTTATTACAATCACATTAAAAAAATTAAATCTAGTTCACACTAAAAAATATATATATATTATTTAATCATATTACGATAAGTACATTATAATCCTAAATAAGAAAATAAATAAATAAAGAACCATAAGTGATAATTCAAATTTAAATAGAATATATATCATGATTATTAAGAATAATTCTGTTTAGTTGAGACATCATTGATTTAAAAAGCCATTAAACTTATTGGTGTATTATTTTATTTTCTAACTTAGAACATAAAAAAAAGTGCTTACAAAAATTATTAATTATTTTGAAAGATTAATTATTCAATTATAAATCTAAGTTACACTAAACCTCGATTTTTTTCAATATTTCCAAAACAGGTACGTTTAAAGACATCACCTTCCAAAAATGGAAACGCCAGTCGAAACATTGGCTGAAATTTATATATGACTATAATGTAATTACCTATGAGAGTCAATAAAGATTTGATTTTCTTTCTAAATTGTTAACTATGAGTCTTATTTCATTTTTTCTTGCAAACTATGAGTCTTATTTCATTTTTTCTTGCAAAATAATGTGTTGCTCATTTTTTTTTCAAGAAAATGTGAACTAAAAATCATAGTTAACCTTTTAGAATGAAAACCAAGTCTATATTAACTCTGATAGATAATAATGTTACATTATGGTCAACTTTAGATAAAGTTTTGGCCTAGTTTCGAAGGTACAACCAGGAACAAAGGATTCCTAGAAGTTTCCCGCAACATAGTTCTAAATGGCACACAAATCATGATTCTTTAAAAATTTATCAATTATTTTGAAACAATAATCATTCAATTCTAAATGAAAAAAAAATCATGATTATTAAGACCATTTTTTATTAATTAAAAATTAATTAATTTAATAAAAATAATTAAACTTACTCCTAGATAATTCTATGTTGTTATAATCTATCTAGAATATGAAAATTATTTCAATAATAACACTGTCGTAAATTATTTCAATAATAACACTATCGATTATCGAGATAAATTATTTCCAAATATGAATAAGAATAGATGTTAAATACAATATTATGTTTGCACTATAAATTCATTAAAATAAATACAACTTTATTGGTAAATGATATATGATTTTAGGGATAGTAGAAGACAGATCGCATCAACAATTTATAATAAATTAAGAAAAATGTTATTATTTCTGAAAATAGATGCGATTAATATTATCAGGAATGATTGAAAACAAAAATAATAAAAATAAAAAATAAAAAATAAATTACTATTTCTTAATTAAATAAAAAAATATATACCATTTATTTAAAATTTTAACTTTAATTTTAATAGGAATACTATTTTCGAATATTTTAGAAAAAAAAATAAGAATAATGAAAGAAGTTGTGAATTTGTAATTAAAAAAATATGTTGATTTATTTGTTTTATATATATATATATATATATGAGAGAAAGTAGTTTTTTATTATAAAATTCAATTGAGGAGTAAAGATAAAATTGAGAGGAAAAAATAAAATACACTCTAACGAAATAAGTTTTTTTTAATTAAATTACTTAAATAAAAATATATTTATATATAATCAATATTATATATTTTTTATTAATTTATAAAAATATATATTAATTTTTTTTATTGATTGATGGATAAGAAATTTGAATCTTGAATTTTATACAATATTTTTAATTACCATATATATATATATATAGATATCAGGGCCTCATTAAATTATTGGGAAATCGATGAGAATGTTGCATTGCAAAACATTAATATTATTAAAAAAATGTTACTTCTAAATTCAAAGAAAAAATGTGGTGTGAGAAAGATCTAGCAGCTAAAATAAATTAAGGTATTATAAGGAGGTCATCAACCCCACCTTATAAATCAAAAGTATCTCTCTGTTTTAACTTTCTCAAAGAAAAAAATTAATATAGCCGATATTAGAACGAATTCTCATGAGCTCCATAGTGAAACACGTAGTTGGACAGTTCCTAAAACACCATGGATGGAAAGGATCTACCATATCTGTGAGAATATGAACATCAAGGATGAAAATCACTTCCTCTTAGAGTGCCCCGCATACAACCACATTAGAGCTCAATTTGGTAATCTATGTTGCAATACTTACCTTTCTAGCCTTTTAAGATGTCAAAATTATAGTGAGCTCGGGAGGCTTCTTTCCAAGATTTTTGAACATAGAAATAAAATCTTAAATAAAATTAAATAACTATTTTATTTAGGTTTGATAGACCAAAAATGGTCTCAGTAGACTTTAACCATCATCATCATCATCATATATATATATATATATATATATTATAAAATTATTATAAAAAATTAAAATATCCATCTCTCAATTAAATTAGCAGGTAGGGGGGAGATGTAGTCGAGGCAGCGTAGGGATTGGGGAGATAGAGAGGTCGGCAGGTCTGCATAGAGGCTATGTAGAGTTTTACAAAGCGTTGGAGAAGAGAGCATAGCTCGAGGGAGAGGCGGTTCGATGGGAAAGGTGGTTCGTGTGAGGGAGGCTACGTGTGGAGTGATAAGGGTGCTGGCGTTGCCGTGGGAGGAGAGTTTGATGGGGGAGCGGTGTGAGCATGAGTTTGGGTGTGACGCCGAGCCGCAGGGTTTGGAACGAGTTCTGTAGTGAGTGGGGAAGAGGCGTAGAGAGAAGGCTGTAGTTTGTTCAGAATTTTATTTTTAATTTTATTTTTAATTTTTAAAACAACAGAGAGTAGAGAGAAAAGTAGGAGAAATGCATTCTCAAAGACAGCAGAATTTTAAGCACAGCAGATTCTAGAAATTGTCAATAAGACCGAGAAATGTTTCTAGGGACCCAACAGCAAAGAATTGGACAAAATGCATAGATTTTTCTTAGGAAATGTGGCAGAATTTTGCCAGTAAAAAATCAGCAATTTCTCAGAGAATTTTTCAATGAAAAAACTCATAAACTTCTTCAGAAATCCAATTTAAACAATTTTCGGCAGCTCTCCAAATTACAGAATTTAATGGGCAGAAATTGTAGGAAGAAATCAACCTTCGATGGGCAGTGCTGCCTTTCTCCAAGCCAAATTATGATTGTTGTGATTTTGAATGCTGCTCCTTCTCAAAGCCAACACTGCTCTTTTTCAAAACACCTCTGAATGGCGGCAAAAACTCTGTTGCAGAAACTCTCTAAATGCTGCAAAAATGCAGATATGCACAGGCCATAAACACAAATGGCTCACTCAATTTGGAGCAGGGCCAGCAATCGCCCACTCTGATACCATGTTAAACACCATGTAAAAGCACACACATAGTGTATGAGGAAGATAACACACACACAAAAGAGAATCTCAACACAATGGAGGATAAACGTGTAGCTCATGTTTTCCATTATACAAAGATGTACATTTATAATACAATGGTGTGACTTTTGGTTTCATATTCCAAGGTCACTTGGACTCCATTGTGACTTTTCGCATTTCACACCTACCCATATAGAATTAGGTGTTCCAACAAATATCTTATTTAAAAGTGGATTACTTTCTATCCAATTATCCTAGGCTTATTATACCTCATAAATTTTACAGATTTAAATTATATAAATAAATTCTTGTAACAAGGAACAAACTTGAATTTGAAAACCAATAGAGTAGTATTAAATGTGTTAATTAGGTAATGGGAAAAATTTTGTGAACTCGAAATCCGCGATTGGAATTTTATCCGTTCGCGTCAACAATAAGTACAGAAAGGAAATTTAAAAATAAATAAATTATTAAACAAAATAGGGTTCGGATCATGTAACATGTTTCGAAATTAATGATGAGATGGAAAATGATTTACCAAACTGAAAAAATGGTGATCTCATGATTTGGGATAGTAACTATATCCTTCACGTTAGCATTAAGTTATTAACAATTGGCTGATTAAGAAAAATAAAATATGTATAGTTAATTAATCTAATTTCTATGAGATATTAAATATTCTTAGTATTCAAACACTATATAAGATGAAAATAAATACTTTAATTATTCAAATAATGTAAAAGTATTTAAAAAACAAAAAAAATTATATATTAAATGTTAAAAATATTGATAATAATTTTTTTTTTAAATAATGTGTTTGTATTAAAATATTTACCATAATATTCAAAATTTAAATATTAAATTATTGTCAATATATATTTAAAAATAGAATAAATCACTTATTAAGTTTTTAGTTTCCATGGTTTATGATAAATAAATATTTATTTTTTGGTTATTTGTACATGTTATTGTAACACTCCTTGGTAGATAGTAATTTTTAGTTACTTTTACTTAATTAACTTGGCACAATATTCGCAAATGAAAAGACAATCATAATGATAGCATGAAATATTTTATTTTAATGTAATTACCAAGGTTAGTTATGGTTGTCCAAGGAATTAGGGGAAGGTAGACCAAGGTTAGTTATGGTTGTCCAAGGAATTAGGGGAAGGTAGAAATGCTAAAGAAAATTTACCATCATACACTTAATGGAGAGTTACTTCCCTCCCTAAGGATAAATATCCCAGATGGCAGGAGAAAGGGGAGAAAGAAGGAAGGAGGAAGAGAACTCATTACATCAGTAAGACGTTGTTGAGGTAAATGCGGGACGCTTCCATACAGAAATTATGAACTCGTTATGATTTGTGAAATTTCGATGCATACTGATATGAAGTTCGGAGCAATAAAACTCTTTAGTTGGTTGGGGCTGAGTGGAGTTTCTGTCTAAAATGGTATGAAGTTATGAGCAAGAGAACTCTTGAGCTTGTTGGGGGCTAGTGGAGTCTCTGTGCAGACCCATATGGTCTTATCCAAGTAAAAGACTATTCTCACTGGAAATTGGCACCATGTTGATGGTTGGGAGGAACGTTATTCCTTCCCTAGTGAATTCCTATGGAAATATATCTAATCTTGAGAAGATAAGTAGTAGTATAACCTTCTTGGGAATTCTTTTATATAAATTGTCCCTCTTGATTTTGGCAAGCTAAATCCCAGACTATTTTGAATTGATTTTAATAGATGGTATTAATAGAAGGATTGGAAATGTGGTTGCATACATAATTCCTATAATTTTTTCTTGATAAATGATATTAATGGAAGGATTGGAAGCATTCAAGTTGTTTGTAATTGTTTTGAGTAGTTGGTATTCATGGAAAGTTGGAAACCTATTTGTATAAAAACGAGTAGTGGAAAAGCTAGTATAAGAAATAATGCAATACATTTCTTAATTTTAGACTTACCATTATTTTGTTCTGTAGCTAGAACATCAATATCCGAATGAGCACCAACGTCCTAGGATGATTTATAAGTCTTGTATTATGATCAATATGAAAGGAGAAAAGTTAGAACAATGTGCAAACTAATAAAAATTGTAACCATGTGTAGATATCAATGGATAGGTAACTACCAAAAATAACCTAACAATGAAAAATAATGAAAATTCCTCCCTTTAAAAATTCGTTGCCAACTGTATGCGAAGTTATACAAAACAAATGGGGTTATGGTCTTCAAATAGTAAACACGTCATAATACATAATTAAAAAAGCGTAGATATCAATGTTTAAATGTAAATAGGGTAAGAATTATGCATAGTATACAGGTTTCGACTCGATATACTCTTGTCTGAGACGTAAAAGACAATTAAGGAGTGGTTTAGGTAAAAACTTCAAGTGTTAACTTAGCTAGTGGTCTCTCGAACACGGAAGAAGTTCGGTTATAGTTACAAGGAAAAAATCATAGGGGAAAATAACCATGTACTAGTTTGGTGATAGTAAGAGAAAAACTCCAATGACTAAAATGTGTATTTATCTTATGCGAGGAAATAAAGAAATCAAATTCTGTGTGAAACTAAACACAATATAGCTATTCTGATCAATCAAAAGTATAAAATAAACAGTATTGAAACATGTCTAGTAGTGACAAAAATGAAACAACACAAATAAATATTTCATCAACCAATGTAATTATAACCATTAACCACATAAAATTATACAAAGGAAAAAAAGTATAAGTTTCCCAGATAAGAGCAGGGGCTCAGTGGCCACCATAATAGACTGTTGAATCTCAAAACAATTCAATTATTCATGGAGGCAAAATCATACCACAATATTTAACTGATTAGGGTTATGAACAGAGGAAAACCCTTCCCGTGTATAAAAAATTGAAACCAGTTTATGAGAACGGGTTTATGAAAGCAAGTAGTTGTCTATAGATTATTCATTAACGGAATCTCTGGCCTTATAATGGAGGTGCCAAAAGAGATAGTAACAAAGTCTCAATCTCCCTCAGTACTATCATGGTCTAATCATCAGAGGTTAAATCCCAAAGAGTGTACTCTTAATACATTTCAGATCCATGGAATAGTGTTTCCTTTTAGACATAAAAACCCATGAATTTCACCTGGAAGGTAGGTATCATGATGCCCAGCTTGAATAGAATCAAATCTTGCCACTGATAATTTCCATCGGTTGCAAAATTGTCAAATAAAATCCCAAAAACCTGTATTACTTTTTTTTTAGTGTAATAGCATAACCTAGATAATTGGGTAGAGTAACCTTAAGAGGTATTTGATACCTTACCAAGGGTGCCCATCCTGGTATGCATGAGACGACCACTAGGTCTACAAATTGCAACGTAGCAAAATAAATTAAAACTCTGCGGGGAAATAAAACCTCTCTAACTGAAGATGGTAGCATAACCCTGACCTTGATTGCAGAGAGAGAATTCAAAGTTTGGTAGGAAGAAAATGAGAACTGGGGTTTGACGCTCAAGAGGTTACTTCCCTCATGGAAACCTAATTCATCTCGACTGTCCATCCGCCTTGGGAAGAGAAAATTAAAGGATCGATATCCAACTTTCGTTGTAGGAAAAATATTGGAACTCATCTTAATACAACTTTAAACCTTAGTACAATTATGGTAAAGTGTTGATAATGTAAGGCCTAGAAGGAATACTTCGAGATTTTGGATTGGACACCTCAATAGATTAAAAGAAATAATGACTCTAACCTCGTTACTATAAACATAGTTAAATATTAAATCTAGATTATGTAAATGACAACAATTAAATATATACTCTCGCCACCTATATTTAGTTGTGCATGTGGTATGTGCAATCATATATCTACATTTGACATCTACTTTAGAAATATTTTCAAGGGTGAAATTTTTAATATGATGTGTATGCTAAAATTAGTATCAGTGATGAAGGATTCAACATTGGGACCTATGAGCTTGACTACGATTAGGAAGATCATCTCATAGAATGGATAGGACACTATAAAGAACTTTTCTAGAAGAAAATTTCCATAAGTAAACAAGAATGAATTTCTTTAATGAATGGAGATATTGTTGGTATGCCCTTACCTATAAGAGGTGTTATGTCATCCACCTAGGTAAATCAAAAACTCTGCTGCAGATTTATTTATTAACACATGTTATTTAGTTAGTCATGAAATTGTGATTAGTGAATAGTGTGTCACAAGAGAACTTCATGCTTGGAATGATAAGAAAGTAATTTTGTGAGAATATTAGGAGATATACATGTGTGAAATGGAAAAAGAATTATCAAGTAGGAGGTAAATATGTTAAAGGAACTATGTGTATGTCTCATATGAAACCTCCTTGAGAAGCTACAGACTATTAGTAAAATTATTATTTGACTTGGACATGAGTCCTTTTGTTACAAAAATGTGGAGCCCCTATATCTATGGATAGGGTGAATAAAATGACAAGAGCTGAATAGAGAAATTTCCTTGGGAATTATTAGTGTATTGTATGCTTGATTCATAGTGATTGCATGTGCTCTACTTTCTCATGAACATGTGTTTAGAAATTATTCATATGTATATTCTATTACAAAATGATAGCCAAAATTATTCGTTTAAATTGTTGTTATGCTAGGTTGTATTGTCTCGAGGAATCTTGTGCCAATCCTTGAGAATCAAAATTATGTGTTGCTACAACTATGTGCATCATGTTTGCATGCATGGATATTACTATGATTCCCAAGGGTATGTATTACAATACAAGCAAGCATTTGATATCTATGAAAACTTTTCTCTGAATTTGAGTTATGAGACTGTTACTTAGAGTTCTTAGAACTCCGAATTTTCTAATCAGTTTGCAATACTTAGGGTTGCAATGAAATTTGAATTTTTCTCTACACATTGTTTGTATTATAGCACTATTGGCCATTTTCTTTTAACCACTGCATAATAGATGAGTTTGATGTATGATAAAATATTCCACGATCTGTTTTTCATATTTACAATTACCATCAAGGAATTCCTTAAATAGATTTCAGATGTCATTGTGTTGACTTCTTAGATAGACAGTAAATGGGTACCCTGTTATTCAGTGTAGACTCAACATCTTAATATGGTATGAATTCATAGTTTTTGAATAAATTATTTGAAACCACCCAATATGTTGGTAAAATGATTCAGGCATAGATGCCTTCCACTTGGTTCTCTTGTGTATATTGTATATTCTTTTACGAATTGAATTTGAGTAGGAAATTATCGAAAGGATGAATCAAAATTAATCTCTCAGCATGAAAATAATTTATACGTTTAATGTTAAATGTGCCTATCATTTTATTATAAGAATCAGCGCATGGGAAAGCCACACATGATTTTTTATGGAAAAATTACAGCTCACAATGTTTACACTGTGCAACTAGCATTGACCTCAAGGGAATATTTTTCTTCCTTTTCTTGGTTTCAAGATAGAAATGTTTTTGTTGGAATCCTTGTTTGTAGGAATTACATACCATATTTTGGTTTGAATTCCATCATTGAGGGTATAATTGAAGTCTTAACACTTTCCCCTTCCATGGATAAGAAAGTTTGTAGAGCAATGAACTATTTGTACTCGATGAGAAAATTGAGTTGTGAAATATATGAGTACCCAAATTTATATTATTTAGTAGGTTTGATTGTGTAGGTTGACATGGTTGGAAGATAATTTTATCATGATATGCAATTTCTTCTTATAGTCATAATATATTTAAAAAAAAAGAGAAGAATAAACCTGTGTGGATATAAAACAAGTTTCACTGGAAGTTTAATGGTGGCATTGTTACCTTGTGGATAGTTCTTTTGAACAAGACGTTGTATTACAACTATTAATTTAAAAGTTGAAATAAAATTATTTTGGTTTTTGGATAAGAAAATATGTATGGACAGAGTCAATAATACACTTTTCACAAATTCATGACATGAGGCATGGTAAGGCTTGTTTGCAAAAAGCTATGTCTTTCTTTGAAAGAAATAATTCTTATTACAAAAATAAAACATTATAACTATGACATATTCTCTCAGATTTGGATATTGATGATTGAAGGTGGTACCTCAAATAATATAATTTGGATTGTGTAAGGAAAACCTGGGAATACTAATGAAAATGGTTAAAGGTAACCAATTATATCCAAGACCAAGGATTATGATCCTTGAAATTTGTATCTTTATTTTTGTCATGAGAAATCATAAACATTTTGATCTTATTTTGATCTTTTAAGCTATTTTTGGCCAAACAAAAATGTATATTCAAGGTGTCAATAAATGATCAATGAACAACGAAGAGTTCACTCTGTTGGTGGATAATGTTGTTGATATCACAGTGAAATGGTTTAGATGGCATTGCATGTAGAACGAAAAATATGGCATGTATTTGTATTATGGATGGTTTTATGTCACTGGTTGTGTCGTTGTAGAAGAAATATGTTCTTGTTTGCATCTAGGTATATATAATATACTGTCAAATTTTGTTTAGTGTCGATCATATAAGAAGGAGTATTTGGCCTGAACTGTTATCAAGTCAATTACGGTGTCTGACTAGAGAAATTATTGATGATTACCTTAAACAAAGATACAATTGGGTTAATTGGTATGGCTCAAAATCTGAATAGAGATTTTTCGTCATAGGAAGGAAAGAATAGTATCTTCCATTGGAGTCGTAAGTGGAAGTAAATAGTAATGTCTAATGGTGACTCATGTCAAATCATAAACATATAATGAAAGGATAATTTTCTCATGGAGAACCATTTTTGAAATCGACAAGGAAATCTACCGCAAATTTCACAACCAAATATATTTAAAAAAATAAATACTCATACTAGAATACACTTTTACAGACTGGACCTTACCAGTTAAAGGACCTAACATTCAATAAAATAAGTAATATGTTGAAAACGATATAGAAATGTAATATGTGTCATCAATGAGAAGGTCAATTGATGCGTTTGAGTCCTAGATTTTGGAGGAATTTTCGACTAACCTTGGAAGAAAAATTGCATCGATAATCAGTAATATAGAATGATAAGGACCATAATTTCACGAATTATTTCAAATAGAATTTTTGGCTTTGTCAGCAACCCAATGCTGACCCCACTAACTTAATTTGGCAATAGAGATAAATTTGGTCGTCTTGATCATAGAAGGAAAAGGAGCTATCCTAAAACCTATTTATGCTACCGAGTGAATGTTACCAAGTAACATATAATATTTGAAACCTAGTAGACCATAATAATGCTATTAAGGTATAACAACACCTAGTTGCAATTCACGGTAACAATATAGGAACAATAAATAGTTTTTGAGATATTCATGAAACTTTCTAATGATTTATTACTATTTTCATTAACTCTCGTACAGTGTAGATCGTTAGCCTTGTCAGATTACGATGTGTACTGATGACCCTTGTTGGGTACATAAACAAATAAGAGTATTTTCAATACAATATTAATGAATATATATATATATGCTTAAATGATAGTCGATGAGTAACTAATGATAACACTTTATGATTGTGAATGTAGGATTCTTGGACAACCTAAATGTTATGAAAACAAATGGTCATTCATGTTGAAATGCGGAGGAAATTTTTTTATTCATAATAGAAAATCTTGGAAGCTGAACCTTTCATACATGAAGCCCATTAACATGTTGGGGATAGGAAACACTAGGGATAGTGTGTCAGTTGAGGGGCGGGAGATGTAACACCCCTTGGTAGATATTAATTTTTAGTTACTTTTACTTAATCAACTTAGAATAATATCAGATAATGAAAATCGAGTTGTAATGATAGCATGAAATATTTTATTTTAATTTAATTTCCAAGATTAGTTATGCTTTTCCAAGGAATTAGTGGAAGGTAGAAATGCTAGAGAGAATTTACCCTTAGAAAATTGATGAAAAATTACTCCACTCCCTAGGGATAAATGCCCTAGATGGGAAGAGAATGTGAAGAAAGAAGGAAAAGGGAGGAGAAATAATTACCTCAAACAGACATTGTTGAGGTAAAGAAAAGCTGTTGTAATACATAAATTATGAACTGGTTATGATTAGTGAGATTTTTGTGCAGAACAATATGAAGTTATGAGCAAAAGAATTCCTGAGCTGGTTGGGGGAAAGTGGATTTTCTGTGCATACCGGTATGATGTTTTGAGCAAGAGAACTCTTGATTTCGTTGGGGGTGAGTGGAGTTTAGGTGCATACCGCTATGGTCTTATCCAAGTAAAATATTGTTCTAACTGAAATTGGATAGGGGAAAGACTGGTGGGATATCAGGTGTATAAATTTGATGAATAATGAAGATTTATCCACCGATATTATCCTGGTCACACACTAATTCGAATTCATGCATAACACATAACCTCTTCTACAATTGATCATCAATATGCGGAAATAGAAATAGTCGCATGCGCACATAAACACAAATGTAATGGGGAAAGAAATAGATGAAAACCCCCAACTATCTGTATATTATAATGGAAGAGAACATGTAACAATACATAGCACAATACTCCTCACAAGTACTCAGTACTATCTCCAGAAGTTACACACAAACTAGCTCAGTTTTGAACAAGCCACAGGTTCAAAACTCATCCACTATTTACCTACCTCTACTGTGCAATCCAAGTTGGTGTAATGAGAGATCCAAGGTCGAATCTCCTTGGCTTCAACTGCGCAATCCTCATTGGCAATCTCCTCCAATGCTTGTGCAAATATCATGCACAACTAATGTCGCAACTAATAGAAAACTCACCCTTTCATCTACCTCTTCCATTGGTCTTCACTGAACTGTCCATGCACTGCAGTCAACTAATGTGTTCTTTAGTTGAATAATGAGTTAATAATTAGTGAATTAAATAATATTTAATTCACCCCACTCATCTCTAGTGTATTAGCCAGTTAAAGTAAATACAACTAGTTCAACTAAGTTAAACAGAACACAACTCCACCAATTGTCTCATCAACTCCACAAAACTCCGCCACTTGAGTTCTAACTGAAGTCAACCATGCATGAGCTCACCAAACCCCTCAGGAATAGCGTAAGTCCTTCTGTCATCTCCTGTGCCACATATATGCACTTAACTGAAGTGTTCCAAGAGAATAAGCTAATTTTTATAATCCAAATATTATTAAGAGCTAATAATATTCGACATATCTATTTTTAGACTGGAAATCTAAAAATAGATTCCGCCCAATATATCTAAAAATAGAAGTCCATCTATTTTTCCAACTTGACCAACCATCCACAAATAGCATCTTGCAACTCATAGAATATGATTGACATGTCTAAAAATAGACATAGTCTAAAAATAGACTTGCGCCAAAAATAGCCTGCGGGCCCACTTAGTGAAAGCGACTCTTTTCACTAATCATTTCACTAGCTCCATCATCTTGTTACATTTCCAACACTCCCTCTCAACAAGATATGGATTATACGCAACCCCTATCCTGCCTGCAACCCCTATCCTATGTCTGTGGAATTCTAATTTCTCTAGTAGCATGTCAGGATGTCGGCATCACGATCCTCCGTGAGGGAATATGTAAAGTAACATGATTCTCGCTGCACACAATCTCTGATATAGTGGTTTTACACGATCTTGATGTGTTTGGATCTATCATGAAATACTGGATTAGCCGATAGTTTAATGCAACTCTGGTTATCACAGTAAGTCACTGTAGGCTCCAAATGCAACCCGAACAATCCAACGAGGATCTTCCTCATCCAAATAGCCTCGCATGCAGCCAAGCTAGCTGCCATGTACTCGACCTCTACTGAACTGAGTGCCACGGATCTTTGCTTCCTGCTGTACCAAGAAACTGTTGTCGACCCAATGCTGAAAACTCCTCCAGATGTGCTCTTCCGGTCTGTTGGGCTCCCTGCCCAATCTGCATCAGTGAAGCCAGAAAGCTTCGCTCCATCCTCATGTCTGTACCATAGACCATATCCCGATGTGCCACTAAGATAACGCAATACATGCTTGCACCGCATCCAGAAGAGCTTGGTAGGCTTAACCATAGCTTGCAAAAGCTGGTTAACAGCATAGCATATATCGGGTCGTGTATTGACCAAATACATAAGCGACCCCACCAACTGTCGATAGACAGTGGCATCCACTACCTCTGCTGAAGTAGCATCCTCCTTCCTCCAACCACCAGAAATAGGAGTATCAACAGGCTTGCAGCCATGCACGTTGAACCTCTCTAGTATCTCCCGGGCATACTTACCCTGAGAAACAAATAGTCCACCACTGTGCTGCCAAATCACCAAACCCAGGAAGTAATGAAGGAGGCCCAATTCCTTCATCTCAAACTCTCTAGCAAGATCCTCCTTGCATGAAAGTATCAACAGCTCATCACCCGTCAAAATCAAATCATCTACATATAATACAATGATCAGCAACTTCCCCTCCACCACAATATGGTATAGGTTAGGATCCTCCTCACTCTTGGAGAATCCAAGTCTGGTGAAATAACTGTCTATCTGTGTGTACCAAGCACGAGGTGCTTACTTCAACCCGTACATTGCTCTCTTGATTCGCCAAACATGCGACTCACTGTTGAAGATCTCGAAACCTTCGAGCTACTCTATGTACACCTCCTCCTCAATGACTCCGTTGAGGAACGCAGTCTTCACATCCATCTGATGGATGTGCCACCCCATCTGTACTGAGAGATAGGATCGTCCGTATGGAAGAGTACCTTGCGACAGGTGCAAAGGTCTCCTCATAATCGATCCCCTCGATCTGTGAGAAGCCACAGGCAAAAAATCTTGCCTGTACTTCTCCACACTCCCGTTAGCTGCCTGCTTCACTTTGTAGATCCATCGCGAACCCACCACTGATTTCCCTTCCGGTCGCGAGACAATCTCCCATGCACTGTTTCTGACAATCAAATCATACTCTTCCACCATGGCATCTACCCATGCGGGGTCCTCCACAGCTTCCTCGAAAGAGGATGGCTCTGTCACGACACATTAGCTCACAAGAGCCATGTATCCAGTGTACCAGTTCGGTGACTGTCTCTATCTGCGCTGAGTTGTAGGTGGTCCTACAACCTTCTCTGTATCTCGAGCCAGTCGCTCAGCTTCCGTAGTGCGCTTGCGCCCTCTGATGGTTGGCGTTGCATGAGTGGTCTCTTCCACTCCATGAACTTCCTCTTGTGGCTGATCCACATCCGGAAGCTCCTCCTTAGGAACTAATAGCTCCTCTTCTGCATGCAAGTGTGGCTCCCTCTCAAGCGAACACTGCATGGCTTTCTCCTCTTGAAATTTGATATCCCGTCGCACAACAGTCTTGCGACTGTCTGGAAAATACACCCGATAGTTGTGAGGTGTATCAGTGTACCCCACAAATATTCCAACCTCTGTGGTCGGATCCAGCTTCTTTCTGGCGTCCTTCGTCACATGCATGTAGACAGGTGAGCCAAAAATCCTCAAATGAGAAATGTCAGGCCTCTTGCTAGAAAACGCCTCCTCCGGTGTACTCATGCCAAGTATCTTGTGAGGACAACGGTTCTGCACATACACTGCAGTATTGCATGCCTCAGCCCACAAGTGAAGGGGTAGGCCTTGATCATGCAACATCGCCCGTGCAGCACCCACGATCGTTCTGTTCTTCCGCTCAGCCACCCCGTTCTGCTGTGGGTTATGGGGTGCGATGAGCTCTCTCTGAATCCCTTCTGCGCTGCAAAATTCCTTGAATTCAGTAGAGATGAATTCACCACCATTGTCGCTCCTGAGAGCCTTCACATGCTTCCCCGATTCCTTCTCAACCAGCGCCTTGAATTCACAGAACTTAGAAAATGTCTCGCTCTTCTTCTGCATGAAGAAGATCCAGCACTTCCGAGAGAAATCATCAACAAAGATCACATAATACCTGTGCTTTGCTGTCGAAGCAACTGAGAAAGGACCACACACGTCTGTGTGAACTCTCTCAAGGATCGTCGCGGCGCGACTATCCTTCTCGTGAAAGGTGGCTTTCACATACTTCCCTAAAGTACACCCCTTGCACTGATCTGACTGCGCAAGAGTGCCCTTAGGAAGCCCAGTAGAAATCTGCTGCAGTATCTTCAAAGCTCCATGGTGAAGGTGGCCCAATCTCCGGTGCCACAGCTCGCCATCATCCCGGCTCACCACTTCTCCTGCCTTGCATTCCATTGTTGCGCAGCCATCTACTTGCAACTGATAAAGGTTCTTGACTCGAACCCCTATCTTCTGGGTCTCTCCAGTTGTCTTACTACGCAGGAAAGCTTTTCCTTCGCTGAAGACCACATCATACCCCTTGTCTTCCAACATCGCCACAGAGATCAGATTCTTCATCAATCTTGGAACATGCAAAACTTCCTTCAATACGAAGGGTTTACCAGACTCCCTCTCAAAGGAAATGGTACCGATACCGGTCGCACTGTATCTACCATCATCGCCCATCTCGATGTGCACTCCAAGATCTTTTTCCTCCATATCTGAAAATAGATCCCGATCTCCTGTCATGTGAAATGACGCACCACTGTCCAAGAACCATACTGATCCCATCACACTTGAGACCAAGCATGTGATGTGAAAAATCCAGTTCAAACTGGGAGGCCAATGCCTCTCCCGCTGCAGATCTAGCAGCCTTCTTATTTTTCTTCTTCTGCGGACAGTTTGTGGCATAGTGTTCGTGCTGGTGACAGTGAAAACACTTCACCTTGGAAATGTCTTGCTTCTTACCTTTCGCACCAGACTGAGAAGCTTTCTTGCTCTTCCCCTTCTTTGCTTTGGCAGCCAAAGCGCAATTTTCTTCATCAGATGCCTTTGATGAAGATCCGTCCCTGGTAGTCCGCCTTATCTCCTCTTGCATGAGATCCGACCAAAGTCGCTCCCATCAGAAACTTCTCCCACGACCATACAGAGTCTGATAGGAATGCCAACTCTTCGGAGAGGTCAAGGGAGAGCGAGGTCACAGTCCTCTTCTTCGACAGTCACCCCCACACGTCCCAGCTCATCTCTGCATTGAGTGAACTTCGTGAGGTATTTGGCGATACTATCGCCTTTCTCCATATTAATGTTTCTGAGCTTATCCTTGAGCGCCAGCTTCCTTTGGTCGCTCTTACTCTGGAATAGATCTGTCAACGCTTTCCACATCAAATATGGAGAAGCTTTTCCATGCAGGCTGGATACAATGTGATCCTTTACGCCCTCCAACAGAATCCTTCAACATTTCGCCATCTTCTTTTGCCAAGCCTCAACTTCAGCAGGATCAGTAGGCTTTTGGACATCCATATCTATGAACTCCTTCAGCCCGTTATCATCTAATACCGCCTCCATCCGGTCTTCCCATGCAGCATAATTCGAACTGCCTTCAAGGGCATACTCGAGTCGAAAACCGTTGAAAGACATTTCAACTCCGGCACCAAGAAAACAAGCTGCTGCAAAATTCAAATTCCAAGCTCAAAACTCAACTGCTTCTGGATCTGTGAGAACAAATTATTTCTAGCACAGAGATCAACTGTAAGGGAATTTACTGGATATATCACCTTTTAGAGAAAGGATGGATCCGCAGGCCACACAATAGACATGCACTCACTAATGGGGCACTGTAATCACCGTAATAGATCCGATGATCAATCTTGCTCCGATACCATGTATAAAATTGAATAATAGCTGAATTATTCACCGAGATTATCCTGATTACACACTATTTAAGCTTCATGCATAATACATAACCTCTTCTACAATTGATCATCAATTTGCGGAAAGAAACAAACAGACAAGACATAAACACAATATGTAATGGGAAAGTTTTATATTTAAAATCCCTGCCTATTTTGTATATTATAATGGAAGAGAACACAACAATACATAGCACAATACTCCCCACAAGTACTCGTACTATTCCAAAGTTACACACAACCAGCTCAGCTTTGAACAAGTCACAGTTCAAAACTCATCCACTATTTTGCCTGGCTCATCGCGTAATCCAAGTTGGTGTAATGAGAGATCCAAGTTCGAATCCCTTGGCTTGATCACGTAATCCTCATTAGGAGGATGCCCCAATGTCAGGCAAATCTCACACACAAACTAATGTCGAACTAATAGCAAACTCACCCTTTCATCTACCTCTTCCACTAGTCTTCACTGAACTGTCCATGCACTGCAGTCAACTGATGTGTTCTTTAGTTGAATAATGAGTTAATATTTATTGAATTAAATAATATTTAATTCACCCCACTCATCTCTAGTGTATTAGCCAGTTAAACTAAATACAACTAGTTCAACTAAGTTAACCTGAACACAACTCCACCAACTGTCTCATCAACTCCACCAAACTCCGCCACTTGAGTTCTAACTGAAGTCAACCATGCATGAGCTCACCAAAACCCTAGGAATAGCATAATTCCTTCTGTCAGATGCATGGGCCACATCCGTAGCTCCAACTGAAGTGCTGCAAGAGGATAAACTGAAGTTTATAGTCCAAATATTATTAAGGGTAAATAATATTTGACTTTTCTATTTTTAGCCTGGCAGTCTAAAAATAGACTCCGCCCAAATGTCTAGAAATATAGGTCCATCTATTTTTACCAACTCAACCAATCATCCAAGAATAGCATACTGCAACTCCTAGACCATGCTCCATATGTCTAAAAATAGACTTTGCGCCAAAAATAGCCTGCGGGCCCACTTAGTGAAGGCGACTTAATTTTCACTAAGCTCCATCATCTTGTTGCATTTTCAACATTTCCCTCCACTCAAGTATGCAATTTTAATTTCTCGCATGACTAGGGCTATTTTTAGTAAGTTGACTAGTTAATTTAGAGATTAGTGAGTTAATTATAGTTACAAATATTCATCTAAAATTCTATTGACTCTATTCATTACTAGAGCACGGATAACTGATTTTCACTAACTATAACTCCATTGTCATTTAGGACAAATTCCATCATGTATTTATAAGAACAAAAAATTTGAGATTCCCTCCAATGCATACTCAAGTCTCAATCCATTGAAAGACATTTTTCCTGCACTGAAGAGAATCTGCCACCAAAAAATCTACAAATTGAAATTTCTTTGAAGAATATCTGGAACAATGTTTCTATGTAGTCTTCCAATGCTCTGATACCATGTAGAAATAACTCAAAATTTGCAACTTCTAATGAAATCAGAATGAAATCAAGAGATACGAATTTCATCTACTACATTTTGCGGAAGGAAAAATGATAATAGAAACACATGCAATCATTCAATCACAATGAACATAGTTTTTACTTGGGAAACCAATTGGGAAAAAAGCCCTCCTCTATTTGTATCAAATCACATGAGAAAAATGATTTATTACAATGACAACTTCAATCCTTGAAGCTCAACCTGCACTGCAATATTGATCTCCACCTGAGTCTTCTCTGAAAAATACTTAGCCAATCTAGGCCTATTGCTCCTATTTCCTTACACAATTCAACTCCTAAAGAATAGGAAGAGCTCATATTTCTTTCCAAAAATCTCAAGAGAATGAGCTCACTTGCTCAATGCAAACTTTGTACACTAAACAATATACAATAATAAATACAATTATGTCTTTCCCTCCACTAAACTAGGAAATTTAAATTGCATGCATGAAAAGGGATATTTTTAGTAAATTGACAAGTTAACTGAGATACTAGTGAGTTAACAACAATTAAAAATATTCAAATGAACTCCTACTGACTCTATTCATGAATAAAGCTCAAATAATTGAGTTCCATTAGCTATAACTCCACTAGATTGCTAGATATTAACAATCAAGGCAAAACTCTACTTCTTGCCCACAAACTCGAATTGACCAACTTAACTAAGTGACTTGGCCTTGTCACTCCTTCCAACTGCAACTCAATTCATCTTGCTGATGTGGAAATTCAAATTTCTCCATTTGACTAAGGCACAAGTCAAATTAAGCCTTTTCTTGCTACAATTTAACAAGAGAAGGGATATAAAACCATAATAAAAGAATATTGAGTTCTTAGTTTAATATTGTAAGTAGGAAATCTATAATTGGTGCGGAATCCAAAATACCATACCTAAAATGGTAGGTGTCATTGCGAATTGAGTTGGGGGTGGAGTTTCACCTCTGGAATAATTTCCAATTGATAACCACTACAATCCCTACAATCATCAAAGCCTCTATGATTCTACTTTCCAGGAAAAACAACTCTGTAAAATATTGCAACAACTCATGGGTTGCAAACTATCTTCATGCAGGAGATGTCAAGAAAGGTGTTTAAATCATCAACTATCCATCATGTGTCATAATACTACAACGTCCTCTATATATTTCCATAATACTGTTTGAAATTCCCATGCAAGTCGAATTCCAGACATATTTTCCTTCACTTAATTTCCACATGATTTGTTTTAGGTGCTCTACAAGCTCCCACGTGTATGTCTTCATGGTTTCCGGGTGCAGTGTATGAACTCCCCTGCAGACTACCATTTGGAAGGAAACATGCCCCATTTATTTAAACCTATGGCTCTCATCACGAGATGAGGAGTCCAAACCCCCATATAAACAACCTCCATGTGGAACTTAAGAAAATTTTATTACCTAAGGAGCTCCTCTTAAAATTTAATTTGAAAAAGGTACCTTCTAAGGTTCATTACTTTCCAATTCCCTAATAACTCATTTTGTATATAAGGATTGGGCCTCAATATGAATTTTTATAATTCATAGCCCCAGTGCATAGAAGTGCAACATAAGTTCTAATTAGAATAATAGAAGCCATTGCATCCATTCATATTAACCCAAGTAAATTCATGAATAAATTTCTTGAAACACTTATAAGCACTATTAGATGGAACCAACATGAATAATATACATGGATTCCTATTAAGAAATTTGCAAGAACTTAAAATTGAATAACCAATAGCATAATGGGCTTAGTTGGGTACTTCTTAACTATGTTGTCTACGTGTTATATAATGATGTCCAATAATCTTTTAAGTGATTGAGGCTTAAAATCCAAAAAGGGATGTGAAGATATTTAAAGTTCTTGCTCAATTGAATCAAAGACCATCCTTGCTTATTTAACCAAGTTTGGGGTCACAAGGGATAAATTTTAAATTTTAGGTTTTAACTCACTATATGTAAGATCTGAAGGTATTGGGCAAGCCATTGTTTTACTCATATACTTTTGTTCCTCTACTATGGTAAGAAAATAATCATTTGAAAAATTCCCATTGTGAAGTTGCTTGGTTTACTACTCAAGAAGTGGGATATCTTTAATAAAACACTAGCTCACTAGATGAAAAATGTGATAGTCCAAGACCTTTAAATTGCCATAATTTAAAATGATTAAATAAGAGAGAACCCATGTCATATACATATGAGGATGTCTACTTCATTTGATTTTCACAAGAGACACAAAGGAAAGATAGAGCCTCTAAAAATACAGTTTCTACATCTCTAAAGGGACTTGAGCATTATCAAAATCAATTTTAATGAAAGATGATGTGAAGGCCCATAAACACTTTCTCACTGCATTCCTTCCTTGGCCACAATAAAATTGTTAAAAAAAAAAAAACTTTTGTGAAGCTAATATATTACAAAATGACTATTCTTAGTCAAATAGTTAAGTCCCTAGGACATAAATTTATAGGAGACATTTAGAAAGGTGATCAACATTTGGCCAGTAATGTGATCCAAGAATTTGGGCTTGGGGATCAATCAAATAATTCACTTGTTGATGTCACTTTTAATGATATTTTCTAACAAATTCCTTATACAATTATCGTGGGGATAAGCCAGCAAAATTTCATGTGTCCTTGTAATATTTGCAAAGGAATCCATCCAATCTAAGTGACTTATCCTTGAGCATCTTGATTAGACTAATTTTCAACACATCCAAAATTATTCACACATCCTTTTCTAAGCCTAATAAAGTTTGTGATTAACCATGTTAAGGCAAACCTGCATGGCCACCTAAGATTCCTTTATGAGACCTTTGAGATGTAACATCATTTTGTAGTGGGTGACAAATTCCCCCTCAATTCTTCTTTGGGAACCTTTAATTAGGGTTCTTAAGAACACCAATGTTATTAGAGGTTTCATTAGAATCAAGGGCCTCAAAAAAACCCTTTTTCAATTGATCATTAGTGTAAAGTTAGTAGAGTCATGTTCTTATTTAATCCCTTTATGAACAAAAAATTGGAAGAAAAATTGGACATTGACAACACTACCTTGAATACCTTCATCTAAAGGGGTATATTGTAACTGTCTATCACTTTGTTTTAGCTCCTCAACAACTTTGTGGTGTTTTTATCAAGCTTCAGAAAAGTATCAACTACACCCCCTCAAAATTTTAGTATAAGAAATGGTTTCTTCCTAACACACAATGCATCCATCCTTGAATTTAGACTTAGGTAAGAGGCTCCAAAACTTTCTAATACAATTCAAGCAATTCTATCTTTTCAAGTGAGAAGCATTCAACAAAACAAGAAGCCTAAAGAATTCTTATCTTGGCAACACCCTATAAAACATAAAAAATATTGTTTTATGGTTTAGGAGTGTTGACCCCAACATCTAAATGGGCCCAACTCCAGTCCAATAAAAACATGGCTAAATATAGTCTTTTAAGAACTAATGGGTTTCCCTTAAAAAAATTGACTAGGTAAACCATATTGTCTTCATAAACATTCTCACCTAACCTTAGGAGTTTGAATGAATTCATTCTTAAGAGTTTGAATGAATTCAAACTTGTTGCATCTTTTAAGGTAAGGTCATAAAAATATTTGAAGGTGTAAAGTACATGTTTCTTGGTTGTGAGAGGAGTTGTTTTAGGAGGGGTGTTCCACCTCATTCACAACAATACAGTATGTAGATTTCTTGGTGTGGACTCTCTGAAACACATTAGTGTTGAGTCATTTGGGCTATAGATATGTTTAAGGATTTCTTGCATAATATGTTAACCAATACATTAAGGTTATTGTTAGTTTGATTAGTTGATTGAACTTCTAGTCAAGGTATTTGGTTTTCCACTATTCACATGTAATATGCACATTGATATATCAAACAGTTGAGATCCATCTTAACCAAGGATTCAGCAAGAGCCTAGAGGAATAATTGACACACACACACAATTCAATTATTTAAATTTTATTTTTGAATGCATAAATGGATTCCATATCTTGCAAATTGTATAAATAATATGGATTAAACTTGCAATTCCAATGAAATTTTACCATACATACATACATACATACATACATACACATATATATATATATATATATATATATATATATATATATATATATATATATATATATATATATATATATATATATATATATATATATATATATATATTACTTAACATAAGCATTGAATTTCCCGGATGCGGGTGTACGGGATGCGATATGATTCACTGACAAGGGGGCGGGTGGGCACGTGGTCTACCACCACCGCCACCCCTTCGCGCTCCGAGCTCACCTCATATATGCCAGCCTACACAGTAAATGCTGCATTAATGCAGCTCCTTCCGCCTCGTTATCTCGACCTTTCCACTGCTATGGCGCCTATTCCTTCGGTGCTGTGTGTCTCTCCGTTGAGTTCCAGTTGTTCTCAGGTTGATTTCGAACCTTGGTTGCGCACCAGCAATGGCAAGAGGTGTCGTTTAAGCTGCTGCTTTGAGCTAGCGGATGGTTTTCACGTTTCTTCTGGTCAGTTCTGTAATTTCCACGGCCCGTCTGTTGGTTTATTTCAGTCTCAGAGCTCGCTCTCCATTCCTTTCTTGACTTCTTGGCCAGATTATCCTTTCATTCTCAATATGCCTCGTCTGAGGCCAAGAATGTTGAGCAGAAGAGGTTCTTCTCGTGGGCAGGTTAATACGCCACCTGCGTTTCCCTCCTCTACCACCTCGTCGGATTCTTCGGATACTGAGGTTGGTCGAACTGCGGCACCCAGCAGAAGTCGGGGTCGTGGGCGTGGCAGACGGCCTTCCACCTCTGCAGCTCATGTTCGCCTCACCTCCTCTGAGCACTTCCATTCAGCTCGCTTCAACTATCCTTGTTCCTTCAACCACCATGATTTCATTGCTTCGGTCTCCATCAAATTCAGGATCAACCCGACAGCCCAAGCTCCGCCTTCGGCTCCCTCCGGCATTGTTCAGGAATCTGAAGATGGAATACTGTTTTGCCCCCCAGGGGTCAGTCTGCAAAGTTCTCAGGGTATTTCGGCCTCTCAGCCCGAGCTCCCGCAAGCCAGGCCTTGCGCTCCTTCAGGTCATGCTCCTTCGCCCCCTGCAGATGCTGAATTCAGTCCGTATGCTTGCCCTGTGGTGGAAGAAGCGCCCTCACCCACCAACGAAGCTTAAATGGCTCTCGCTCTTCAGTTTTTGCTATCAGGTACTCAGAAGGGGTTCCTCTCCCTTCTTCTTCACAGTTTTTGCAGGCTTTTTAATGTAATTCTCCTTCGTCGAATAGCAGCTCCCCAAGCACTGCTATCTATGCTTTCAGGCTCAAGACAATGTTTCAGCGCATCCTTCTGTATGCTTGTAATTTTTGTCATGGATTATGTCTGTCTCGGTCTTACTTGTTGTAGCGAGTCTCGCACTCCAATCATCATTTTGTTTTTCAGAACCAGCTGTTTAGGAAGTAGGACAAGGTCCTGGTCTTCAAGGTTCATCTCATATAGTCAACAGTTGTGGTCTTATGATATGAATGCCTCTTCTCTAGGCTAGCTATGTGAGGCCTCAGCCTCTATGTAACATATTTTTGTACTAATATAGAAGTAGACAGATTTACAAAAAAAAAACATAAGCATTGAATTATTTTATGTATGAACCATATTCATGTTTTTTTAATATTTTTTAAATACATGTAATATTATTTAATCTTGACTATTAATTATTATTAATATTTTTGAAAAGCAACTTATTAATTTTCTATTAAAATTAAATGAATTGTACATCTTTCTCTTATTACTTTTATTAAGAAATGAAAGAATTTTTTAATTTTCAATTATTTTTTCACTTTGAAAATTGAAGTATTTTATTGTGTTTAACATTAAAATAATTTTTTAGATACATATATATGCCAAATTTACAATGAAATAAATTAATTAACATTAACAGTCAAATAGTTTATTTACATCAGCTATTGAAATATTTATTTAAAAAAATAAGAATTATACACACACACATATATATATGCACATTTAAAAGTGAAATATAAGATTTTTTAACTTTTGATTACTTTACTTCTCATGAAATTTAGTATAAAATTATGTTACAATATATGAACATCTGATATTTTATATATAATTAAGAGTGAAAATAAAATATTTTTAATTAATATCGGATATTTTATATATAATTAAGAGTGAAAATAAAATATTTTTAATTAACATTAGATATTTTGTATAAAATTAAGAGTGAAAGTAAAATATTTTTAATTTAATTATATTAAATTGTATTATCAATAATACTTCTAATACATACATTGAAAAAGTCAATATTAATATTTTATAATACTTTCAATTAAAATTAATTGAACCTATTTAATATGCGAATTGAAGGAATGTGTTTCCTTGTAAAATGCATCTACGAGGACAAGAAGTTGGTGCATTGCTAAATGTGGGATGCATCATATATCTAGTTGTACTTTTCTCAATAGTTTTTTATCAACCCAAGGACAAAAAATGAACTCTATGATATCAAGCATTAATATAAAAACACTAAAAGTCTTTTTATTTTGTTATCTCTGGACTTTTATTTTGTTATCTCTTATGGTTAATAAGGAAAGAAATTAAAATAAATTTGTTTTTAAAAAAATAATTTTTGGACAAGTTAGTTGAAGGGAGTCCATTAGTTTCTTCTTTTTTTTGGTTAATTTGGTAGTGCCTCGCTATTTTTTATTTATAATTTGAAAGCAGGTTACAAAAATAAAATTCAGTTTGTAGCCTCAACCTGCTCGTAGGAAACCAGGTCTATTGGCCACCTTAGAGCGTTAAAAGCCATCCAAAATTGAAAAAGTTTCATTCGACCATGTACTTCATTAACTAATTGACTATTTACTCGATTATCTACAACTCTATTGAGTGATATATGTCCTTGCAAAAAACAAAAATGCATATGATAAACATGAGTAAACTGCTAAAACTGCTATCCATCAGAGGATTCAATCGATGTTGGATCTTTTGCTGTGGATCTGGGCATATCCACTTGTTGCAGCTGTTGGAGTTGTTTCTCAATTCCGCCTACACGATCATCAAGGTGTAGGGGTGGTTGTAAATTAACAAGGTCGATTTCAAGATAATGTTGAATTTTAGTCTTTATCTCAAGAGTACATACTAGTTCATATCAACTCAGATGTGAAATAGGAAGCTGGAAGATGCCAAAAGAAGTGTGGGAGTAAACAATTTGTATTTTTTTGTTTTTTTTCTGAAAAGTGGAAACAGAAAAGCATTTCATTTTAGAATATGAGATCTTTAAAAACAAGAGTTAAGGTTATACAAATATTCTGATAACTAGCTCTTGGGATAATCTATTCAGCTAAAAATTTGTGAAAAAGCTAAAAACGTAAACTATTTTTAAGGTTAAAATATTTTCTTCTTCTTATATTTCAAACTAAATTCTTACCGACTACATTTTGTATTTTATGACTACCATGTTATTTCAATAAAGACTCTCTTCCATTTCAAAGAGTAAGGCCATAAAATAGATAATAGAGATAGAAAGTTTTTAAAGAGCAATGATGATTTCAATTTTGAAAAGAATCATAATGATTCATAAAAATAAAACACTTTAAAAAAAATTGACTATTTTAATTTTAACGACAATGACAACTTCAATTTTAATTTTAAAGACAATGACAATTCAATTTTAAAACCTTTTATAGTGAATGATAATTGCTTGTCACGACTTCTTTCGTTTTCATAGAGCTGATTGAAATAATATCTCGAAGTTCCCCTCCTCCCATGCTTATGATATACTAAAAGTATATATTTGTTTTATATGTTTGTTCTGTTCTGGCTGTTTTCCATAATGAGCCAATGGACCAATCAAATTTATAAATGAAAAGGTTAACGAGTGTCATAGTCTATAACATGTGAACCATGCCTTTTGAAGGTGCAAAGGAAGTTCTATTCGTTTTTTTCGAAGAAACAATTTTTTTTCGATGGTAATCTAATGTTAATGGGTATTTTGTTCTTTTTCGAAGAAACAATTTTTTTTCGATGTTAATTTAATGTTAATGGGTATTTTGTTTTTGTTTTTTTGTTTTAATAAATAAAAATGTAACAAAATCAGCAAACTATAATTTCATAAAATTTGTAACATTTATTAGCATTAATTTATTAAATTTATATAAGTTTTTGTTATTTAAATTGCAAAAACAAAGTTTGAAAATGAAATATTTATTTTTCTATGTGGTTTATAAACTCTAGAGACTAATAAGTGTTACATTCACAAAATATTTATATCATGTAGATTTATCTCAAGGAATCATTTTTTTCATTTTTTGTCGCCTCAATCATGGAGCCTAATCATGAGGGTGTTGAGAGGAACTTCTGATCTCTCAATAGTAAAGATGTTTTAACGATGAGGACTCAACCAATTGAGCCAACCCTCGAAGCTTGAAAAATGAAATGTAAATAAGTAATTCTCAAATTAAAATATGTGTTAACATAAGATTTAGAATGGTAGGATTGTCTTGCTCATACACTTCCAATTCCTTAAGTAGTTTTTCATTCTTTAGAAATGATATAGGATTATATTAGGAACTTGGTAGGTGATTATGTTGAAAATGTAACTAGTTTCGATCTTCATAATTGTTGGTGTACTCATTTCAATATGTATCCTATGTAACAAACAATAAAAAAAAAATAAAAAGTTATTATTATTAAAGAAACCCAAAATCAGATTAATAGTTGTCACTATCCATTTTCCAACATATTATTGTGGTAATTAACACAATTCTCTACCCTCTCACAAACAACACAACAAACTCTATGTTCAACTTATCTTCTAAATAATCACTTAAAATGAGGTGAGGGAGTATGAGAAGAAAATGCTCTATGTATAATTCTATCTTTTGTACTTTGGATTGTAAAGCACATATAAAGGCTAGCCTATGAAAACTATTAAACCAAGAAAAGAACTTCTGAGACTATGCCTAGTTGAACATGAAACCATTGCATTTTTCCAAATGAAAAATTATATTCCAAATTATAATAGTTTTCTAAGCTACATGAAGTTTAATGACTAGCAGTTTGTTTTTCATGAGGACAACCTACTTGAAAATGGGAATAAGGAGAAATCAGTACAAAATTTAGTGACTTAGCTCCAAGCTAACTATACATAAACACATAACCAAAACAAGTATTGGTCGTTTTAAGGGTGATGATACAAAGGGAAATTTTATTTGGGGGTGGTAAGATGGACCAACCTTCGATTAATAACAAAACCTTAATGATGATGGGACATGCAAAAAAACCACTTTTAGACTCGATCAAATATTTCTAACATAGGCTTATGGTAGAACCACTTATAATGATAGATTGACTTAAATTTATTGAATTATTGGCCTTGATCCAAGACTATTAATTCCACCAAGCATGAAATTGAAGGTTTACATTCATGGAAACAAAGTCATGAACAATATCATTAATTCATTCAAATGCTAGTATGTGTGGATTTGTCAACCTAAATTTAGTATTTAATTCTAGACAAAGTGTTTAATTATGAATATACCAATAAAGCATGCATTTTATTGTGGCATAAAATGCATCTTTTGAAGAAACTTAGAGATGAAATCTAAGTTAACTCAATGAAAACATTTTCATTTTGAACTAAGCTAGGGGAACACCATAAATAAATGTCTTTGACCTTCCAAATCCTATGTGCAACAAAAGTTTCTTTTTCCATGAAAATTATTAGGGTAATGATGAGAGTTTGTAAGTTTAAACCAAACCACATTTGATTACCCATAGGAGCTCTTCTATGAATCTAATTTTACAGAGAAGCCTTCCAAGGTCCATTGGCTTCCAATATCCTAATAGCCCATTTTTCATATAAGCCTTGGGCCTAAGATATTATATGCAACAAAATTTTCACCTTCATACTCATCAAGCCTAATAATGAGAGTTTTTAAGTTCAAACCTAACCACATTATTTTTTAGTGAATTCAAACCATTTATACTACCTTTAAAAAGACCGATACAAAAAATTATCACCTGCTACTAGTTTGCAACTTGGGAAACTAGACCAGTAGCATAAGTTCAAAATTTTCAAATTACTAATTCTATTTGCTATCTAATATATTGTTAAAAGGAAATTGTGACTAGCAGAGTAATTAAATTATAAACTAATAAATATTCTAATGAAATTGACATTAAAGAAATTATATGTTAAGTGACTAGCTCGCCTAGACTTCATTCTATAGGAGAATCCACTTGAATAGGTAGTTTTGGCTCATTTTCATTGTCAAAGGAGGAAAATTCAAGATTTGTCAAGTTATTGGCAAGGATTGTGATCTTCAAATTGAGTCTGTCAACTTTTTCCATCAACTGACTAATTCTTGTTAGGAATCAACTATGTCAATTAGGACTCCACCCATGAGATTCTTGACATCATGGTATATATTATTGGTCTGCATATATAAGGCAGTTATGTCTTTGGTGGAATTCCCTACATCTAGAATCCAATCACTAGTGTCACTGTCAAAACTTTGTATATCTGGAATATAACGTCTTGATTGTCTAACATGCTCCTCTACATCATAGATATCCCTTTGAACCATTGCAGTGATGATATCCCCGTAATGCTACATTGTTGTTTGTAGAGGAGAAGAGAGGATAAGGGACTCAACTCCTTGCCATTATCATAAGCCTTAGACTAGGAGGTTATGGGAAGAAAATCACGTGCAATAGGGAGAGGAGTAGGACTCTGTAAGGAACGATGGGAAAGATGAGAAAAGGATAGGAAAAATCAGAGAAAACCAACGAAAGGGAGTAGTAAACTCAAAGGAGTGAAATAAGGATAGCTTTAGGAAATATAATGGAGAGAGTATAGAAAGGTAGTTGAGATAAGAACCAAAGAAAGACTAAGAAATCATCGGGCCAAAATAAGCATGCCCTAAAAAATTAGTAGCCCTATAGATGTAGAAATAGCTTGAAATTTGCAGCTTCTAGCAAAATTAGACTTAAATCAAAAGACACAAATTTCTTCTACTAAATTCTGTAGAAGGAAAACTGATAACAGAAACACATGCAATAATTCAATCACAATGATCACAGTGTTTAATGGGGTGTCAAACTGGTAAAAAACCCCTCCTCTATTTGTATTAAATCATACGAGAACAATGATTTAAGCGATCAAATGAGAAAATTACTTGGTACCCACTTTTTTGAGATAGCAAAAAAAGCACCCGCTTTTGAAAAGTGGTGATGCAGAATCGCCTTTTTTTTAGCATAGTGTTCGCACTTTAAATTTTCTTATGATTTTTTTTTTTTAATGTCATGATTTTCATGTTGATTCTAAAAAGTGGTGATGTAGAATAACCTGTTTTTCTTTCTGAGCATATTTTTGGAACTTTAAACTTTCTTTGATAAATTTTTTTTAAATGCCATGTCGATTTAGAAAAATGGTGATTTTTTGGCACTTCAATTTTTTTAATTTATCAACTACGAACATTTGTTTTAAAATGTTAGTGGTTTTCATCCTAATTTTCAAAAGTGTTGATGCAACATCAATCCTTTTTGTTTAGAGTGGTGATTTTCATCTTGGTAATAAAACATAAAAATAAAAATAAAAACATGACAAAAAATCAAATATAAAAAAAATATGAAAAATAAACCAATAAAAATGTTAAAAAAAAAACAAAAATAACTTGTAAAAGAAAAAAAAAACAAAAAATAAATAAAGAAAAGGAAAAAAATTCCAAAAAAAACTCATAATTTTAAGAAAACAAAAATATTTTAATCCAAAACAAAAAATAAAATCAAAAAATCAAAATACTAAAATAAAAAATAATTAAAATTCTGAAACTTAAATTTAAAAAAATATATATAATTTAAAAAGAACATTAAAATAAAAAATATAAACAATAAAAATTTAAATTAAAAAAATAAATCATAAATTTAATTTAATTTAAAAATAAATTTCAAATTTAAAAAGAATATATATATATATATATATATATATATATATATATATATATATATATATATATTAAATTTAAATTTTTTTTTTTAATTTAAATTTTTACTGTTTTCTATTTTATATTTTAATGTTTTTATATATGAAAAATACATTTTTAAATAATAATAATAATAAATAATAAATAAAATCAAAATCAAAAAAATTAAAATCAAAATTTAAAAATAAATTAATTAATTAATTAACATAAATAAATAAATAAATTTAAAAATAAAAATAAAAGCATAAATTTAAAAATTTTAAAAATTTAAAAAAATCATATAACCACCACCTTAGGGCCGCGGGGATATACCGCCCGGCCCGGCCCCCAAGGCGGTTGTAAAATGGATATTTTATTTAAATTTTTTTATTAATCTTTTCTTTTATTTTTATTTGTTTTTATTTTTTAGTTTATTTTTTAGTTTATTTTTTAATTTATTTGTTTTTTTTTCAAATTTTAATTTAAAAAAAGTTTTTTTTTTTTTTTTTAATTTATTTATTTATTTTTTTAAATGATTTTTATTATATATACTAATTTAAAATATTTTTTATTTATTTTTTAAAATTTGTAGTTTTTCTTTTAAATTTAATTTTTTATTATTTTAAAATTTTTATTTTTATTTTCTTTTTAAATTTAATTATTTTTAATTAAATTTTTTTAACTAATTCTAATTATTTTATTTTATCTTTTTTTGAATACGAGGTTTATTATTGTTATTATTATTAGTGTTATTATTATTTTAAAAAAATGGGTTAATTTTTTATTTTATTTTCTTTAAATTGTGTGCTTTTCTGAATTTATCTTTTTTTTTTTATTTTTTTTTTTTGAAATTTTTTGTTTTCTTTCTTCTTTTTTTTCTTTTTTTCTTTTTTTCTTTTTCTTTTTTCTTCTTCTTCTTCTTTTCTTTTTTTCTTTTTTTTTTTAATTTAATTTTTTTCTTTTTAAAAGTGATCTTTTATCTTTAATACCATGCCTAAAGATTGTTGGAATTTTAAGACTTTATATTTTATCTTTAATGTCATGTTTATCGTTCAAGTTTTAAGGTTTTTCAGAGTCATGATATTTTATGTTTAATGTCATTATTAAAAATTGTTGACAATTTACCCCGAAAAGAAAAAAGCGTTATTCCAACATTAACACTTTTCGTTTTCAAGGTGTCTTTCGCACACATAAAATTGACGATGTTATTCCAGCATCAACACTTTTCCTTTTCACTTTGTTTTTTGCACACAAAAATTTGGCGATGTTATTCCACCATTAACACTTTTTGTTTCGAGGTTGTTTTTTCAATCCTTTTTCCAAGAAAAAAAATGGTTTTTAGCATAATTTAAAAGAATGTTGAAATTTGACCCTAAAAAAAAAAATTGTGTGTTCTAGAAGACACACTTTTCGTTTTTGGACTGTTTTTTCATGTTTTTTGAGTTTTTTGGGGCTAAAGTTCTCGTTTTGAGGTAATAGTTCCCGTTTGATTAGTAACTATGACAATTTCAATCCTTGAATCCCAACCTGCACTGCAATATTGATCTCCACTTGAGTCTTCCCTAGAAAATACTTATCCAATCTAGGCCTCCCGCTCCCCCTGTTTCCTTGCACAATTCAACTCCTAAACAATAGGAAGAGCTCCTATTTCCCTGCACAAATCCGAAGAGAATGAGCTCACCTTCTCAATGTAAACTCTTTACACTCAATAGTATATAATAATAAATACAATTATGTCATTTCCCTCCACTCAACTAGGAAATTCGAATTGCATGCATGACTAACGTTATTTTTCGTACATTGACTAGTTAACTGAGAGATTAGTGAGTTAACAACAATTACAAATATTCAACTAAAATCCTACTGACTCTATTCATGACTAGAGCTAAGATAACTAAGTTTCACTAATTATACCTCCACTAAATTGCTATATCTTAGCAATCAACTCATGCACAACTCTAATTCTTGCCCAAAAACTCGAATAAACTAACTTAACTAAGTGATTTGGCCATGTCACTCTTGCTAACTACAACTCAATTCATCTTGCTGATGTGGAAATCTAAATTTCTCCATTTGACTAAGGCACAAATCAAATGAAGACTTTTCTTGCTACAATTTAACACTCCCTCTTTGCAAGAAAATGGTTATGAACAACCCCAATCATGCTCCTCTCTAGGAATATATTGTAACACAATTGATACTCCCTCTAAATGTTGTTGTTGTTACTGCTAAAAACAAACTGAGAAGTATCCAAAATATTGAATCAACTATGTCTCTGAGCTACAAATATCTCCTTAGTCTCTGATTACTAGCCTCTGCAATTATCGCTCAATATTTGACCGCATCAACTGACACTTATACTTATTCTACTGAATATTGTGGGCCCCTGTAGCAAGGGTAATGATCAATAAGAAGAGTATATCGCAACTGCTACTGCTCTCATATTGACCCTACCCAAATCTTTGTAGCTCCAGAACTAAGGCTCTACATTGCCCAACCTCACTCCTAGAGGCATAGTTGCATGCATGGTGAAATATACTTCTAGCTTGTAGATATATTTAACTCAAACACCATTTTTTTTTTCCAGTAGCAACATTCATTAGATAATATTTCCCCTTATTGAACGCCACATCATATCCTCTGTCTTCAAGTACAACTATAGAAACTAGATTTTTCTTCAGACCAGGCACATACATTACATCATTGAGGTGAATGTGGGAGCATGACTCCCTCTTAAAGGTGATAGTGCCAATCCCTTTGGCACTATATATTCAATCATCTCCAAGCTCTATGTGTAATTATAGGTCCTTCTCCTCAAAATTGCTGAAGAACTCCTTATTTCTTGTCATATGATATGAAGCACCATAGTCTAGGTACCACTCACTCCCTCTTAATATGCTTTCCATGCAAGTAATGAGGGTGAAATCCAACTCGAATTATGATGTGAGAGGATATCCTCTTGCAGTTATTGTAGGTTCCTTACTAGATTTCTTGTATGGACACTTGGTTGCATAGTGTCCATACTCATGGCAGTGAAAACATTTAATATTACTGAGGTCTTTCTTCTTTCCATGGTTCTCACTGGATCTTGCCTCTGCTTGGGCCTTCTTGCCTTTGGCATTCTTTCCTTTTCCAACTATATCACAGTCTTCTTCCTCATTAGATATGGATGCGACACCATCTCTAGTGTTTCTTATGAGCTCCTCTTGCACCAAATCAACCCAAAGTCTCTCCCAATCTGGTAGCTTATCTCTTCCATTAACGGGATCCTGATAGTTGTCCCAAGATTTTGGAAGGCCAAGGAGTGCTAATCTCACAAGTTAAAATTATGGCACATTTTCTCCTACTCCTCCAAGTTCATCTCGAACCTGAGTGAATCTGGATAGGTATTGTGGAATGGTTTCTTTTTTCTGCATTCGAATGTTCCTGATTTTATCTCTTAATGCCACTTTCCTGGAATCACTGATGCTCTAGAATAGATTTATGAGAGTTTTCCACATTGAAAATGGAGTCTCCTTTCCATGCAAGTTCGAGACCACGTGATCTCTGACACCCTCTAGAATAATCCTCCTATATTTTGATGTGTCTTTCTTCCTTTGAGCAAGTGCTTGTGCATTTGATGATGTTTTTTTGGAATATCAGTTTGTGTATATTCCCATATTCCATTATCATCTGAGATAACTTCCATTCTATATTTCCATGCACAAAATGTTCAAGGTGCCCTCCAATGCATACTCAAGTCTCAATCCAATGAAATACATCCTTCTTTCACTAAAGAGAATTTTCACCAAAAACTCTACAAATCAAAATTTCTTTGACAGAAGATCTTAGACAAGGTTTCTATGTAGTCTTCCAATGCTCTGATACCATGTAGAAATGGCTTGAAATTTGTGTCTGCTAATGAAATCAGACTGACATCAAAAGAGACAAATTTCTTCTACTAAATTCTATGGAAGGAAAATTGATAATAGAAACACATACAATCATTCAATCACAATGAACATGGTTTTTACTGGGGAACCCAACTGGGAAAAACCCTCCTCTATTTGTATCAAATCACATGAGAACAATGATTTATTATAATGACAACTTCAATCCTTGAAGCTCAACCTGCACTGCAATACTGATCTCCACCCGAGTCTACTTTGAAAAGTACTTAACCAATCAGGGCCTCCTGCTTTTCCTATTTCCTTGTGCAATTCAACTCCTAAATAATAGGAAGAGCTCCTATTTCCTCAGGAAAATACCAAGAGAATGAGTTCACCTACTCAATGCAAACTTTGTACACTTAAAAATCATACAATAATAAATACAATTATGTATTTTCCCTCTACTCAAGTATGCAATTTGAATTCCATGCATGACTAGGGCTATTTTTAGTAAATTGACTAGTTAAATAAGAGATTAGTGAGTTAATCATAGTTACAAATATTCATCTAAACTCCTATTGACTCTATTCATGACTAGAGCTCAAATAATTGAGTTTAACTAACTATAATTCCACTATATTGCTAGATCTTAGCAATAAACGCGTGCACAACTCTACTTATTGCCCACAAATTCGAATTGGCTAACTTAACTAAGTGACTTGGCCATGTCACTCAAGCTAACTACAACTAAAGTCATCTTATTGATGTGGAAATTTGAATTTCTCCATTTGACTAAGGCACAATTCAAATGAATCCTTTTCTTTCTACAATTAACACTCCCTCTTAGAAAGAAAATGGTTCTAAACAACCCCAATCATGATCCTCTCTATGAATGTGTTGTAGCAAAATTAACACACCCTCTCATTAGTGTTGTTGCTACTATAACTATTGCAACTGAGAAGCATCCAAAATATTAAATCAACTATATCTCTGAGCTACAACTATCTCATGAGTCTCGGACTGCTACTAGCCTCTGCAACTATCGCTCAAGATCTAACTGTATAAACTGGAACTTGTCCTTATGCTATTGAATACAGTGGGCCCTTGTAGTAAGGGTAATTATCCATGAGAAGAGTATACTACATCTTCTATTGCTCCCGTATTGACCCTGACCAAATCTTTGCAACTCTAGGACAAAGGCTTTACATCTCCCCACCTCACTCCTAGAGGTATAGTTGCATGCATGGTGAAATCTACCTCTAGCTTGTGGATATTTTTAACTAAAACACTATTTTGTTTTAGTTTTCCAGTACCAACATGCTTCGGATAAGCTTTCCCCTTACTGAACACCACTTCATATCCTTTGTCTTCAAGTACAACTACATAAACTATATTTTTCTTTATACAGGGCACATACATTACATCCTTTAGGTGAATATGGGAGCCTAACTCCCTCTTAAAGGTGAAATTTTCAATCCCTTTGGTTTTATATCTTCCATCATCTCCAATATCTATGTGTAATTGTAGGTCCTTCTCCTCTAAGCTGCCGAAGAACTCCTTATTTCCTGCCATATGATATGAAGCACCAGAGTCTAGGTACCACTCACTCCCTCTTACTGTGCTCGCCATGCAAGTAATGAGTGTGAAATCCAACTCGAAATGTGATGTGAGAGCATCTCCTCCTGAAACTGTTGCAGGTTCCTTAATGGATTTCTTGTGTGGACACGTGGTTACATAGTGTCCATACTCATGGCAGTGAAAGCATTTAATATTACTATGGTATTTCTTCTTTCCATGCTTATGGCTAGATCTTTCCTCTGCCTGGGCCTCCTTGCCTTTGGAATTATTTCCTTTTCCAACTAGAGCACAGTCTTCTTTCTCATTATATCTGGTTGTGACACCATCTCTAGTGTTTCTTCGTATCTCCTCCTACACCAAATCAACCCAAAGTCTCTCTCAATCTGGTAGCTTATCTCTTCCATTAACTGAATCCATATAGTTTTGTCAATATTTTAGAAGATGGAGGAGTGATAAGCTCACAAGTTCAGATGATAGCGCATTTTCTCCTACTCCTCCAATTTCATCTCGAACCTGAGTGAATTTGGATAGGAATTGTGGATTGGTTTCATTTTTCTACATTTCAATGCTCCCGAGTTTATCCCTCAATTCCAATTTCCTGGCATCATTGCTGTTTTGGAATAGATTTGTGAGATTTTTCCACATTTAAAAAGGGGTCTCCTTTCCTTAAGAGTTTGAAACTACATGATCTCTTACACCCTCCATAATAATCCTCTCGACTTTCGTTGTGTCTTTCTTCCACTCAGCAAGTGCTTGTACATTTATTGTTGTTGTTTTTGGAATACTAGTTTCTATATATTCCCATACTTCATTTTCATTTAAGAAAAATTCCATCATGTCTTTCTAAGAACAAAAAATTTTAGGTTCCCTCCAATGCATACTCAAGTCTCAATCCATTGAAAGACATTTATCCTGCACTGAAGAGAATCTGCCACTAAAAACTCTACAAATTGAAATTTCTTTAAAGAATATTTGGAAAAATGTTTCTATGTAGTCTTCCAATGCTTTGATACCATGTAGAAATAACTCAAAATTTGCATCTTCTAATGAAATCAGACTGAAATCAAAAGATACGAAATTATTCTACTAAATTTTGTGGAAGGAAAACTGTTAATAGAAACGCATGCAATCATTCAATCACAATGAACATAGTTTTTACTTGGGAAACCAATTTGGAAAAAAACCCTCGTCTATTTGTATCAGATCATATGAGAACAATGATTTATTACAATGACAACATCAATCCTTGAAGCTCAACCTGCACTGCAATATTGATCTCCACCTAAGTTTCTCTGAAAAATACTTAGCCAATCTAGGCCTATTGCTCCTCCTATTTCCTTACGCAATTAAACTCCTAAAGAATAGGAAGGGATCATATTTCCTTGCACAAATCCCAAGAGAATGAGCTCACTTTCTCAATGCAAACTCTGTACACTCAACAATATACAATAATAAAAACAATTATGTCTTTTCCCCCAACTCAACTAGGAAATTTAAATTGCATGCATGAAAAGGGTTATTTTTATTAAATTGACAAGCTAACTGAGAGACTAGTGAGTTAAAAACAATTACAAATATTCAACTAAGCTCCTACTGACTCTATTCATGACTAGAGCTCAAATAATTTAGTTTCATTAACTATAACTCCACTAGATTGCTGGATATTAACAATCAACTCATGCAAAACTCTACTACTTGCCCACAAACTTGAATTGACTAACTTAACTAAATGACTTGTCCATGTCACTCCTGCTAACTGCAACTCAAGTCATCTTGCTAATTTGGAAATTCAAATTTCACCATTTGACCAAGGCACAAGTCAAATTAAGCCTTTTCTTGTTACAATTTAACAAAAGAAGGGATATAAAACCATAATAAAAAAATATTGAGGTTTCAGTTTAATATTATGAGTAGGAAATATATAAATGGTGCAGAATCAAAAATTGTAATGAAATATAGACCATACCTAAAATGGCAGGTGTCATTGTGAATTGAGATGGGGGTGGAGTTTCACCTTTGGAAGAATTTCCAATTGAGAACCACTATAATCTCTACAATCATCAAAGCCTCCATGATTCTACTTTCTAGGAAAAAAAACTCTGCAAAATATTGCAACAACTCATGGATTGCAAACTATGTTGAGATTCAACAAGATGATGGGCTTAGTGAAAAGAGTCGCCTTCACTAAGTGGGTCTGCAAGCTATTTTTGGTGCAAAGTCTATTTTTAGACTATGTCTATTTTTAAACATGTCGATCATATTCTATGAGTTGCAGGATGCTATTTTTGGATGGTTGGTCAAGTTAGAAAAATAGATGGACTTCTATTTTTAGACATATTAGGCGGAATCTATTTTTAGATTGCCAATCTAAAAATAGATATGTCGAATATTATTAGCTCTTAATAATATTTGGACTCTAAACATTACCTTATTCTCTTGGAGCACTTCAGTTAAGCGCACAGATGTGGCACAGGAGCTGACATAAGGAATTGTGCTATCTGAGGGTTTACTGGAGCTATTGCATGGAGGACTCAGTTAGAACTCAAGTGGCAGAGTTTGGTGGAGTTGGAGAAGTAGTTGGTGGAGTTGTATTTAGTTTAACTCAGTTAGGCTCAGTTGAGCTAGTTGTATCTAGTCTAACTGATTGATACACTAGTGAGAGTGGTGTGAATTAATTAGTTAATTAATTCACTAAATAATAACTCATTAATCAACTGAAGAATACATCAGTTAACTACAGTGCATGGCAGTTTCAGTGGAGACCAGTGGAGAGATAGATGAAAGAGCAAGTGTGACTATCAGTTGTGACTATAGTGATGCATTGATTGCATCCAACACTCAGTGGAGATGCCAATGAGGATTGCGTAGTGAAAGCTTGGTGAATTGGGATTCATTCAAAGCCATTCTTTAATAGAGTTGCGCGGTATAGGTATGGCTAAACGGGTGGCAAAGATTGGTGCATGGATTTGCAGATCGAGCACGATTAATTATTATGCTTGCAATTGTATTATCAATATCAAGGCAGTATATGATCAGCTTTGTATGAGGATTGTTACATGATCTCTATGACATATATTATATACAGATAGTTGGGGTTTTCAGCTTCAGGCTTTCCTGTTAAACAACTATGTTAATGTGTGTGAATTTTTATTGTTTCATGTATTGCAATTGATTTAATTTCCGCATGTGATGATCAATGGTGGAATAGATTCTGTATTTTGCATAAAGTTAAAATAGTGTGAGATCAGGAGAATCTTGGACATATAGCACATAATTTATATAATTTCTACATGGTATCAGAGCAGTTGATCATTGGAGCAGATTGCAATTATTGAAGCGGTTGAGTTTTGTGCTAGTGGAATTTGGATTTGCTGTAGTGTTTTCTTGGTGTCGAAGTTGAGAATTCATTGAAATGTCTTTCAACGGATTGCGATTGGAGTATGCACTTGATGGCAGCTCGAATTATATTGCATGGAAGGACAGGACGGAGGCGGTGCTGGATGATAATGGGTTGAAGGAGTTCATATATGCTGATATTCCAAAGCCTGGTTCTAGCGATGCAGCCACACTTGATGCATGGCAAAAGAAGACAACAAAGTGTCGAAGGATTATGTTGGAAGGTGTGAAGGATCACATTGTGTCCAGCCTTCACGGTAAAGCTACTCCATTCTTAATGTGGAAATATTTGACAGACTTGTTCCAAAGCAGAAGCGACCAAAGGAAGTTGGCGCTTAAAGACAAGCTCAGAAAAATAAAAATGGAGAAAGGCGATAGTATACCAAAATACCTCACGAAGTTTGTCCACTACAAGGATGAGCTGGGAAGTGTGGGGGTTACTGTAGATGAAGAGGACTTGGTGAGCTTGGCTCTCCTTGGGCTTCCGAAGAGTTGGCATAGCTACGAGGACTCTGTCAATGGATGGGAGAAACTGCTGGGATGGGAGTAACTTTGGTCTGATCTTGTGCAGGAGGAGATAAGGAGGGGTACCAGGAATGGATATTTATCGAAGAATGAAGATGAAGAAAATTGCGCTTTGGTTGCCAAATCAAGGAAAGGGAAGGGAAATAAAATCCTTCTCAATTCGGTGCGAAAGGCAAGAAGCAGGACTTTTCCAAGATGAAGTGCTTTCATTGTCACCAACACGGACCTTACGCCACTAATTGTCCATAGAAGAAGAAAAATAGGCAAGCTGCTGGATCTACAGCTGGAGAGGCCTTAGCCTCGCAATTTGATCTGTATTTTTCGCTAATCGCATGCTTGGTTTCAAGTGTGATGGGATCAATGTGGTTTCTTGACAGTGCTGCGTCTTTCCATATGACCGGAGACAAAGATTTTTTTAGTGATCTGGATGAAAAGGATATTGGAGTGCACATCGAGATGGGCGATGATGGTAGATACATTGTGACTGGTATCAGAACCATTTCCTTTGAGAGGGAGTCTGGTAAACCTTTCATATTGAAGGATGTCATGCATGTTCCAGGATTGAAGAAGAATCTGATCTCTGTGGCGATATTGGAAGACAAGGGTTATGATGTATTTTTTAGCGAGGGAAAGGCTTTCCTGTGCAGTAAGACAATTGGTCAAACCAGGAGGATAGGGGTTCGAGTTAAGAACCTTTATCAATTGCAGGTAGATGGTTGCGCAGCAATGGCAGGAAAAGCAGAAGGAGTGGTGAGCCAGGATGACGGTGAATTGTGGCACAGGAGATTGGGCCATCTTCACCATGGCGCTTTAAAAATTTTGCAGCAGATTTCTACCGGGCTTCCCAAGGATACACTTGTGCAGTCAGATCAGTGCAAGGGATGTACTTTGGGAAAATTTGTGAAGACCACCTTTCATGAGAAGGATAATCGTGCCACGACGATCCTTGAGAGAATTCACACAGACGTGTGTGGACCTTTCTCAATTGCTTCGACAGAAAAGCATAGGTATTATGTGATATTTGTTGATGAATTTTCTCGTAAGGGTTGGATCTTCTTCATGCAGAAGAAGAGCGAGACATACTCAAATTTCTGTGAGTTCAAGGCGTTGGTTGAGAAAGAATCGAGGAAGCAGGTGAAAGCTCTAAGGAGCGATAATGGTGGTAAATACATCTCTGGCGAATTCAAAGACTTTTGCATTGCAGAAGGAATTCGAATAGAACTCATAGCGCCTCATAACCCACAACAGAATGGGGTCGCGGAGAGAGAGAACAGAACGATCGTGGGTGCTACACGGGCGATGTTGCATGATCAGGGCCTTCCCATACACTTGTGGGCTGAGGCATGCAACACTGCAGTTTATGTGCAAAACCGTTGTCCTCATAGAGTACTTGGCATGAGTACACCCGAAGAGGCGTTTTCTGGTAAGAAGCCTGATATTTCTCATTTGAAGATTTTTGGCTCACCTGTTTACATTCATGTGACGAAGGATGCCAGGAAGAAGCTGGAGCCAACCACAGAGGTTGGGATATTTGTGCGGTACACAGAAACACCCCACAATTATTGTGTGTATTTTCCAGATAGTCGAATGACTTTCATGCGACGAGATACAAATTTCATGAGGAGAAAGCCATGAAGTTGTTTCTTGAGAGGGAGTTACACTTGCATGCAAATGAGGAGCTACTTGTTCCTAAAGATGAGCCTCAGGATGTGGATCAGCCACAAGAGGAGGTTCATGGAGTGGAAGAAACCACTCATGCAGCGCCAAACATCAGAGGGCGGAAGCGCACTACAGAAGCTGAGCGACTGAATATTGATGCAGCGCAGAATGTAGGATCACCTACATCACAGTGTAGACAGAGACAATCACCTGACCGATTTACTGGATACATGGCTCTGATGAGAAAGTGTATCATGACAGAGCCATCCTCTTTCGAGGAAGTTGTGGAGGATCCCGCATGGGTAGATGCCATGGTGGAAGAGTATGATTCGATTGTCAGAAACAGTGCATGGGAGATTGTCCCAATGCCGAAAGGGAAATGAGTGGTAGGTTCGAGATGGATCTACAAAGTGAAGCAAGTTGCTGATGGGAGCGTCGAGAAGTATAAGGCAAGATTTTTTGCTCGGGGCTTCTCACAGATCGAGGGGATCGACTATGAAGAAACCTTTGCACCTGTCGCAAGGTATTCTTCCATACGAACCATCCTTGCTCTCTCAGCGCAGATGGGTTGGCACATTCATCAGATGGATGTGAAGACTGTGTTCCTCAACGGAGTCATTGAGGAGGAGGTGTACATTGAGCAACTTGAAGGTTTCGAAATCTTTAGCAACGATTCGCATGTGTGCAGGCTCAAAAGAGCGTTGTATGGGCTGAAACAAGCACCTCGTGCTTGGTACACACGGATAGACAGTTATTTCACCGGACTTGGTTTCGCCAAGAGTGAGGCGGATCCGAACCTATACCAGATTGTGGTGGAGGGTAAGTTGTTGATCATTGTACTTTATGTAGATGATTTAATACTAACAGGTGATGAACTGTTGATACACTCATGCAAGAAAGATCTTGGAAAGGATATTGAGATGAAGGACTTGGGCCTCCTTCATTATTTCCTGGGATTGGAAATTTGGCAGTGGAAAGGTGGACTATTTGTGTCTCAAGGTAAGTATGCCCGGGATATACTGGAGAAGTTTCACATGTAAGGTTGCAAGCCTATCGACACTTCTCTTCCTGGTGGTTGGAGGAAAGAGGATGCTACATTGGCAGAGGTAGTGGATGCCATTGTTTATCGACAGTTGGTTGGTTTGCTCATGTATCTAGTCAATACACGACCAGACATATGCTATGCTGTTAACCAGATTTCACAAGCTATGGTTAAGCCTACCAAGATCTTTTGGAAGGTAGGCAAGCATGTCCTGAAATATCTCAGGGGCACATCGAGTAATGGATTGTGGTACAGGCAGTCGGATGAGTTGAAGTTGCATGGCTTCACAGATGCAGATTGGGCAGGGAGCCTAACAAACAAAAAGAGCACATCTGGAGGGATTTTCAGTATTGGGTCTACAGCAGTTTCTTGGTACAGAAGGAAACAGATATCCGTGGCACTCAGTTCAGCAGAGGCCAAGTACATGGCAGCAAGTTTGGCTACATGCGAGGCTATATGGATGAGGAAGATCTTGGTCGGGTTGTTCAGTTCACACTTAAATCCTACTGTGATATATTGTGATAATCAGAGTTGCATTAAACTCTCGGTTAATCCAGTATTTCATGATAGATCTAAACATATTGACATCCGGTATCATCATATCAGAGATTGTGTGCAGCGGAAGATCATGTTACTTTCTTACCCTACGGTGCGAGGATGCGGATATTCGACGAAGGCGCTCACCGAGAGCAAATTTGAATACCATAGAGACGGGATAAAATTGGCAGAGTTAATCCCTATCTTGTTGAAGGAGTGTTTGAGATTCAACGAATGATGAGCTTAGTGAAAAGAGTTGCCTTCACTAAGTGGGCCCGCAGGCTATTTTTGGTGCAAAGTCTATTTTTAGACTATGTCTATTTTTAGACATGTCGATCATATTCTATGAGTTGCAGGATGCTATTTGTGGATGGTTGGTCGAGTTGGAAAAATATATGGACTTCTATTTTTAGACATATTGGGCGGAATCTATTTTTAGATTGCCAGTCTAAAAATTGATATGTCGAATATTATTAGCTCTTAATAATATTTGGACTCTAAACATTATCTTATCCTCTTGGAGCACTTTAGTTAAGTGCACGGATGTGGCACAAAAACTAACTGCTAAAGGAATTACGCTATTCCTGAGGGTTCTTTAGAGCTAATGCATGGAGGACTTCGGTTAGAACTCATGTGATAGAGTTTGGTGGAGTTGGAGAAGTAGTTGGTGGAGTTGTATTTAGTTTAACTCAGTTAGACTCAGTTGAGCTAGTTGTATCTAGTCTAACTGATTGATACACTAGTGAGAGTGGTGTGAATTAATTAGATAATTAATTCACTAAATAATAACTCATTAATCAACTGAAGAATACATCAGTTAACTACAGTGCATGGCAGTTTCAGTGGAGACCAGTGGAGAGATAGGTGAAAGAGCAAGTGTGACTATCAGTTGTGACTAATGTGATGCATTGATTGCATCCAACACTCAGTGGAGATGCCAATGAGGATTACGCAGTGCAAGCTTGGTGGATTCAAGTTCATTCAGAGCCATTCTTCAGCAAGGATTGTGCAGTATAGGTAGGCTAGAAGGTGGCAAATATCGGTGCATGGATTTGCGAGATCGGGCCTGATTAGTGTGTAGATATTGTATTGTACTGAGAGCTTGATATGATCAGTTTTGTATGAGGATTGTTACATGATCTCTATGACATATATTATATACAAATAGTTGGGGTTTTCAGCTTCAGGCTGATGCAGGAGCATTCAGGCCTAGTCAGCAATGTGGTAGCATGATCACATGTTGTGACTAACAAGGGGTTGGAAGATAATAGTTTAATTAATTTTGTTTGTTTAAATATATGATAGTGTTTATTTATTGTTAAATATGAGGATAGGGTATATGTGGCTGAGTGATCCTCCTTGTATGGAGATCAGGCCAAACAGTTAGATTTATTTGGCTAAAATAGAATATGAGGAATTTAAAAAGCTTGATTTAGCGTTGGTTTAGAAAAGAGTGGGTTTAAAAGAGATTTTTTAGGAGAGGTTGAGAGATTTCTGGTTCAAAATCAGAATTGGTTCATGAAACCATTTCTTTGTATAAATTGTATCTTCTTGTATATAATTTTGGAAGGAAGAGGAGAGGCGAGAAGATTAGAGTAGTTTTTGTGGAGCGATAGTGTGAGTGTGAGGTTTTTGAGTGGAGCGTGAGCTTAGAGTGTGGAGTGAATTGTGTTTTTGTAACAGTATGTAACAGTGGCCATTTTCTTGGTAATCTGGCCATGTATAAAGGGTTTTCTAATGGATTGCATCTGTTTATATGATGAGGAGTTTGTTTTGGAAATTTTGTGTATTATATATGGTTTTGTTTTGATTAAATTCGGGTAAAAGAACGTTTGGATTTCTGTGGAAAAATGTATGAGGAGAAAGTCGAGTCAGTTAAAATCAATCTATACATTGAATTAAATCTGCACTGTTGCGGATGGAGAAATTGCTTTAATTAAAGATCTGAACGAATCATTGTGTTAGAGGCAGAGTTAAAATTTGGAACTCGTGTTGTGAGGAATTGTAGATTTAATCCACAGATATTGATTATGGAGAACGCCTCAGATGTTTATATCTGATTATAGAATGCGTTAACATTTGGTGAAAGATGCAGGGTTGTTTGTATTGAAAAACTGATTGGTATCAATGCTAATCAATGCTGGTCCTGTTAAGCGGTTTCGTGCAATCATAGTCCAGATTTTACAGTGCAATGGCTAGTTGATGATGTATAAGACTGTGGAAGAACCCAAATCGCATCAACCCAATGCATTGACATGTTGAATCACCGAATGCTATTTACACAGAGAAATTGTGCTAAAACCCTTAGCGTATCCATTGAGCGGATTTAAAAGCATATCAGTTGTTTTGTATGTCATATCGGGTCCGGAGAGACCATCGCATCGGAAAGGAGGAGCGTTCACATATTGCCGCATATGAAAATGGAACAGATGCGAAGAGTTTATTAAACTGGTTTGATGGAAGATTGGGTCCGGAGAATATCGGATTGTCTACGGGTGCAATGGCGTCTATTAGTGCGATTAGCGATTTTCGATTGAATCGCATCGGAATTTCGGAGAGACGAAAAGTAGAAGCGGTATTGCAAACGCCAATTGGCGATTTCCGATTGGCATCAGAATCGGAACTATGGAAATTGATCATCGCATCGGATCAGTGATCTCTGATTTCCGATTTCCAATTGAATCAGAATCAGAATTGTAGCGATTGGCATCGCATCGGGCTGAATGAACGCCAATGGTTGAAGCATACTATCCATTGCATTGAGAACTGCTCTGAGTATTCAGATCGATTGGATCTGAGCGCAGGAACTCACATAAGTCTTTGTGGAAAAAAAAAGTATCAACGCCATTTTAAATGGATTCAAGATATATACATCGGATAGCAAGGTAAGAAAGGATATTTGAAATCCTATAAAAGGATTTCAGTTTCGTTAATGAGAAAGGTAAATTGATGGTTCACGGGTTTGAACCATATGTTTAAGAGCTTCCGACAAAGAATTGAAGTGTATAAAATTGCCCAGAAGGGGTTGAGTTGAGAAAATATTTGGAGATATATTTGTACATGCATGAGTAATAAAGATCTTGGTTTTTGCAGGGGTAACCCTGCGTCACAGGCTTTCCCATTAAAAAACTGTGTTAATGTGTGTGAATTTTTATTGTTTCATGTGTGCATTGCAATTGATTTAATTTCCGCATGTGATGATCAATGGTGGAATAGATTCTGTATTTTGCATGAAGTTAAAATAGTGTGAGATCAAGAGAATCTTGGACATATAACACATAAGTTATATAATTTCTACAAACTATCTTCATGCGAGAGATGTCAAGAAAGGTGTCTAAATCATAAACTATCCATCATGTGTCATAATACTACAACACCCTCCATATATTTCCATAATACCCTTTGAAATTCCCCTGCAAGTCGAATTCCAAACATATTTTCCTTCACTCGATTTCCACATGATTTGTTCCAGGTGCTCCACAAGCTCCCACCTGTATGTCTTCATGGTTTCTGGGTGCAGCGTACAAGCTCCCATGCAGACTACCATTTGGAGGGAAACATTCCCCATTTATTTAAACTTATGGCTCTCATCACGAGATGAGGAGTGCAAACCCCCATATAAAAACCTCCATTTGGAACCTAAGCAAATTTTATTACCTGAGGAGCTCCTCTTCAAATGTAATTTCAAAAAGGTACCTTATAAGGTTCATTACTTTCCAATTCCCTAATAACCCATTTCGCATATAAGGATTGGGCCTCAATATGAATTTTTATAATTCATAACCCCAATGCATGGAAGTGCAACATAAGTTCTAATTAGCATAATATAGGCCATTGCATCCATTCTTATTAACCCAAATAAATTCATGAATAGATTTCTCGAAACAATTATAAGCACTATTAGATGGAACCAACATGAATAATATACATGGATTCCTATTAAGAAATTAGTAAGAACTTAAAATTGAATAACCAATAGCATAATGGACTTAGTTGTGTACTTCTTAACTATGTTGTCTATGTGTTATATAACAATGTCCCATAATATTTTAAGTGACTGAGGCTTAAAATCCAAAAAGGGATGTGAAGAAATTTAAAGTTCATGCTTAATTGAATCAAAGGCCATCCTTGCTTAGTTAACCAAGTATGGTGTCACAAGGACTAATTTTTAAATTTTAGTTTTAACTCACTATATGTAAGATCTGAAGGTATTGGGAAATCCATTTTTTTAGTCATATACTCTTGTTCCTCTACTATAGTAAGAAAATAATCATTTGAAAAATTCCCATCATGAATTTTCTTGGTTTCCTACTCAAGGAGTGGGATATATTCAATAAAACACTAGCTCACTAGATGAAAAATGTGATAGTACAAGACCTTTAAATTGACATAATTCAAAATGATTAAATAAGAGAGAACCCATGTCATATACATATGAGGAGGTCTACTTCATTTGATTTTCACATGAGAGACAAAGGAAATATGGAGCCTCTAAAAATACATTTTATACATCTCTAAAGGGACTTGAACATTACCATGAGCATTATCAAAATCAATTTTAATGAAAGAGGATGTGAAGGCCCATAAACACTTTCTCACTGCATTCCTTCCTTGGCCACAATAACATTGTTCAAAGTAATAATAAAAACTTTTGTGAAGCTAATCTATTACAAAATGACTATTCTTAGTCAAATAGTTAAGTCCTTGGGACATAAATTATAGGAGACATTTAGGAAGGTGATCAACGTTTGGCTAGTAATGTGATCCAAGAATTTGGGGTTGGGGATCATGGTTGATGTCACTTCTAATGATATTTTCTAACAAATTCCTTATACAATTATGGTGGGGATAAGCTAGTAAAATTTCATGTGTCCTTGTAATATTTGAAAAGAAATCCATCCAATCTAAATGACTTATCCTTGATCGTCTTGATTAGACTAATTTTCAAAATATCCAAAATTATTCACACATCCTTGTCTAAGCCTAAGAAATTTTGTTATTAACCATGCTAAGACAAACCTGCATGGCCGTCTGAGATTCCTTTATGAGACCTTTGAAATGAAACATCATTTTGTAGTGGGTGAAAAATTCCCCCTCAATTCCTCTTTGGGAATCTTTAATTAGGGTTCTTAAGAACTGTTAGGTCCCTATATTACTAGTATAGTCCCTTATTGTTGTTAATGTAACCCCCTTATTGTTATTATTGTACCCCTGTAACCCCCATATTGTTATTATTGTGCCCTTAAATTATTATTGTTAGGTTGGCTAGGATTACATTACGGCCCACTAGGATTAAATTGTGGCCCCATGGACTCCTATATATAGAAATGAGGTTTTGTAATTTGTATCATCCAAGAATTTTTCATTCATGTAATGTATTGGAGGTTTCCCCCTTGAAGTGGCTTATTTATAAGGCGTTGATATCTCTTTTCTTCTATTTTTGGAGCTGGTTTCACAACATTTGGTATCAGAGCTTTGGGATTCTAGGGTTTCGCTGCTCCAAACAAGTCATCATGGCATGTTCGCTATAAAAAATTTTCTACGAAGGTTCAGAAGCTAAAATATTTAGAGTATGAAGCCAAAATCTGGAGGAACATCGTCGCAAAATTTCAAAGCTTAGTTCGCAATATTTCCAGAGATATGATCTGTGGAAGGTAGGTCATTTTGCAGGCTTATGAATTTAACCTAAACATATCATCGTGTAATTCTCGCTATAAATTTGTTTCTACGAAGGTTCAGAAGCTAAAAATTTTAGAGTACGAAGCCGAAATCTTGAGAAACATCGTCGCAAAATTTCAAATCTTGGTTCGCAATATTGGCAGAGATATGATCTGTGGACGTTAGAGCGTTTTCAGGCTTCTGAATTTCATCTTAAAGAGGTGATCATGGGAAAATCTTCATAACTCTCTCTCTGAGCATTGGATTGGAATGATGTAAAAATTGACTGCAAGTACACGGACTGTAGTTTTCTTTCTATCAATTTCAGAGCCAAAGGAGGAAATAGTGACACATGGCAAGTCGTACAAGTTCACTCTACTGAACCAGTCCATAATTGGGTCATTGTGGGAGATTGGACATAAAGTTTTCTTGAAGAATCCAAATCAGATCAGACCTGCGGCATTTGAAAGAAGCTTCAGAGGGCTAATAGAGGGCCGAATTTTAGATATTGAGGATACGCAATTATAGAGATAATTCAATTTCAATATCGAGCTCCTCAAAAGAAAGTAAAAGGTGTGTATTTTGTTTTCTGAATTGCATAAGCCTTGTTTTAAGAATCAAGTTGAATTGATTCCAAGGGCATATTGTAGAATATATATCAGTATTGGATTCTATAATGGCCCCTAAAAAGAATTCAACACCCACTAAGCCTTTAGAAGGCTCTACTATGACTCATGAAGACGAAGAATGGCAACATGACATATCAAAATTACAAGAGCAAGTGCAACAAATTTCGCTCTCGCAAAGAGCAACAAAAATTGACATGGAAGTTTTGAAGAAAGGTGTGGAAACTAAGATGGATGGTTTGAAGAAAGGTGTGGAATCTAAGATGGATGGTTTGAAGAATGGCATGGAAGCTAAGATAGATGGCATGGAAGCTGGCATGGAATCTAAGATGGATGACATGGAAGCTAAGATCAATGAAAAAATGGAAAACATGAAGAATGATCTAAAAGCAGACATGGAAGGTTTGACAAAGTTGATACAAGAAATGTTTCCTAATGGTGAAAATATAGTAGAGGAAACTCATGATGAGAACAAAATAAATGTTAATCGTGATTTCATAAACTCTAATGTTGGAAGGAAGAACCACCATATTCCAAAAATGGATATGAGGAAATTTGATGGAAAGGATCCTGTAACATGGATACTACAAATGGAGCAATATTTTGATCTCAATAATGTGCCAAACACACAAAAGCTACACATCGTAACTTTACATTCAGAACAAAATACATTTGTATGGTATCGATGGCTTTGCTCCCGTAAAAATTTGTCACTTGGTCAATTTTTACGGAGGAAATGATAGCACATTATGAGGATACAAAGAGCAACACCTTCTTTAGCCAATTGATAAATATCAAACAAAAGTGTTCAGTGGGGGAGCACATTGAGGACTTTCAAAAATTGAATATAAGGGTAACTGATATTCCATAGGAACACAAGATTGATCTCTTCATAGGTACTTTAAAGGATAACATCCAACATGAAGTTTGTGTTTTGGAACCTGATTCATTGGAGAAGGCATTCAGGTTGGCAAGAAAAATTGAATGTAAAATTATGGCGACAAGGAAGCCTACCACTCACTTCTATAAAGAGGGAAGTGTTGCTACTCCTAGATTTCCACAACTTACAAGGTTGACACCACAACAATTGGAGGAAAAAAGAGAAAAAGGGCTTTGCTACATTTTCGATAGAAAATAAAATAAAGGTCGTAAGTGTGCTGAGAAGAAATTATTTTACATAGATTGTGAAGAGGAAGAAGAAAATGAACAAGAATTTTCAAAAGAAGAGGGTATACACCAGGAACCAACCCTAGAAGAGGAAGAAATGAGTCCGACCATATCATGTAATACATTGGCAGGAATTACCACTACTCAAACTCTTAAGATAGAAAGACATATCAAGAATAAAAAGGTAATAGTTTTGATTGATTCAAGTAGTATCCATAATTTTATTCATTGTAAGGTAGCCAAGGAATTGAATTGTTTCCTATGCCTAGCACCAGAATGTCAAGTGATGGTTGCAAATGGAGGAACTATAAATTGCTCTGGAAAATGCCATAATATCAAGATAATCATGGGGGAATATGTATTGAATATTCCAATGCTTTCGATTCCTATGGGAGGTGCTCATGTTTTACTAGGAGTAAAATGGTTACAATCTTTGGGGACGGTAGATTTTAATTTTCAAGAACTTTTCTTGAAATTTTTTTCAGAAGGTAAGGAAGTTGAATTACGAGGTATTGCAGGGAAGCTGGGAAAGATAATAAGCTCTAATGTCATGAACAAGCTTCTAACAAAAGAACAACGAGGCGTAATTGCACAATTATGCTCACTAGAAGTTCCAAAATCAAAATCATATATTTCTGCAGATCTCCAAAAAGTCTTGGACAATCATTCCAAGGTGTTTGAAACTCCCAAAGGACTCCCACCTATTCGTGATCACGATCATGCTATTCATTTGATTCCCAGAAGTGTTCCTCCAAACATCAGGCCTTATAGATATCCTTATGTCCAAAAGAGTGAAATTGAACGTATGATTGCAGAAATGTTAGAGGCTGGTATAATTCAACCTAGTCAAAGTTTTTTCTCTGCTCCTGTAGTATTGGTACACAAGAAGGATGGATCATGGCGCATGTGTCCAGATTATAGGGAGCTCAATAAGCTCACCATTAAAGATAAATTTCCCATTCCTGTGATTGATGAATTATTGGATGAATTACATGGAGCAATTTATTTTACCAAGTTGGATATTCGTTGAGGATATCACCAAATTAGAATGAAGACTGAAGATATTCCGAAAACAGCATTTCGAACTCATGAGGGTCATTATGAATTTTTGGTCATGCCTTTTGGCCTTACCAATGCACCTTCTACATTTCAAGGATTGATGAATTCCATTTTCAATCCCTTCCTTAGAAAATTTGTGCTAGTATTTTTTGATGATATACTAATCTATAGCAGGTCTTGGAAGGATCATGTTCAACATGTTGACAGGGTGCTCAAACTATTGCAGAAGAAACAATTGTATGCAAAAACATCCAAATGTTTCTTTGGAGTACAAGAGGTGGAATATCTGGGTCATATTGTATCTCACGAGGGTGTTAAGGTAGACCCTAACAAAATTAAAGCCATTAAGGAATGGAAAGTCCCCACAACCATAACACAATTGCGAGGATTTCTCAAGTTAACAAGGTATTATCGAAAGTTTGTTAAGAATTATGGGAGAATAGCAGCACCTCTAACAACATTATTGAAGAAAGATGCATTTTCATGGACTCCTGAAGCAACTAAGGCCTTTGAACATCTTAAAGAGGCAATGTGCCTAGCACCGGTCTTAGCTACGCCAGACTTCACAAAAACCTTTATTGTGGAATGTGATGGCTCAGGAAATGGAATTGGTGCAGTTTTAATGCAGGAAGGAAGACCCATTGCTTTTGAAAGTCGTCCAATCAAAGGAAAGTATTTACAGAAACCTATTTATGAGAAGGAAATGTTAGCAATACCGCATGCACTAAAGAAATGGCGAACTTACCTAATGGGAAGACACTTCAAGGTACAAACTGATCATGATAGTCTTAAACACTTTTTGGAACAAAGACTATCTTCAGAAGAGCAGCAAAAATGGGTCACAAAGATGTTGGGTTATGACTTTGAAATAATCTACAAAAAGGGGAAGCTAAATGTTGTTGCAGATGCACTCTCAAGAAAGAATGAAGAGGTGGAAGCATTGCTTTGTGCCATTTCTATTATCCAACCAGATTGGATAACCGAATCAAGAGATGAATGGAAGAAGGACAAAGATGTATGGACACTCATTCAAAAGTTGCAGCAAGATCCTAGTACATCTGATACATTTAGTTGGAAAATGATTCCTTATGGTACAAATATCGCTTATATCTTTGTAAGAATTCCCAACTAAAACAAAATATTCTTCTGGAATTGCACACTTCTCCTTTAGGAGGACACTCAGGATTTTTAAAAACTTACCACAGGGTGAAAAAAGAATTTTTTTGGGATGGCCTTAAATCTGATATTCAAAAGTTTGTGGCGGAATGTTTGGTTTTCCAGCAAAATAAAGTTGAGACAATTAAGACCCCGGGTCTTCTACAACCTTTATCTATTCCAAGTCAACGTTGGGAGGATATTTCAATGTATTTTATCACAGGTTTCACTAAGTCCAAAGGAAAGAGTGTCATCATGGTGGTAGTTGATAGACTTACCAAGTATGCACACTTTTGTGCATTATCTCATCCATTTAAAGCTAGTATAGTTGCTACTACATTTATGGAAACAATTCAAAAGCTACATGGAAACCCAAAGGTTATTGTGAGCGACAGAGATCCCATTTTTACTGGAAATTTTTTGACGGAGTTATTTTCTTGTTTGGGTACTCAATTAGCTCATAGCTCATCTTATCATGCTCAATCCAATGGTCAAACTGAGATAGTAAATAAATGTTTGGAAGGATATCTTCGTTGTTTTGTATCTGATAAACAAACACAATGGGTCAAGTGGTTACCTCTCGCTGAATGGTGGTATAACACTTCCTTCCATACTACAACAAAAATGACCCAATTTATGGCACTTTATGGATATCATCCACCGTCCATCACATCATCTTTAAGAGAATATTTGAAGGTTCAGGCAGTGGAAGATCACATCGAGCATCAACAAGAATTTATCCAACTCTTAAAGGATAACCTGAATTTGGCACAAAATCAAATGAAACAACAGGCAGATCAACATCGCAGTGAGATAAGTTTTGATGTAGGAGACTGGGTATTTTTACGGCTACAACCATACAAAAAAATGTCCCTCAAGCAAGCTAAGAAGGATAATAAATTATCACCAATGTATTATGGTCCTTACAAGGTGTTGCAAAATATTTGTACTATGGCATACAAATTGGAGCTTCCTACTTCTTCACGAGAGCATCCAATTTTCCATGTTTCATGCTTAAAGAAGGTTATAGGTGAAAATCTTCTAGTTCAAACAATATTTCCTGAACTTGATGAGGAAGGAAAAACCATATTGGAACCTGAAGCGATCACGGAAACAAGAACTCGACAGCTACGAAATCGATCAATTTTAGAGTATCTCATCAAGTGGAAGAACTTGCCCACTCAAGATTCTACATGGGAGGATGAGAATTTTATACAGAAGCACCCAGATCTACTCAAGCGTTGAGGACAACACTTTTTTGAAGGAGAGGGGCATGTTAGGTCCCTATATTACTAGTATAGTCCCTTATTGTTGTTAGTGTAACCCCCTTATTGTTATTATTGTACCCCTATAACCCCCATATTGTTATTATTGTTCCCTTAAATTATTATTGTTAGGTCAGCTAGAATTACATTGTGGCCCCATGGACTCCTATATATAGAAGGGAGGTTTTTTAATTTGAATCATCCAAAATTTTTTCATTAATGTAATGTATTGGAGGTTTCCCCATCGAAGTGGCTTATTTCTAAGGCGTTGATATCTCTTTTCTTCTATTTTTGGAGATGGTTTCACAACAAGAACAACAACGTTATTAGAGGTTTCATTAGAATCAAGGGCCTAAAAAAAAACCTTTGTCGATTGATCATTAGTGTAAATTTAGTAGAGTTATGTTCTTATTTAATCCCTTTATGAACAAAAAATTGGAAAAAAAATTGGACATTGAAAACACTACCTTGAATACCTTCATTTAAAGGGGTATACTGTAATTGTCTATGTTTCGGGGAAAATCACCCTAGAGGTTTGTTGGGTCAAAACCTCCACAGAGCAGGGCATGCCATTCAGAAGGACTCACACACAACCATACTTGAATGCAAAAAACTAGAAAACAACGATAGCAGGACTCACCCATAGTCCTATGTTCGATGTAGATCTCGCGGGGT